>JAYDYC010000017.1:0-503932 GCA_037043255.1 Diadegma fenestrale | reverse complement strand
CAACGACAGAGGTAGGCAAATAGTGCAATGGCTTGAGAACAACAGCATAGAGTACAAAGCGGCTTGGTACCCACCAAGCAGCCCTACGTTTCCATCCGCAGGCTCTTATCTTGACTGCGCTATGATTGACTACAGAATCGACATCCTCGACAAAAAAAACGGTCGGCTGGACACGGCCCCGTTCTCCAAGCTGCTCCAAGCTGCGGCATGCTGCTCCAAGGACTCCCAAAACAAATTCCAAAAGCAATAACCTTCAACTACAGAAGAGCAAATTGGGAAAAATTTTAAAAACATCTAACCAACGCTAACACATACAAACCCATTCCAACAGACATAAATCTGGCGCTGGAAGAAATTGACAGATATATATTTTCGATCGAGGCCCACATACACGACGCTATACACAAAACGATTCCAAAAAACAACAACAAATCTAACGAATATTACAAAAAATACGAAAACAACACAATAACACACCTACACAAATTTAAATCCTTCCTTATCACACGTCTATTCCAATCTACCGACAGACGTACGAGCCAATACAGGCGACAAGAAATAAAGTGAATCAAAAAAGCAATAAAAACAATAAACAAGTTGGGCAGCACATCGTATTGGGCAGCGCAAACGAAAAGTATTAATTATAAAAACCCAAACGAATTCTTTTCCAAGATAAATAGACTGCTCCGACCGAAAAGCAGCATGGGCATTGAAACCCTGAGAATGAACGATGATGCCAGTAGCTTCACCAACGAAATGAGACAAAACTACCCGCAACTAATCAACAATGCAGGAGAAATTGTTGCATCCGAGCCCAACGCCAAATTGGAAATCATCGGGAAATATCTGGAATCAATCAACTCACCGAGATACACAAACGATAATACCGACACACGCGAAACAGTTGACAGCTCCTCCAAGGTTATATCCGAGTGGAAAAAACATCTTCGAAAATCAAGAGAGACGTTCACTATTTTCTCAGCCGAAAACCCAGCGCACAAACCAACGCAACTTGAAGGAACACCGAAGATTCTATTCTTTTATTGGGAAGTAGAAGCCATAATCAAAAAACTTAAGAACAAAACATCGACAGGACTAGATGATATACCGACGATCGCAATAAAAAATTTACCTCAAGACATCATCAAAGACTACACAACCATATTCAACAATACACTTAACAATTTCTACTATCCAATAAGGTGGAAAACAGCGAAAGTCTTACCAATTCTTAAAAAGGGGAAAAACCCCGAAGACCCGAGAAGCTACCGACCAATTAGCTTAACAATTAACATTAGTAAAATCTACGAAAAACTAATAAAACTAATGCTCAACACTCACACAACCAAGAACACCATCATCCCATCGAATCAATTCGGGTTCGTGAACAAACATTCAACCACGCACGCATTAAAAAAATTTTCGTCCGACATTAACACAAACCTTCACACGAACCACAGAGTGTGGTTCGTGTGAAGGTTTGTGTTAATGTCGTGATAGCCCTGAGCTATCCAGGCCGCTGCCACACTTAGTTCGAATCGTCCGTCCTCATAACGTGGATTCTACCACGTTACCTGATATACCATGGTCCCGCGTCGATCGTTTGTATTGTGTCCGAATATTCGGTGTTGGGCATTCCAGTCTCCGACTGTGATTGAGCTCTGCGTATTCAAGATGTTTTCTATGTCTTCGTTAACGTTGTGTTCACCCGGTGTTGCGTATATACCGTTAATGATAATTTTTTGTCCATTGTTGGTGTTTAGGAGTATTGAACAGCCTCCTAGGCTGTCATATGATTTTAGTCTTGACCATAATAGGTCATTTCTGATGTACATGAATGTTCCACGGATTCCGCGACCTCGCACTTCGTGGTTCGTCTTGTTGTCTGATATTTTTTAGTATCCTTGAATGTTATATTTGTAGATACCACTGGGTTTGACTTTTACTTCATTTAACCGGTTGACTGGTATTGTATCATGTATGTACAAAAAAAAGTCGGGCCCATTCTGGTTTTGTATCATATGTGTACTAGACTGTATAAAAAAAAATCGATAATTTTTTTTTTAGCTTAACACAATCTTAAACTTTCCTTGAATATAAAAAAATAATTCTCGCAAAAGATGGGGCCAGACTTTCAATATTTAGAAGTGCCTCCTCGGACTTTTGTCTTTTTTATTTCGTTAATCCGGAAATAACGAATGTCCATGAATGGAATGACATTTTTCTTGTTCTAGGATGATGAATATATTCCGAACTTATGTGTACATATTGAACATACTATAAAAAACCGTCTTGATTATCGCAGCAACAATTTTCGGTCAATTTATACGTCGATAAATGAAAAATAAAATAAAAATCCGCGTAAAAGTGACTTTTTAAACCATATTCGTTCAAAATATGATTCTATTACTACCATCCGATGTTTAGAAACAAATATTTACTCATGAATACTTACTGAAACCGATACATCAGGGGTTTTTTTACCGACGGAGCAAGGCTTTAGTACGGCTGAACGTCGACGGCGCTGCTTGTCGTCAGCGTGGCAATACGATCATTTCGTCCTGCAAAAACTAGTGATATTTTTGGCGTCGAAAATGGAAGACGAGACAAAAGAGATATATTTAATTGGATTATCATCGGCACAAATAAATACATATAAGTTACCAACAACTCGGCAAGTTTTGCAATCGTTTTTTCACCATCATTATCAAGGCAAATCAACAACTCGAAAAAGTGCAGTCCTCACTGTCAGAGAAGTGCAATTGTTTTGGACTCAAGCAAACATTTCACTGTGCCGAGAACAGTATGCCATTTTTAAATTGGAAAAACTCCACAACGTTTGGAAGCGACTCCAAAAGAATCGTCTGCGACACAATTCCAAAGCGCAAAAAAAGCAAGAATTATCGTTTAAAAAAAAAAATGGATTCTGTATTTCGCATAGGAAGTAATAATGCGATGAAAACATTAAACAATGAACAACGATTGCTCTTTGCCACGGTGCGAGTTACATGTCGTCAAGGGACCCGTTGGCCGTTCGCAACGTTTAATGGCAATAACTGAAAATGATTCAGCGTAAATTCAAGAAAAAAATCGAAACGAACAAATGTCTGATGACGATGATGATAATTCCGAAGATTCTGATCCTTCGAAAGATCAAGAAGCTACGAGAAAATCCCAAGACGTTATCAGCGATAACGAGACTCAGAGTAATGTTCACTAATAATAATATTTTTACAAAGAAATTAAAAATTGATTAATGCTGGGCCATTATAAGTTGTTATTTTTTTTCGATTCTATTTTCTTTCTGTTTATATTAAAAATCATGGAGCACTCGTAAATTTGGAGCTAAAAATACAAAATATAATAATACAAGTAAAAAATAAAGCGATGCAAAATTATAAAATGAAAAGTTTTGATTTCAATGATGTTGGAATTCATAATGAATCTGTTATTTTGCAGAATTGAGTCAAACATTAAGTGAAATATCTATCGCGAGTATCGATTCAAATCGAAGTTCTACTGGGACAGGAATTAAACGAGCGATTTCAAATTTTTAAGCTGAAATCGATCAATCGTTATCAGCCACACCAATGAAGAAAGTGATCACTGATCAAATCTCAGCATCTTGTCATCGAGTAGGCTTGAGTAGCCGAAGTGCTGTGCACGTCATAGGAGCAGTCCTTCAAAGCCTTGGACATGATGTAGCTCAGTATTCCATCAGCCACATGACGATCCACAGAAAGCGAATCGAATATCGAGAAAAAATGGCTGCGCAATTGAAAAAAAATCTCCACGCAGCGAATTTTTTAAAGTTCTCCACTGGGACGGAAAATTATTACCAAGAATCGATGACAATGGTCAAGTCGATCGGATGCCCGTTGTCATTACGGGGCTCGATACTGAGCAATTGCTCGGTGCTCCCGCTCTGGATTCAGGATCAGGAATAAATGCTTCACGAGCAATCATTGAGTGTTTGAATGAATGGAATCTTATTTCTCGAGTAAAAGCTTTGTGTTTTTACACAACTAGTTCAAATACGGGGTAAAAATCGACGGATTTTTGAGATTTGGGATTTTAGAGGACAATTCAGTCACTAAGCGACAAAAAACGATTGCTAATTTTTTTTTAAATTTCTATAATTGTAAATAAACGATAAAATCACATCATATATGTTTTTATAGGCAATTTAATTTTTGATTTACGATTCGAAAAACATAATTTATTCAATACAAACTTGTTGTGGATTCCATCGGCGGTCCAAATTGGTTAGGACGTGAAAATGGAGCATGACATTTATTGGAAACAACTCTGAATAAAACATTCTTGCACTTGGCCTGCCGGCACCATATCGCCGAAATCATTCTTCGAAATGTGGTGGAAACATATTGGAAAGGGACATCCGGCCCAAACGTAGCAATTTTCCAGCGCTTTCAAAGAGACTGTGATAATTTTGACACAACGCAGTACAAGACGGGAATGGAAGATTAAGCCGTGGCTGATATACTGAGCAAGACGAGAGAAAATATTCTCGAATTTATTTTCGAGCAATTTCAGGCAATAATAATAATAACAATTACTAATTACTTTCTGAACCAGACTTTTACCCATAATAAAAATGTATAGTTTAGTAACTCTCGCCAATTTCGTGCTCCTTTTTCTCTATAGATCTCTCGCCCGCGGAATGATTATCGAGAATTCTTAGAATTGGCAAACATCTTCTTGGGTTCGAAACCACCTCGAGATATTAAGTTTAAAAAACCTGGCGCCAATCATCATGCTAAATGGCTCGCGAAGGCCATTTATTGCTTGAAAATATTTCTTTTCCGGGATCAATTTTTTCAAAGTCGAAGAATTCTCGTGATGTTGGAAATTTGCGTCATATATGCATTTTCATCGTTAATTTCTACGTCAAAATATGGTTTTCTGCTGTTGATGGAATTAAAGCTTTACGAACAACGATTTGCAATTGATACAAAATCTAGTCAAGTTTCGAACGATTAATCCTGATGTCTCGGCGGCAGCTCTCAAAAAAATCAAGGGCTATCTATAGTATCTCAACGAAGAGCTGGCAGCATTGGCTTTTTTCGATTCGACGGTTCCTATTGATGTGAAACGCAAGATGTTAGAAGCCTCAAGGACACGTGGAAGAAGGACAGATCGAAGAACCAAAAGCGCATCTCCCTGAGTGACAGTGAGTGTCAATAACTGCCTGAAATTGACATCAGTCATTTCATCACTCAAAAGTCGCGGCGTTTATTCCAACAGTGTGAATTGCCCCATGATTTCCTGGATGAGCCTCTCGAACAATGGGAATCCATTGAAAGCTATCAAACGTGCTTAAGGGGTTTCTCACAAATGGAAGTGATAAATGATTCAGCTGAACGTGGAGTAGCTCTTGTCGAGGAATATAATAATTTATTTACTAAAAATGAGGAGCAAAAACAATATTTGTTCCAAATAGATCAAGACCACAGGAAAAAATACCCTAATTGCAATAAGTCGAGTTTTTTGTAGCCGAAAATGATAATGGTATCAGCGAATCGATGAATGTATTCATTGAAGAATACTATTGACGATTATAAAAAATTAATTTTTACGGGGATTCTTGTTTTTTTTTTTGTTGCTGCGATAATCAAGACTGTTTTTTATAAGTATGTTCAGTATGTACACATAAGTTCGGATATATTCATCATCCTAGAACAAGAAAAATGTCATTCCATTCATGGACATTCCTTATTTCCGGATTAACGAAATAAAAAAGACAAAAGTCCGATGAGGCACCTCTAAATATTGAAAGTCTGGCCCCATCTTTTGCGAGAATTATTTCTTTATATTCAAAGAAAGTTTAAGATTGTGTTAAGCTAAAAAAAAAATTATCGATTTTTTTTTGATACAGTCTAATGTGTACATATTGAAATAACTTTTTCGATTTTCAACCGATTTGGACAAAAATTGGTATACAATGGTTTTTTGGGTCGCTGAGTCGGTTTTCGAACTTCATTTTCACCTCACTACCCTTGGAAATGGTGATAATGGAAGTGTTGATGGTGGAATTTTTCGATTTTTTAAATGGGTTTTCATACTATATGACATGAAATTTTTAGTTGTTCAGCACACTGGACTATTTTATTGAAATCAAACAAAATTTGCTACCCTCAAAAATGTGGAAAATAAGGGTTGAGGGGGAAATTTGTTAATTTTTTAGTGCGAAAATTCCATGTTTCATCACGTGGAAATTCCAAGTTTTCAAGAACACAAGACGTTTTTATCGAAATAAAACAAAATTCACTGCCCCCAAAGGGGTGAAAAATAAGGTGACAAAATTTGCTACGCCTAAGGGAGATGGAAAGAAAAAGAACGTTCAAGGGGGGAATTTTGAGATTTTTCAATGGGAAGATTTTATGCTGCATTGTATTGAGAACTATAAGCCAGACACCCTGAAAAATCTTAAAGGGTGGCACCCCCAACCCTTATTTTTCACCCATTTGTAGCGAGCCGAATTTTGATTTATGTCGTTAAAAGGTGGCCGAAAAAAACATACAGTTTGCATGTTATTTAGCATAAAAGATTCCCATCAGAGAATCTGAATTTTTCGCCGCCAGCCCTTAATTTTCGCTCCGTTAGGGGTAGTGAATTTAATTTAATTTACGTAAAAGGTGTTCTGAAAATCTTGGAATTTTCCTGTCATATTGCATGAAAACTTATCATTGAAAAATAAAAAAAATTTCACATTCAACCCTCACTTCCACCCTTTTTCGAGAGTAGCTAAGTGATAGCTAATATTGGAGATGGAATCAGCGACCTCGAAAACCCTTGGATATAAACTTTCGGGAATTTCAGTAACACATTGGCTCGTACCAGTTTTGGCACAAAAGCTGGAAAAAAGCTCACCGGTCAACCGGTTAATATTATTATGTGCAGGTTGTCTTTTGCTGCAAGGTTTCTAATTTCGTTAATTCTTTTTGTGAACTCCTAGTACGTTGCATTGGAGTATCCACGATGAATTTTCAATTTGGTTCCATAAGCGATCTACCACAGTGATTGCTGCGTCTGTCACTCCTCCGATTGTGTATTCTATTTCAGTTTTATCGTCCAGTTCTTCAATTATTCCATATATTGATAGGAGGAAACTCGCATCGACAGAATCGTTACATATTTCGCTTATCGCTTTGCAGATGAGAATTTTTATCGGGATTTTTTTTGCGTTCTGTTTTGGTGCATAGGTGCGATTCGCGAGTTCGTGCTGTCTGAAGTGTGCGATTCGCTCGGTTGGGTTTGTTGGTACTGTTGGGTTGAGTCCGCTTTGGTTGGTATGGACGGTCTCTGCTTGTTGGTGTTGTTTAATCGGGTTGATTGTTTTGTCGATATCCTTGGCTCGCTTCCCAATTTCTGGAAATTCGTTGTCGTAGCATTTTGGCGGTCAGCGGCGCGAGCTGGGCAGATTGGGTTGGTTTTTGAATAGGGTTCGATTTTTTTCGTTTTTTAATTTGCTTTTTCCATTTTAGCCTCTCTACCGGGGCATAATTTGTTTGTGTTAACTTACGTCGCATGCTCCGAGCTATTGCGTAGCGTGCATTTTTCGATTCCCATCGATTATTATTTTGCTAGGGATTTCCTTATGTTCACAGTTTTTAGCGATGTGACCAAAGTCGAGGCATTTCATGCATTGTGAAGCTCGGCTCTCTTTTGTTTGGTATTTTTCGCATTTGACGACACACATATCGAGTCTTGTTTTTTTGGTATAGCTCAAGGAGTTTTAGCTTCCGTCGGGAATATGGCTATCAGAAAGGTGGTTATGTTTGTGAATGGGATGAGTCGCAAGGCTTTAATTCCCCATTCTTCTTCGATGATCAGTTCTAGCTCTTCTGGTTCATAGAGCTGTGCTTTGATGCCTTTGATAATGACCCGTTTGTTGTTTTCAAGTGAGTCATTAAACCTGTGGTGTTCTGTTTTATTGATTCTAAGGTGGTTCTGTATTTGGGTTTTGGATTGAATGTTTTGGCATCTAATTCTCCAATTAGCGCCGCAATCGTGTTTGAGTTCCACTTTTTGTTCACGTCAAAGGCGATCCGCGGAAAAAAAATCCCCTCCCGGGGAAAAAACTCCTGGACAAGTACATTTGTTGGTGACCCCCGTTTCCATCTTGTCCTTATAGAAAAATCTAACGCCCCTTAAACAAAAAACCTCCAATATAATGAAGAATAGAAAGAAGCCCTTGACAAAAAGTTGATGATTTTCGCTCAGCACCAAAAATTCTGATATCTATAAAGGGACAAGCATTCCATTGATGTCTGAAAATCAATTAACGACACAAAAGAAAAAATCTTCCAAAAAAGACACGTCTTAAAATAAAGGAACCCCGAAATACAAAATGGCAAATCGACAGAAAAACTTCATACAAAAAATACAAAACTCAAGTTTGCCATCGTATGTTGAACGGATGAGCGGATGCGCACAGAGTACTTGTCCGGCCCGAAATTTTTTGTATTAACTTGAAATATAAATCACTTTAGGAGGGAACCTCGATTGATTCGAGATTTGCACTAAGCTTTCGCATGTATTTTCTAAGAAAATTTCTGAGACCAAACAATTACGTTATGTCAAGTTCAACTAATCTAAGCACTCTTATTCAAAATTTCGGGCTGGACAAGTACCATGTGCGCATCCGTGCAACATGCGATGGCAAACTTTAGTTTTGTATTTTTTGTATGAAGTTTTTTGAGACGTGTTAAATCGTCTCAGGAAAGAACCTTGATTGACTCGAGATTTTCACTGACCTTTCGCGTGTCTTTTCTAAGAAGATTTCTGAGATGAGACCAAAAAATACGTTATATCATATCAAGTTCAACTCACGAGAGCACTTTTAATAGACAATTTCGGGCCGGACAAGTACTCTGTGCGCATCCGCTCATCCGTTCAACATACGATGGCAAACTTGAGTTTTTGTATTTTTTGTATGAAGTTTTTCTGTCGATTTGCCATTTTGTATTTCGGGGTTCCTTTATTTTAAGCCGTGTCTTTTTGGAAGATTTTTTCTTTTGTGTCGTTAATTGATTTTCAGACATCAATGGAATGCTTGTCCCTTTATAGATATCAGAATTTTTGGTGCTGAGCGAAAATCATCAACTTTTTGTCAAGGGCTTCTTTCTATTCTTCATTATATTGGAGGTTTTTTGTTTAGGGGCGTTAGATTTTTCTATAAGGACAAATGGAAACGGGGGTCACCAACAAATGTACTTGTCCAGGGTTTTTTCCCCGGGAGGGGATTTTTTCCGCGGATATCATTTCTTTTTTCTGAACACTCTCAAAACCTAGAGTTTTCACATATTTGCTATCATTATATCTAATAGATCTCTGTAAATACTTGAAATAAATTGAGAAAATTGTTCGTTCCTCCCCAATTGGAAAAAAACCGTTGAAAAAATAATTTGAAAAACGGTATAAACGACCGAAACAAGGATAAAATGAAATTTGATGACGGGAAAGAAATTCTGTTTACGTTTTTTTCTTTCTCTCATTCAACAACGGCAACAATCAGTAAATTTTCGGTGAGACTCTTAGTCAATCCCTTAACGAATGCTGTCCAGACTCTTCGTCAATCCCTCAAAAGCGTCTTGAAAAGACTTTGAGTCGATCCCTTGAAGAACTTTCGTAGAGACCCCCAACAATCCTTTAAAAAATCCCGTTCAAACTCTTGACTGATCCCTTATAAAAGGCCCGGCAAAATTCTTGATTAATTCCATAAAAACTTCAATTGAGATACTATTGTCAACCCTTTTTGAAAATTCCCGTCAAGACTCTCGGTTGACCCCTGAGAAACATCACGATCAAACTCTGAGTCAGTCCCTTAAAGAACTCCCATCAGGACCCCTGGTCGAGCCCTGAAAAAGACATCGCGAACCATTGAGCCGTCGACCTAGATAGCAAAAACCATGGAAAATCATACCTAGACAACGAAAACCATGGAGCCGTTGACCTAGATAGCGAAAACTATGGAGAAATATACCCAGACAACGAAAACCATGGCGCCGTCGACCTGGAGAGCGAAAACCATAGAGAAATATACCTAGACATCGAAAATCATGGAGAAATATACCTGGACAACGAAAACCTTGGAGAAATATACCTAGACAACGAAAACCATGGAGCTATCGACCTGGAGAGCGAAAACCATAGAGAAACATACCTAGACATCGAAAACCATGGAGCCATCGATCTGGAGAGCGAAACCCATGGAAAAATATACCTGGATGACGAGAACCATGGAGCCGTTGACCTGGAGAGCGAAAACCATAGAGAAATATACCTAGACCTCGAAAATCATGGAGAAATATACCTGGACAACGAAAATCATGGAGCCGTCGACCTAGACACCGAAAACCTTGGAGAAATGTACGCCGACAACGAAAACCATGGAGCCATCGACCTGGAGAGCGAAAACGATAGAAGAAACATACCTAGACATCGAAAATCATGGAGAAATATACCTGGACAACGAAAATCATGGAGCCGGCGATCTAGACACCGAAAACCTTGGAGAAATGTACGCCGACAACGAAAACCATGGAGCCATCGACCTGGAGAGCGAAAACCATAGAGAAACATACCTAGACATCGAAAACCATGGAGAAATATACCTAGACATCGAAAACCATGGAGCCATCGACCTGGAGAGCGAAACCCATGGAGAAATATACCTGGATGACGAGAACCATGGAGCCGTTGATCTGGAGAGCGAAAACCATAGAGAAATATACTTGGATGACGAGAACCATGGAGCCGTTGATCTGGAAAGCGAAAACCATAGAGAAATATACCTAGACATCGAAAATCATGGAGCCGTCGACCTAGACACCGAAAACCTTGAAGAAATGTACGCCGACACCGAAAACCTTGGAGAAATATGTACGCCGCAATGAAACCATGAAGCCATAAATATACCTAAACATTAATTAAGATTTAATAATAAAAACAATTTTAAAACATCATGTTCAACGTTTCTCGTCGTCTTTGGACTCTCATTTTTAACAAATTTGTGGTCTTCTGTTTTCATTATTTTTTCGCGAAACTCATTTTATCGCGTTCTTATTTGAGGAATGGCCGAGGGTCGATAAAGATTATTCCTCACTTTTCGATATCACTGTACCAGACTTCACTCGTATAACGCTCGTAACCAAACCTTTCTGTCAAATGAGAGCACAGGGCGATGTCGTCAGTCGCGACCAATCAGAAAGGCGACAGCGACGTTCGCCCTTTCTCTGTGTCGTATACATACACGCACGCACACTCCGATCATTGCATAACTTTGCCTGTGCAAACTTTCATCTCAGCAATTACAGCATCAATCGTGATAATTTATGGCTCAATCGACGGACACTAACTTCATTAGTCTTAGTTTCAATTTTCAGATCCTGATATTACTCCTATGCTTTGTAATTAAAAAGAATGTCTACCCCCACCGCCAGATTTGCTTTATTCAGAGATAATATACTCGGCCGAGTCTCGGGCTAGCAGACGACAGCAGAGCTGTCAAATGTACTTGTCCCGAGACTCTACCGAGTCTCTTGATATAGCTGTGCTTGTAAGGCTTCAGTCGATTTGATTTGATTGCGATCGGTGTGGGTTTCCGAGTGTTGTGATTACTTTTGTTTTGATTTTGTTTATTTCTTTGGTCTTTACTGGTTTCTGCGAACGACGTACTTGCTGACTGCGTGGCTTCGGTACACTGGGTCCGTGGGCTGGTTGGTCTCGCGTTGTGAGCTTGATGTTGTGCTTGATTGCCATCGTCGTTTGATTGCGTACCTTCTTCTATTTGTTCAGATGTGTTGGTTTTTTTTGCCTTCTCTTGATCTTTTTTCTTTTATTCACGCTTATTCCTTGGTCTGACTTTCCACTGGATTGGGAATTCTCACTCGAGTATATTTCTATGTTATTTGTGGGCTTCCTTTTCCCGTTTGGACGATATTTCATGAGGAATTCAAAAAACAATTTTTCATCGATTTTCCTCATCCAAATTTGAAATTTATTGTCCAAATTTGGACAATAAATTTGGAAAATCGATGAAAAATCGTTTTTTGCCAATTTTATAGCGTTTGTACCATTTTCGACCCAAAAATGTGTTCCTTCAAATCTTTTACGAACTTTGATCATGATGGGTGGAAAAACGGTTCAGCGGATCAACTCGCAAATTGGGTGGGTCATCGTGGATACATCGAGCTGTAAAAGTTATGCTTTACATGAGTGTTTCCATAGATATTTTCGAATTAGCAGTAGATTTTCTGGAAACCTGTAAAAAACCATTTTTTCACCCTTCTTTTGAGTGCATTTCCGGAATAGAAAAATAAAAATTCCTCTAAAAATGGGAACACGTTTTGACAGCGCATGAATTCAAGTTTCTAAAACCGTCCCCAGACTCACTGTGCGATAATCTGTTACCGAGATATCGATGATTAAAGAGGAAATTGTCTTTTTTCATTCAACCGTCGATATCTGGGCAAAAAAAATCGCACTTAAGCACATAAAAAACAAAATTGAAGCTTTATAAACAAGCTATTCGGTACTTGCATTGAAACGAGTTGAAAAAAAATTTCCGAGTCCGTACACGATCGTAAAAAAAGAAAAAAAATGCGAATTTATTCCTTCGAGACGTTTCAACAGTTTTCTCAGTAACCAAAATGTATTTGAAAAAGTGGACTGAGATCTTAAAAGTAGAAGAATGCAGCTTCAAAATGCTTTTTTTTATCGCGATATGATCATTTTTCACCGAGATACAGCCTTCCAAACTTTGGTGAAAAAACGAAGAAAATTTCTTGTTCCTTTAATTGTTTCCAGCAGTGTAATTCACTAGGAGTGGTTCGAGTCTGCGCACTTCGTTCGTCAAGAATCACGTACGCAACTTATTGCATCATGCAATGATACAATAATACCTCTTGCTGCCCAAATGGTGCCGTTACAGTATGGATATGATGAATGTAAGAGAGCCAGAGTGCAATTCCTTCATTTTTTATCACCGTTCATCTGATACCACATATATTCACCTTATTATACCGGGTGTCCCATATTAATCTTACATCTAACTTTTCTCAAAAAATATTGCTCCGACCAAATAATGAGTGGAACAAAACTTTTAGGGGTTGAAGAAGGACGTTTGGAAATTTTTTTTTTGTAGAGTCTAAATTCAAAATGGCGCTGTTACAATGGCCGACAAGTTTTTTTTTTTCAACGGAAATATAACTTTTTTCCAGTGCCAAAAAGTTTGCCAGCACAGAACTAAAAACTTTTATAGCACAGTGTGACCTAAACCCGCACTTTACGCACGCTTTTCTGTGACCTAAGTAGCCTTTTTTTACACTGTGCGAAAATGAATTAACTAACTTCACGGATGCAAGATAAACAAGAGAAAATACGTTGAAATGTCATTTTACACTTGAAAATTTCGAGCAGACAAACGTCAAAAGAGCGATAGGTTCGTGTTCGGGATTGAGCGTTCTTTTTGATCGATAACGCGAGCATTTGGGTCAGGGTTCGCGCCTTGCCGCGAATGTCGCCACAGGACGGGCGACACATGGGATCGACAGGCAACGCGAGGTCCTTTAGGCTAATTATCGCGCTCTGCCACGGGCGTCGCTACAATCGGGGCAATTATTGATTTTTCGGGGATAACGGTCATGCGCGTAATCGATATTCATCGATTACGTCATGATTGATCTGTCAGTCTTGGATCACCGGTGGGAGCGCAAACACGCGGGTCCTTGTTTGCTTCGGGTCCTGGCTTTCTCTCGGTACTCCGCGCCATGGAGTCAATTCGAGCTTTACCACCTCGGATTGGCCGGATTTCGGGAAATAACATGTGATTAATTATTACCGGGATGCGCTCTCACCACGCACGGGCATATTTTCCTTCGGTAGTCCGGGATCGCCAAGATAATTAGGGATTACGGGAAACGCGGGTCACGTGCACGGGAGTCAAGCGCATGGTCGTCGTCGGCCACGAGGCCGACGAAATACACGGGTCTAGCGGGCTATTCGCGATTTTGGGTGACTCGAGATTCACGATCTCGAGTCTCGGGAATTACATCGCATATTCGCACCGGGATGGGTTTTTTATCAACGTTTAACACGCACCGGGCGGGTAACGGGCCAAATTTCACGGCACCAAAATTCCAACTTCTGTATTTTAATAAATCACACGTTTTTAGTAATCGCCGCTCTTATTCTTCACCTTTACCACCAACACCAGATCCCCGCAAAAAACAGTTAGCATTTTGCCCAAAAACAGTTTCATGGTGTCGAAAAAATGACAACAGAAATTTAGACAAAACGCTAACCCACAGTCGGTAATTACTGAATTACGATGTTTATTTGATGATTAAATGCTCTGAGGGAGAATTGGGTGACAATGATATAACATCCTAGCCAAAAATCCCCTCCCAGGGAAAAAAGTCTGGACAAGTCCATTTGTTCGTGACCCCCGTTTCAAATTGTTTTCACAGACAAATCCAACCCCCCTAAAAAAGAATTGAAATAAAATGAAGAATAGAAAAAAAACCCTCGGAAAAAATGGCTCCTAAAAAAATGGAGAAAAACCCCAAAAAAAATCAAAATAATAGAAAAAAGTACAATGAATGTAAAAATGGTAAAAAAAAAATTGATGATTAACGCTCAGCACTAAAAATTGTTGATATCCATAAAAGGACAAGTATTCCATTGATGGCTGAAAATCAATTGACGAGAAAAAGGGAAAATTTCCAGAAAAACACGGCACAAAAAAAAGAAACCCCTAAATACACAATGGCGAATCGACAGAAAAACTTGCGCGCCGCGATGGAAAACTAAAGTTTGCCATCGCATGTTGAGCAGTTGAGCGGATGCGCACAGAGTACTTGTCCGGCCCGAAATTTTTTTATTAGAAGTGCTCATAGGTGTTGAACTTGACATAACGTAATTGTTTGGTCTCAGAAAGCTTTTTAGAAAAGACACGTGAATGGTCGGTGAAAATCTCGAGTCAATCAAGGTTCTCTCTTAAACCGATTTATATTTCAAGCAAATAATACAAAAAATGGCTAGAAGTGAAATTTTTGCCGATGCATTACGGGTCATTGAATTTAACTAGCTGCACCTTAATTATTCATTAGTTGTTATTGTTCTATGTATCCATACTCGTGTAAAATATTGCACAAATAATTAATTTATTAATGGCTGTGGCTATTCGTCCGGATATTTCATACACTAAAAAGCATGGTTGGACGAATAAGCAACCCTTAATCGTACGGATAAAGCGGAAATCATTGGATAAAGCGTGTCCGGACGAATATTATTCGTCCGGCTATCCGGACGACTAGCCACTGCGTTTATTTAAATAATTGTATATCAAATCGAGAGAAAACTTTGAATTTGTACCAATGCATTTGAATGTATAAAGTTCAGTGATGTTTGTATAACGCCCATCATTTTTCTCATGAATACAACCGAGTTGCTCCATCTATCTAGAAATAGCGGAAGCTAATACAAGAATTTTCGGGCCGGACAAGTACTCTGTGCGCATCCGCTCAACTGCTCAACATGCGATGGCAAACTTTAGTTTTCCATCGCGGCGCGCAAGTTTTTCTGTCGATTCGCCATTGTGTATTTAGGGGTTTCTTTTTTTTTGTGCCGTGTTTTTCTGGAAATTTTCCCTTTTTCTCGTTAATTGATTTTTAGCCATCGATGGAATACTTGTCCTTTTATGGATATCAAGAATTTTTAGTGCTGAGCGAAAATCATCAATTTTTTTTTATCATTTTTACATTCATTGTATTTTTTTCAATTGTTTCGATTTTTTAAGGGGTTTTTCTCCATTTTTTTAGGAGCCATTTTTTCCAAGGGTTTTTTTCTATTCTTCATTTTATTCGGATTCTTTTTTAAGGGGGTTGGATTTGTCTGTGAGAACAATTGAAAACGGGGGTCACGAACAAATGCACTTGTCCAGGCTTTTTTCCCCGGGAGGGGATTTTTGGCTAGGATATTACTTCTTTTTTCTGATTGAAGATCTCCAATTTTTTCAGTCCGGTGGGAATAATTTGCTGATTTTTTTTCCTAGAATTGTACTCTGTGGAGCTCATTTTGAGTCAAGAATCATGTCTTTATCTCGATTTTTCACCGAGATATGAATTTTTGCCCATTTCCATGATTTTTGCTCGAAAATGACGATTTTTCATCAATTTTCAAACGAAAATCGCTCTTCTCCGAGCGACGACGGTGAAATCATGTTTTTTTTTTCGTCCACATGGTTTGCTGAGCTAAAAGGAAACGTAAACGCGTGCCATAATCTTAATTTTTCTCGAGAATGGTATTTTTGCATTTCCACCATCAGCTTAGAAAAAAAAACGACATTTTTATATGACTTGAGAGTGAAGATTTTATTTAGTTGGCTTTATGAAAATAAATTGCTGATTTGTTCCCCAGAAATGTACTCTGTGGAGCTTCATTTAAGCCCGAAGTCATGTCTCTATCTCAATTTTCCACCGACATATCGCTCTTCGAAAATCGCTCTTCTCCGAGTAAAAATCGTATAAATTATGACTTTTTTTCTAACCACTCAGTTTGATACGATGGAAAGAAGAGAAAACATGCGCCAAAGTCTCAATTTACCGCGTGAATGCGGTTTTCAACCTTGAGTTGGAAAAAATCAAAATTTTAACATGAATTAGTCGCGAAGAGTTTTTATTCTTGGCTCCATGCGAATGAAATGCTGATTTTTTTCCTTCAAATATACTCTGTGGAGGTCAATTTACGCCAATAGTCATGTCTCTATCTCAATTTTTCATCGAGATATGATTTTTTGCTCACGAGCATGATTTTTGCGTGAAAATGACGATTTTTCGACAATTTTCAAACGAAAATCGCTTTTCTCCGAGTAAAAATCGTATGCGACAAGTACATTTACTCCCGCCAAATAGTTTCTGTTGAAAATAGCCCCGTGCCAGAAATTAAAACCAATTAAACCTTTACGAAAAATGGTTCTCTTTTAAAAAAAATTTGAATTGTGATTTCACAAAAAGTTACCGAATAAACCGAGATCCACTGAAACGTACACGATCAAGTACGCAGAGCCTTGTAATATTTTACTAGAAAAAGTTGACAACTCCAATCTTGGCAGAATTCAGGACTTCGAAAAATGCTAGTCACAGAGTACTTGTCCGGCCAGACAATTTTACCTAAAGCTGCTTTACGAGTGAAAAATGGAATTGGAACCTTTGAATTTTGGATTAGCAATTGAGGAAATCACGGAAAAAATCTTTGAGGCTCGGAAGGGACTTATAGACCCATAGAACCATCCGAAATGTGCAAAAATTATCCAATCCGGCTTATAAGGTACAGAAGTGATGTGTATGTGAATTTTTTGTGAAAATGAAAGGGTATTTGCAGTTAGATGTAGCCTGAAAATTTGTCGGGCCGGACAAGTACTCTGTGACTAACATTTTTCGAAGTCCTAAATTTTGCGAAGATTGGAGTTGTCAACTTTTTCTAGTAAAATATTACAAGGCTCTGCGTACTTGATCGTGTACGTTTCAGTGGATCTCGGTTTATTTGGTAACTTTTTGTGAAATCACAATTCAAATTTTTTTTAAAAGAGAACCATTTTTTGGAAAGGTTTAATTGGTTTTAATTTTTGGCACGGGGCTATTTTCAACAGAAACTATTTGGCGGGAGTAAATGTACTTGTCGCAGTTTTTTTACAGCATTTATGCTGTGTTTGGCTAGGATTTGTCTACTTTTTGGACATTTTCAATTGGAAACTTTTCCGCAAGCCACACCGATTGAATGGTTTATACAATCAAATTTTTACGTAAGAAAAAAAATGTGGAGGGAATAAACGAATGCAAACATATTCGAATTAAAAAACCACGCCAATTTACACACAGTACACAGTAATTTATTATCATATAAGATTTCGGATGCTAGAGAAGACTGGCCCAGTATCGCTGACAAATATGCAAATTTTGTGCTCCACTATAAAGAATAATCAGTTTTCGCTGCATTCCAACATTCGGAATGTGAAGAGACATCAGAGCGACTCTAGATGAAAGTACTTACGTCTCCAGAACTGTTGCTGCGCTCCTGTATAGCGCTGTTTAGTACTTTCCCAAAGTTATTTTATTCGGAGTGAAATTAAAATTTAATAAAAATTTATGCGACAAAAAAGTGATATAAATTAAGGATGAAAAATACCGTAGGATTTTGAGCGGTTGCTACTCCCATATATCACGTTGTTCAGCAACCTTCTCAACTTTAATTTGATAACCGAGATTTTTGGGATCACGATCTTCATAACCGCGATTTTTTCCGCACAGCTGTTAGAAATAAGCACAATTTTTACATTCGCGATGTTTCTAACCCCACTATTAAAAATAATCGCGATCTTCATAACCGTTATCTTTCTTTCACATTCACAGCAGCTGTCACTGTGACAACCTTCAAATTCAATCAATTCAACGAACATAGATTTTTGACGTTTTTGGTTTTGGTGAATGAAACGGGCGAAAGAGAATAAATATATAGGTATACATTTAGTGTATGTCACTAGATATTACTAGTGTCACTAGAAGGCGACTGGGAAAAGAAACGACTAAACATCAAAAATCTGTGCGAAAATACCGACAATTTTTTAATGCAACGAAAAAAGGAAAATATCAATATCTGCAACATGGAATAAGCCACAGAGTTACAAATAGTCACGATCGAAAGGAAAAAAAAATAAAAAATACGTGAATCTTGAACATCCTCCAAAACTCTGTAATTAATAAGATATTCTGGAAACAGTTTTCGAAAATTTTCTAAAACAGTTGGAAACGCGGTCCTTGGTGTAAAAGTGTCTCGTAGCGACTTTTTTAAATGTACTTGTCTCGAGTCGCTACCGCGACTCTTGATAAATTATGACTTTTTTTCCAGCTACTCAGTTTGATACGCTAAAAGGAGAGAAAACACGCGCGAAAGTCTCAATTTACCGCGTGAATGCAATTTTCGATTTTTGATCACGAGTTGGAAAAAATCAATATTTTAACATGAATTTGTCGCGAAGAATTTATATTTTTATGCCACTGAGAGTTATCTGGAGCTTCCGGATACCGGATAGCTGGCAGCGATAAGAATTTCATGGGGCTCAGCGGAAAGATTTTCATGTGGCTCAGCGACAAGATTTTTATGTCGCTGAGAGTTATTGTCGCTTCGCGATTAATCTAACGCCAGCGGCGATGTTAGTTACGCTCCACAATAATTGGTTTCTTTCGAAGCAAAACTTGTCGCTGAGAGATATCCAAAGCTTCCGGATAACTCGCAGCGACGAAATTTTCATGTGGCTCAGCGAGAAGATTTTTATGCCACTGAGAGTTATATCTGGAGCTTCCGGATATCTGGCTGCGATAAGTATCATCGTGGCTCAGCGGAAAGATTTTCATGTGGCTCAGCGACAAGATTTTTATGTCGCTGAGAGTTATTGTCGCTCGGGAATCAATATAATATGCCAGCGGCGATTTCAGATATGCTGTTGAACGAACTCCATCGCTTTAAAGAGAATGGCGAATAATACGAGGTCCAACAATGGGCGACGAAGGATGTAAGTGAATGGTTCGTCGCGAATGAGAAGGAACGAACCCTCGATGTCCGTGGGTCGTGTGGTCCGCATCCGGGAGGAAGGTAAGTCCAGGAAGGAGGTAAGTCTGAGGTAGGTACGTTCAATCTGATTGATTGATTGATTGATTGATTTTTTTTTTTGTTTTCTTTTTTGTTTTAGGTCACCAGGAGTGTTCCGGGTTTAATTTTGTATTTTTTCTGTTTTTTTTTTTTAATATCTTTTCCAGTTTCACCATTTGTGATGTTTGTGTTTTTTTTTGTGTTTCCTTTTTTTTTGTTTCAGGTGCAGAGGTGATTAGGAAAAGGCCAGGATGTTCCGACGACCGCTCACAGCTTCTCCGATGGATGTTCATTCGACGCGGATGGCAGCGGAATACGTTTCTCTTTCGTCAGCGTCTCCATGCTGATCACTACCGGCCCAACCTTCTTCCCCTTTTTATTTTTTTGTTTTTTAGTTTCCGGGCCTTCGGGAGGCGACACAGCGGTAGGCGGGGGTGGCGGCGTGATCAGGGCGGCGACGCTGTCGAAGAGTGAATTGAAATCTTCTTGACTCTCCACAGGGTCAAATAGTGATGGAGGACGAGGGGTAGGTGGTGGTCGCAATAAAGAAGAAGGCGTTTTGAACTCTGATGAGGGTTTTGTGTTTTTATTGTCGTTTTCGATTACAGGAGTCGTAGGGTTGATTGTTACATCGTAATCGCCGAAAAGAGAGTAAACCTTTTGCTCTTTGCGCGTCTTAGTTGAATTTAAAGCGACCTCGCTTAAAACCCTTTCCTCCCGCTCTTGCTCCTCCCAAATTTCTTCGATGATCGCCTGATTGGCTTTTCGGAATGCGGTCGCGTAGGTCTCATTTTCGAGATCGTTTGTTAGGCGTGGATCGGGCCCGTTTCGCGTGACTCGAACCGAAGGTGGCGGAGGAGCAAGGGGATGGCGACGAAGCCTGCGACGTAGGTCGCTCGGACAGCCAGTCTCCGGCATAAGTTTGAGTAAAAACTAATTTGAATGTAAGCCAAAAATAAAAGAAATGAATAAAGGAAATGTACCGAAACTACAAACTAAATAAAGGGTCCAATGACTAGTAATAAGTCTTAAAAAATAAAGAGTCCAATGACTAAACCTTAAAAAGAAAAGGGCGAGCCCGAAACGCCCGCAAAAGAAGAAAAAATTATTCTAAGGCAAATGAATAGGATTCGACAAAATTTTTCAAAGTCCTCGATGGACGAAAAAATTTACAAGTTTAAAAAAAAAAATTGACGAAAATTTTCTAAGTCCGCGATGGGCGAAGAGGAAAAAATTTTAAAGTTTTGAAAAAATTTTGACGAAAATTTTCTAAGTCCGAAATGGAAAAAAAAATTTTTAAGTTTTGAGAAAAAAAATTTTTGAAGAAAATTTTTCTAAGTCCAAGTTGGATTTATTCGGAGGCTGAGCCGTTGGTGAGGCTAGCTGTTTGAAGGAGATCAAGCGGTGTCCCTCTCAGGATTGGTGAGAATGATGACTCCCTTGCAGGAAGATAGAATAGAAAGAGGTGGAGCGCCAAAGATTCTCCCGTTCAGGAAAGCCGACCGAACCCTGACAGGAACAGCCGGTAGGCCAAAAATAGTAATGAGCAAGCTCGTGTAAAAAGTCTGATCGGAGGGCCGAGGTTATAGACGCCACGCCTGTGCTGCGCGCACGCGAAACAACTTTTCCGTCGCCCTCTGGTGGCGGATTTCGGAAGCTCCCCGCTCCGAGCGCGTGGCTAAGAGTCGTGAGCGCTCCGCTGACGCGAAAGCAAGCCATCTCGCGGCGGGATCGCGAAGTAACACTTCGCGATGTATTGGGAACTCGTTATTTCGAGTTTTAAGAGGTGAGGAAGATTAATATTGATTAATTAACTAATTAGAACGAGTCGGATGGACGGAAAACGTAATTATTATGTGTATTTTTTATTTACAGAGGCAGCGAAGACCGCGACGAGGACGAGGACCGCGCCAGGGGGATTTTCGCCGTGTGTGGGTAAGTTTTAAATGCTAATAAATTCCTTCAACGATAAATAACAAATAAGAGAGAAACAACATTGCTAACGCGATAAGACTAATGAAATATTTCACATTTTTTACAGGACCGCGCGCGTCGCGTTGACTGCGAACGCGCCGTGGCTTCGCGAGCGAAGCTGAGATCAACTTTATAACTGGGTGAGTCGTAAATAAATAATAATTTGTGAATATTCTCTTAGTTAATTAATAATTAATTTTTCTTTTTTCTCTTTTTTTTCAGGTATTTCAGCGAGAAAAAATTGGTCGACGGAAAGAAACGTTGTCGCCACGAAGTGACGTACAACAATGCTGTAAATGAATAAAATTGTGGGCTTAGGAATAGGGCAATGGTTGTGAAGCATATTCATTCCTGAAGCATATTCTCCTGTCACTAGAGCATATCGTTAATGCTACCTGCAAATTGGCATTAGTGAGGTTGTGGCGAGCTGTCAGAGCTTTTAGCACATTATTTATCAAAAATGCCAACCCGTTCCAGCTATCTCTCTCACACTCACGTCAATATCGGCCGTCAAAATATACACGATTGCTAGCGGAATTTTAGGTTATGATTTTCTAATTTTGACAATCTTCATAATTTGTAAGTGATCAAGAGACTCGGTAAAGTCTTGGGACAAGTACATTTGACAGTTCTGTCTGTCGTCTTCTAGCCTGAGACTCGGCCAAGTATATTATCTCTGAATAAAGCAAATTCGGCGGTAGGGGTAGATATTTTCTTTAATTACAAAGCACAGGAGTAATGTCAGGATCTGCAAATTAAATCTAAGACTAGTTAATGTCCGTCGATTGAGCCATAAATCATCACGATTGATGCTGTAATTGCTGAGATAAAAGTTTGCACAGGCAAAATTAGGCAATGATCGAAGTGTGCGTGCGTATATTGTAACGGCACCGCCTGGCTCGTGAGGCGATGTGGTCGGCTCGGCGGCTGACACTCGAGTGAGCTAGCGCGGAGCGGACGGCGGCCGAACTAATCGCCGGCCCGCGATGAGCTCGCGAGTAAAAGTGGGGGTAGCAAGCCTGCTAGCAAGCGCATCTCGGGACTCTGGGACGTAAGTGGGGGCAAATAATAATAACATAAGTGGCGTACGTGACTTTCGGCACGCGCGACTCGGGACTCTGGGACGTAAGTGGGGGAAAGATGATGCAATAAGTGGCGTACGTGACTCTCGGCGAGCGTAGTGCGCAGACGCAAGCCACGCCTAGCGAATAAGATCCGAGCGTGGGTGAGTGGGGGAAGCGCGTAGCCAGTGATCTCTAGCCAGCGTTCCCATCACGACAAAACAAAGCCAATAATGTAAATAATGTAAGTTATTTTTAGAATTCCGCGAAATTCAAGAACAAAGGATTTCGACTCTATAAAAGCCGGTGCCGTCCAGCACTCGGGGCTCATTCTCTCTGGAGATTCCGAGACCTCAGCGTATTGTCTGAGTATTAGGCAAAGAGTTTCTCTACTTGCCAAAATCCTAACCTCAAATTTTCCTGTACATTCGACGACGGAGTAGTTCAGTTACGTTCGAATCCCGCAGCTGGTGTACACTCATAATCTAACCTAAATTTCCTTCGTGCATACGACGACGGAGTGGTTCGGTAACGTTCAACTCCCGCAGCCGGTGTACTTCCAAACTTAACCTCATTTTTTCCTGCGCATCGGCCACGGAGTAGTTCGGTTTCGTTCGACTCCCGCAACCGGCGTGTAACATAACCTCAATTTTCCTTGTTCGTCGGCCACGGAGTAGTTCGGTTTCGTTCGACTCCCGCAACCGGTGAACATCCTAATAACCTACAAAGCATTGGCCACGGATTAGTTCGGCTCCGATCGACTCCCGCAACCGTGTTTTGTTTCCTAAACCCTCAAATTTATCATAACCTAAAAGGAAGTGGGGAAACTCATCGCAAGTTTAAAATAAAAATTCATAAATTCAATAAATAATCGTAAAAGTCACTTGGACTTTTATATTGTCAAAATCCAACGTTAAAATTGTCTAAATTAAACAAAAATCCTTAAAATTATATCGAGTCAATAAAAATCGTTTAATTTTGTGTTAAATCAAATAATTTGGACAAATTTATTATAAAAACATAAAATTTTCTGTTTTCACGGTCGTTTTAAGGAAAATAACCGGAAATAATTGTTTCCTTGCAGACCAAATCAACCTTTTTGCGTTATTGTAAAGAAAATCATTTTTCATTGAAACAAATTGAATAAATCGTTAATTATTTGACTTTTTATATTGAAATTTCTTGTTTTTCTTCATTGCCTGCTCCTTTTCCACGAAGCTCGAACCGACGCGTAACGCGAGGCGTCTTTGAGCCTATTTCGTACCGTTACAGTATGTATACGACACAGAGAAAGGGCTCACGTCGCTGTCGTCTTTCTGATGGGTCGCGACTGACGACATATCGCCCTGTGTTCTCATTTGACAGAAAGGTTTGGTTACGAGCGTTATTCGAGTGAAGTCTGGTACAATGATGTCATGAGGTGAGGAATGATCTTTATCGATCCTCAGTTATTGCTCAAATCAAGAGACGCGGCAGCGGCTCGACCCCAAGTTTAAAAGAAAAAGTGTAGCGCGAGCCTGCCGCACTCATATACATATACAGTAAAATAGGCGTTTTATAACGTCACAGGAACTTTAATTCGTTTTTCCGGGGGAACGGGGCGGCAGAAAATTTTCATTTTAGATTTGAATCTTCTATGATTTTTTATTTTTCGAATGGTTCTTGGTGGAGCCGTTTAGCCAATCAAGAAAAATCTAACATTGAAAATTTTGGTCACGCGTTTTGGGACGCACTAGAGACTGGTGGACATTTTCGGCCTGTGACGTCACGCGCTCCACTAAGCGCGGCTACCCCCACTTTCCGCGTGCCACTGAGCGAGAAAGACAGACTATCGGGCTTCTCTTCCCGTACGGTTTTCGTTGTCTATGTCTAGGTATATTTCTCTATGGTTTTCAATGTCTAGATGTTTCTCTATGGTTTTCGCTCTCCAGGTCGATGGCTCCTTAGTTGTCGTTGTTCAAGTATATTTCTCTATGATTTTTAATGTCTAGGTATACTACCGTCCATAAGTTTGGAAACACTCGATCCGATGTCGAGCCTCACAAAAAGTTCCATCCTTCTCCGAAAAATGATGATATCCCAATTTTTCAAGCGGCTTTTCAAAAAGGACATATAAATCTTCGTTCGACTTTTTTGGAAAAATTTTAACGATTTTTTTTAGCCCGGTTCGCACTTTGAAAGTTGGTCGTTTTTTGCCTTTTTTAGGGGGGTTGAAATTGTAGCGCACGACTCGTAGAAAATTTTTTTCACTTTTTTTTGCAGTGAAAACTTAAGGCGGACAGTAAAAGCTTCATTTTACTTTTTTAGAAAGTTTCACACGATTTTTTTCCGCATAACTGTTGAACTTTTTGCAAAAAATGACTATATTTCTAAAATGTTGCCTAATTCGGAAACTGTTGAGATTTCGTAAAATCACCAAGAGGCTGAAAAGATGCATATAACCATTGTGAATGCACTAAATTTTTTTCCAGAATTAATAGAAGAAGGAAAAATTATTATTTTCAAAAGGCGACGAAATTTTTTTTTATTTTCAAAAATCCGTTCTCTTACCAGTTCTACATGGTTTTCTCATCGAAAAAGCCGCTCCTCGTTCGGATCACAGCTTTAACCAGTCGTGGCATCCGTTCGATCGATTCATCGATGTCACTCTGCTCCAGGGTGGCCCAAGCTTCTTCCAGTTTTTCCCACAAATCGCTTGAAGATGTGGGACGAGTTTTCCGTATTTTTCGATCCAGCTCGTCCCACAGGAGCTTGATCGGATTTAAATCTGGCTATTGGCGCGGCCACGCCATGTTGACAATGACGTTTTTGTCATTTTTATCCTTTTTTGGCTTCTTTATTATTCAGTTATCCTCGGCAGAGGTGACAGCTATACTTCGGATCGTTATTTTGCTACATAATGAAGCCACGACGATCCGAAGCATAGTTGTCACCTCTGCCAAGGATACCTGAATAATAAAGAAACCAAAAACGTCATTGTTTTGATTTAAATCCGATCAAGCACTTGTGGGACGAGCTGGATCGAAAAATACGGAAAACTTGTCCCACATCTTCAAGCGATTTGTGGGAAAAACTGAAAGAAGCTTGGGCAACCCTGGAGCAGAGTCACATCGATGAATCGATCGAACGGATGCCACGACTGGTTGAAGCTATGATCCGAGCGAGGGGCGGTTTTTTCGATGAGAGAACCGTGTAGAACTGGTAAGAGAATGGATTTTTGAAAATAGAAAAAAATTTCGTCGCCTTTTGAAAACAAATTTTCTTTCGTCTTCTATTAATTCTGAAAAAAATTTAGTGCATCCACAATGGTTATATGCATCTTTTCAGCCTCTTAGTGATTTTACGAAAACTCAACAGTTTCCGAATTAGACAACATTTTATAAATATAGTCAGTTTTTGCAAAAAGTTCAACAGTTATGCGGGAACAAATCGTATGAAACTTTTTAAAAAAGTAAAATGAAGCTTTTACTGTCCGCCTTAAGTTTTCACTGGAAAAAAAGTGAGAAAAATTTCCTACGAGTCGTGCGCTAAAATTTTAACCACCCAAAAAAAGTCAAAAAACGACCAACATTCAAAGTGTGTACTGGGCTCAAAAAAAATCGTGAAAATTTTTCCAAAAAAAGTAAATGAAGATTTATATGTCCTTTTTGAAACGCCGCTCGAAAAATGAGATATTATTATTTTTCAGAGAAGGATGGAACTTTTTGTGAGGCTCCAGATCCGAGCGAGTGTTTCCAAACTTATGGACGGTAGTGTATATTTCTCTATGGTTTTCGCTCTCCAGTTCGACGGCTTCATGGTTTTCGTTATCCGGGTATATTTCTCCATGGGTTTCGTTCTCCAGGCAGATGGCTCTATGGTTTTCGACGTCCAGGTATATTTCTCCATGGTTTTCGATGTCTAGGTAGTTTCTTTATGGTTTTCGCTCTCCAGTTTCATGGCTCCATGGTTTTCGTTGTCGGCGTACATTTCTCCAGGGTTTTCGGTGTCTAGGTCGACGGCTCCATGGTTTTCGTTGTCCAGAAATATTTCTCCATGATTTCGGAGTCTAGGTATATTTCTCTATGGGTTTCGCTCTCCAGGTCGATGGCTCTATGGTTTTCGATGTCTAGGTATGTTTCTCTATGGTTTTCGCTCTCCAGGTCGATGGCTTCATGGTTTCCGTTATCTGGGTACATTCCTCTTAGTCCAGGAGCCACCGCCTGTTTTTTTCATTGATTAATAAGAGGCTGAATCTTGGTGAGTAGCTTCCGTTCGACGAGACGCCCAAGTTTTTCCTCTGTGAAAATTCTCGATAGAGGTAGCTAATAAAGTGCGCAGCTGTAAAACATGTCGATTTGGTGGAGTGTTGAAATTGTCTGACTAACAGTTTATTTTTTATTACAATGTTTAAATAATTGTATTATAAACTGGGAGGAATAATTGTCCTACAAAATGGATAGTTTGTTTGAGAGCGTCCTCCACTCCGAATATGTCGAAACGACGCGGCCATAAAAATAATTAATAACAAGCTGATTTTTTGTATGGAGCTTTGTAAATATTGTTAGAATGGAATGACCGTTTAGTCCTACAAATTTAGTGGTAGGATTTCTCAGTCCCACACTTCGAAGTTGGCAATTCTATGGTAACAATTTTTTCATTAATAACAGCCTAGTTTAATTTTTTTCCTATCGGGGATAAAGTGTAGAACACTACTTTATCACTGGCCTACAAAAAAAGTAGTATGTATATATATAATTTAATATATATCAAGCGGTCCTTATAAGCATGTACCATTTTCCACTATACTTGGAATAAGCACGATTAGCAGCATGGAACAAAACTGGACTCTCGTCGGGGAGGTACCGTGTTCGATCCCTTGGAGAAACTTGTGTTTTTTTTTTTTTTAATCGGGGAGCACAAATTGTCAACAATATTGGAAGAATAAATTTCCGTCGCGTATTGAATAAATTAAGACGCATTAATCATAGTTATTTTTCGGAGAATTCTTATCAAGAGACGCGGCAGCGGTTCGACGCCAAGTTAAAAAAAAGCGTAGGGCGCGAACTGCCGCACTCTTATTTACAGTGAAATTGGGGTTGCAGGTACATTGTACGGATTCAGATATACCCGTGATAATGTTGGCAAATTTCAAATACCTAAAGGAAAAAATTGAAATAATATTTGATCTGAGCACGGAAAAAAAAAATTGTACTCGGACATGAATGCAATTTATGCCAAGCTCGGAGATCAATTATCGCGGTCGCTTGCCATCTGCCACATTTTCACGGGAAACGACTTCAACCCAGCCTTCTATTGAAAAGGAAAAAAAAGATCTTTCGACATTTAAAAAAAAAAATATCAAATTTCAAGAAGGTTTATGGAATAATGATATGGAATAATGTTATGGGATAATGAGGAAGATGAAGACGACGCAGAAGCATCGGATGAAGCGTCGACATCCGAATCCGACGACGATTAATTTTTTTATTTTACTATTTCTATAATTTTTTATTTATTTCAATAATTGTATTTTTTTACTTCCATTTTTTTATTTTTGCAGTTCACGCAACCACAGTTGTATTATTGTTTAAAAATGTATTGATCAAGCTTGCGAATATATGTCTCCAAGCACCAAAACAACAGCAACGAAATAATGTGATATATTTTTTATTTTCTTGTAGGACTAGCGATACATACCCATTTTTGTAGGACACTGTTTGATTTAGGCAAAGGATGCACTAACTCATGATGTGTTTTTTTTCGTCCTACTTATTAATTAATAAAAATTAATGAAAAAATTAATGAAAAATTAATGAATATTAATGAAAAAATTGTTACCATGGAATTGCCAACTTCGAAGTGTCGGACTGAGAAATTCTACCACTAAATTTGTAGGACTAAACGGTCATTCCATTCTAACAATATTTACAAAGCTGCATACAAAAAATCAGCTTGTTATTAATTATTTTTATGGCCGCGTCGTTTCGACATATTCGGAGTGGAGGACGCTCTCAAACGAACCATCCATTTTGTAGGCCAATTATTCCTCCCAGTTTATAATACAATTATTTAAACATTGTAATAAAAAATAAACTGTTAGTCAGACAATTTCAACACTCCACCAAATCGACATGTTTTACAGCTGCGCACTTTATTAGCTACCTTTATCGAGAATTTTCACAGAGGAAAAACTTGGGCGTCTCGTCGAACGGAAGCTACTCACCAAGATTCAGCCTGTTATTAATCAATGAAAAAAACGGGCGGTGGCTCCTGGACTATCTAGGGTTTTCGATGCCTAGGGCGACGGCTCCATGTTTTTCGCTGTCCAGGTGTATTTCTTCATGATTTTCGATGCCTAGGTATACTTCTCTATGGTTTTCGCTCTCCAGGTCGATAGCTCCATAATTTTCGTTGTCTAGGTATATTTTTCCAAGGTTTCCGTTGTCCAGGTATTTTTCTCCATGCTCTTCGATGTCTAGGTATATTTCTCTATGGTTTTCGCTCTCCAGGTCGACGGCGCCTTGGTTTTCGTCCTCTGGGTATATTTCTCCGTAGTTTTCGCTATCTAGGTCAACGGCTCCATGGGTTTCGTTGTCTAGGTATAATTTTCCATGGATTTTGATGTCTTAGTATATTTCTCCATGGTTTTCGCTATCTAGGTCGACGGCTCAATGGTTCGCGATGTCTTTTTCGGGGCTCGACCAGAGCTCCTGACGGAAGTTCTTCAAGGGACTGACTCAGAGTTTTATCGTGATGTTCCTCAGGGATCAACCGAGAGTCTTGATGGCAATTTTCAAAAAGGGTTGACAATAGTATCTTAATTGAAGTTTTTATGGAATTAATCAAGAATTTTGCCGGGCCTATCATAAGAGATCAGTCAAGAGTGTGAACGGGATTTTTTAAAGGATTGCTGGGGGTCTCGACGAAAGTTCTTCAAGGGATCGACTCAGAGTCTTATCGAGATGCTTTTAAGGATTAACGAAGAGTCTGGACAGCATTCGTTAAGGGATCGACTAAGAGTCTCACCGAAACTTCTTCAAAGGTTTGATGAGGACTCTCCCGGAGATATTTTGAAGGCATTGACCGGAGGTGTTCACTTAAGTTTTTCAAGGTAGCAAGAGTGTCACCGAAACTTTTTTATGGAATTGAGAAAGAATCTCGCTGCCACTTTTTCAAGAGATTCATCTAGATTTCCGTCGAGACTTTTTTCAACAGATCACCCAAGAATCTGGGACCTTTTTAAGGGATTGACCAAGAAATGAATCCATAGGATTTCGACCAGTTCCTTAGTAGGGGTTTTACAAATTTCCTGATTGTTACCGTTGTTGAATGAGAGGAAGATAAAAACGTAAGCAGAATTTCTTTTCCGTCATTAAATTTCATTTTATCCTCGTTTCGGTCGTTTACACCGGTTTTCAAATAATTTTTTCAACGGTTTTTCTCCAATTGGGGAGGAATGAACAATTTTCTTAATTTCTTTCGAGTAGTTCCAGAGACTTATTAGACCTGGGCAAATCTCCTTCACAGAGAAAAAGTCTGGCCAAGTGCATTTGCTGATTCTCGCTCGCTCGGTACAGAAGAAAACTTGTGTACCTAGCGGGCAAAATGTCGGTAAGCAGTAGAGACGTAACGGACGTAACTGAAACCATCGCGTCACTCCCAACCGTTGCGACCAATCAGAAAAAGGCTAGCGCCACGGGCCCTTTCTCTGTGTCGTATACATACACGCACGCACACTTCGGTCATCGCATAATTTCACCCGTGCAAAGTTTTTTCTCAGCAATTACAGCATCAATCGGGTTGTTTTATGGCTGGAACGAGGGGGGATAACGTAATTAGTCTCTAGTTCTGATTTCAGATCATGAAACAACCGCTGAGCTTTGTAATTCAATAAAGTGTTTACCCCCACCGGCGGAATCGCTTTTCTCAGAGATAATATACTCCAGGGAGTCTCGCGCCAGCAGACGACGCTGTCGAATGTACTTGGCCCGAGACTCTGCGGAGACTCTGGATATAATAATAACAAATATGTGAAAACCCTAGGTTTTGAGAGTGTTCGGAAAAAAGGAATCATATCCTAGCCAAAAATCCCCTCCACGGGGAAAAAAGCTTGGACAAGTCCATTCGTCGGTATCCCCGTTTCCATTTGTTTTCACATGGAAATATAACCCCCCTCCCCCCTAAAAAAGATTGGAAACGCCAATAAAATGAAAAATTGGAAAAACCCTGAAATTGAGAAAAATACAAGAAATGCGAGAATGGTAGAAAAAAGTTGCTATTCGCTCAGCACCAAAAATTCCGATATCTATAAAAGGCCAAGTCCCTGTCTGGAATCCTGTTGATGTCTCAAAATCAATTAACGATAACAAAGAAAATCTTCCAATGAGACACGTCTTGAAAAAAAGGAACCACTAAATACAAAATGGCGAATCGACAGAAAAACTTCATCGAGAGACGCGGCAGCAGCTCGACGCCAAGTATTGAAAGAAAAGCGTAGCGCGAGAGCTGCCGTACTCTTATGTACAGTAAAATAGGCGTTTTATGACGTCGCAGAAACTTTAAATCAAGAGTCGCGGTAGCGACTCGAGACAAGTACATTTTAAAAAGTCGCTACAAGACACTTTTACGCCAAGGACCGCGTTTCCAACTGTTTTAGAAAATTTTCGAACATTGTTTCCACAATATCTTATGGATTACAGAGTTTTGAAGGACGTTCAAGATTCGCGTATTTTTAATTTTTTTTCCTTTCGATCGTGACTATTTGTAACTCTGTAGCTTATTTCATGCTGCAGATATTAATATTTTCCTTTTTTCGTTGCATCAAAAAATTGTCAGTTTTTTCGCACAGATTTTTGATGTTTAGTCGTTTCTTTTCCCAGTCGCCTTCTAGTGACACTAGTAATATCTAGTGACATACACTAAATATATACCTATATATTTATTCTCTTTCGTCCGTTTCATTCACCAAAACCAAAAACGTCAAAAATCTATGTTCGTTGAATTGATTGAATTTGAAGGTTGTCACAGTGACAGCTGCTGTGAATGTGAAAGAAAGATAACGGTTATGAAGATCGCGATTATTTTTAATAGTGGGGTTAGAAACATCGCGAATGTAAAAATTGTGCTTATTTCTAACAGCTGTGCGGAAAAAATCGCGGTTATGAAGATCGTGATTCCAAAAATCTCGGTTATCAAATTAATGTTGAAAAGGTTGCTGAACAACATGATATATGTATGGGAGTAGCAACAGTTCAAAATCCGTTGGTATTTCTTCATTCTTAATTTATATTACTTTTTTGTCGCATACATTTTTGTTTAATTCTAATTTCATTTCGAATAAAATAAATTCGGGAAAATACTGAACAGCGCTATACAGGAGCGCAGGCAACAGTTCTGGAGACGTAAGTATTTTCACTTAGAGTCGCTCTGATGTCTCTTCCAATTCCGAATGTTGGAATGCAGCGAAAACTAATTATTCTTTATAGTGGGGCACAAAATTTGCTTACAGTATATTGGTCAACGATAATGGACCAGTCATCTCTAGCATCTGAAAACTTAATTTAGTAGAAAAATGTGAAAGAGTGCTATACTTATCTAAATTATGATTAATAAATTACTGTGCACTAAATTGGCGTAGTTTTTTAATTTGAATATATTCGAATTCGTCTTTCCCCGCCACATATTCCTTACGTGAAAATTTAATTGTATAAACCATTTATTTAGTGTGGCTTGCGAAAAAGTTTCCAGCTGAAAATGACAAAAAGTAGACAAATCCTAGCCAAACACAGCATAAATGCTGTAAAAAAACTGAGACAAGTACATTTACTCCCGCGAAATAGTTGTTTTTGTTGAAAAAAGTGTACTCCCACCAGATAGTTTCTGTTGAAAAAAAACCAGTGCAAAAAATAAAAACCAAGCCAATCTTTCCAAAAAACGGTTCTCGTCTCAAAAAAAGTTGGATTGTGACTCCACAAAAAGTTACCAAATAACCCGAGATCCACTGAAACCTACACAATCAAGTACGCAGAGCTTTGTAATATTCGCTAGAAAAAGTTGACAACTCAAATCCTCGCAAAATTCGGTACTTCGCCAAATGTTAGTCACAGAGTACAGTTTTAGACAGTTGTTCTGTTTTATTCGCCTCCCCCCAACATTGATAATCTTCCTGGGCTTTTTTACTTAACCATGCACGCCAAGTTTTTGCATTCCAATTTTTTGCATTTCAATTTTCATTTTAATTGTTTTATCGATAGGTAAAGTATATCATTCAAGGACTTGGAATGTTTCCCCAACCAAACTTCTTCTTCTTCAGAGGTGTCAATTCTCGGCTCCATTGCAATGATTCTCTTTGTTTTTGGTGAATTGAATTCGATAATTATAGAGAAAAGTTTGAGTACGGTCGAATTACAGAAAAGCAATGAAGTGTGTTGATCTAAAGATTTTTTTGTTTCATAACAATATGAAAGAAATTGAGATGTGATTTTCCAACCGAGGTTGCAATTTTTCAATAGTTGGCGCTCTTATGTATACACGTACACTACCGCTCAAAAGTTTGGATACAAGAGAATGAATTACTTGTTTTACTCAAAGTTGTATAACTCAGCTAAGGAAGAAGATATTGCAATTTTCAAGGCATCGTTTTAAAGAGGATAAACGAGGCTTCAATTTGCGCCATTAAAAAATGTTTTAATATTTTTTTTCGCCCCGGTACTGACTTTGGATCGTGACCGTTTTTGGGTCTTTTTTCGACCGTCGCGAATCGCACCGGCGCACAGTTGAACGAAGTATGGATATTTCTTTTTTACCATGAAAATCTTAGACGGGAATGGAGAGGCTCTATCTCCCTCTAAGGAAAAATTTTTTGCAATTTTTTTTTGAAAAGTTGACAAATCAAGAGTCGCGGTAGCGACTCGAGACAAGTACATTTCAAAAAGTCACTACAAGACACTTTTACACCAAGGACCGCGTTTCCAACTGTTTTAGAAAATTTTCGAAAATTGTTTCCACAATATCTTATGAATTACAGAGCTTTGAAGGATGTTCAAGATTCACGTATTTTTTATTTATTTTTTTCTTTCGATCATGACTATTTGTAACTCTGTAGCTTATTCCATGTTGCAGATATTAATATTTTACTTTTTTCGTTGCATTAAAAAATTGTCAGTTTTTTCGCACAGATTTTTGATGTTTAGTTGTTTCTTTTCGCAATCGCCTTCTAGTGACACTAGTAATATCTAGTGACATACACTAAATATATACCTATATATTTTTTTCTCTTTCAATCGTTTCATTTACCAAAACCGAAAACGTCAAAAAGACCATGTTCGTTGAATTGATTGAATTTGGAGGTTGTCACAGTGACAGCTGCTGTGAATGTAAAATGAAAGAAAGATAACGGTTATAAAGATCGCGATTATTTTTAATAGTGTGGTTTGAACGATCGCGAATGTGAAAATTGTGGTTATTTTTAACAGCCGTCCCGAAAAAATCGCGGTTATGAAGATTGTGATTCCAAAAATCTCGGTTATGAAGATTGTAATTCCAAGAATCTCGATTATCAAATTAAAGTTGAGAAGGTTGCTGAACAACGTGATATATGGGAGTAGCAACCGTTCAAAATCCGTTGGTATTTTTCATTCTTAATTTATATCTCTTTTTTATCGCATAAATTTTTATTCAATTTTAATTTCATTTCGAATAAAATAAGTTCGGGAAAGTACTAAACAGCGCTATACAGGAGCGCAGCAACAGTTCTAAAGATCTAAGTAGTTTCATCTGAAGTCGCTCTGATCTGTCTTCCAATTCCGAATGTGGAATGCAGCGAAAACTGATTATTCTTTATAGTGGAGCACAAAATTGCATATTTTAATTTGAATATGTTTGAATTCGTTTATTCTCTCCACATTTTTCTTACGTAAAAATCGAATGGTATAAACCATTTAATCGGTGTGGCTTGCGGAAAAGTTTCCAGTTGAAAATAACCAAAAAGTAGACAAATCCTAGCCAAACACAGCATAAATGCTGTAAAAAAACTGAGACAAGTACATTTACTCCTGCCAAATAGTTTCTGTTGAAAATGCGCCCGTGCAAAAAATTAATAGTACATTACGATACGTGTGACCTAAGTTGCCTATTATTGCACGGCGTGAAGTTAGCGCCCGAGCGCAGCGAGGGCGCTAAACGCCGTGCATTAATAGGCAACTTAGGACACAAGTATCGTATACTATTTTATAGCACTTGTGACATAAACCCGCCCCGGACGAGTGGCGGGGGCGAGCGCACCAAAGAGGGGGGGTTCGGGGGGGGGGGGGGCGGAGCCCCCCCCCGAGGGCTGCGATTAGTGTTTTCAAAGTATCATTAATGTATTCGAATCACAAAGAATTCCAATACAGACTCCAGGGCAAACTCTAAGAAAAAACAATTTAAAAATTGGTACACCAGACCAATATGATATGTCGTAACCAGCCATGGACGTTTATTTAAGGATGTTGAGTCCCAAATCGCAAATGATAAGAAAATTGTGAAAATTCGGTATGTTTTTCTATAAAGCATTTGAGAGATCGTGTGAAATTTTCACGACCATTAGAAAGCTCGTTATCGAACAATTAACATTTATAAATCAAATGTAGCCAAATGCAGTCTTATGGAAACTGGTAGAATTTCGCGGCAAGTTTTTTTTTTTTTATCTCTGAATTTTTCAATATCTACAATATACTTAAAGCGACGGAAACGAAACGAGGTTTATTGCTCAATATTTGTTGTATTTATTTAAAAAATCCCTATCAACAAAATGTCAATTTTTTGATAACGAGCTCCGTGATCTTCGTGAAATTTTAACACGACCTCTTAAATACTTCATACAAAAACTTGCTAAATTTGCAGAATTGTCTTATTACTTAAATTAAACTAGTTAAATTTCACCCTCAGAGCTTTTTATCATCGAATAAACATCATAAGTCAGTGATTACCGACCGCGGGTTAGCGTTTCGTGTAAATTTCTGTCACTTCTTCGACAGCATGAAACTGTTTTTAGTCAAAATGCTAACCTACTCCTCTTTTGACGTTTGTCTGCTCTTAATTTTGAAGTGTCAAAGGACATTTCAACGTATTTTCTCTTGGTTATTTTGCATCTGTGAAGTTAGTCAATTCATTTTCGCACGGTGTAAAAAAGGGCTACTTAGGTCACAGAAAAGCGTGCGTAAAGTGCGGGTTTAGGTCACACTGTGCTATAAAACCAATTAAACCTTTCCAAAAAATGGTTCTCTTCTCAAAAGAAGTTGAATTGTGTTTTCACAAAAAGTTACCAAATAAAATGAGATTCACTGAAACGTACACGATCAAGTACGCAGAGTTTGGAATATTTTACTAGAAAAAGTTGACAACTCCAATCTTCGTAAAATGTAGGACTTCGAAAAATGTTAGTCACAGAGTACTTGTCCGGCCCGCCAAATTTTCGGGCTACATCTAACTGCAAATACCCTTTCATTTTCACAAAAAATTCACATACACATCACTTCTGTAGCTTATAAGCCGGATTTGATAATTTTTGCACATTTCCGATGGTTCTATGAAGTCTCTTCCAAGCCTCGAAGATTTTTCCGTGATTCCCTCAGTTGCTAATTCAAAATTTAATGGTTTCAATTCCATTTTCACTTGTAAAACAGTTTCAGCTAAAATAGCCGGGCCGGACAAGTACTCTGTGACTAACATTTTTCGAAGTCCTACATTTTACGAAGATTGGAGTTGTCAACTTTTTCTAGTAAAATATTCCAAACTCTGCGTACTTGATCGTGTACGTTTCAGTGAATCTCATTTTATTTGGTAACTTTTTGTGAAAACACAATTCAACTTCTTTTGAGAAGAGAACCATTTTTTGGAAAGGTTGAATTGGTTTTAATTTTTTGCACGGGCGCATTTTCAACAGAAACTGTTTGGCAGGAATAAATGTACTTGTCTCAGTTTTTTTACAGCATTTATGCTGTGTTTGGCTAGGTTGACAATAACTCAAGAACGATAGCGATCAAGAAAAAATGTTATGGATACAAAAAGGAGCCGATCTTTGTACCCAATCGTGCGGAATTTTTTCAGAATTTTTTGAAAAAATTTTGTTGTTTTGGAGTATTTTTTTCCAAAACTTGCGAGTAAAATTTTTCTTTTCTCTCAATAAAATGTTTTACGACACTCACCGCGTCTACACGAGTTTTTTGTCGATTCATTTTAATGAGAGAAAACAAAAATTTTACTCGCAAGTTTTGAAAAAAAATACTCCAAAAAAACAAAATTTTCCCAAAAAATTCTGAGAAAATTCCAGACGATTGAGTACGAAGATCTGCAAATAATCACATCCGTTCGCACAGCCTCACACCCACCTATGCATCCACATACACATTCATACACAAACACGCTCCGGGGCAAGCACACACTCACGCATCCACATACAGATGCATACACCAACCCCCGAGGATGGAATTGCAATTTTCAAAGAATCACAATCACTCGCACACCGTCACACACGCCAACGCATCCACATGCACATGCACATGCACACACCACGTTTGCGCAAAAGTACACGTACGTATACTACATAGGCACGTTTACGACCAATCACACATACATTCAGAGACACGCTAGTGCGTTGTCATGGTTTGTTTTATGAATATCAAAAATGCTTACCTCATTTGTTCACTTGAAGGAATATCACATCTTCATTTTTTTAAATGCACTTTGATAGTTTAAAAAGTGGTTTAATCTTAACTTTCTTAAGGTTTTTTAGGTTCGACTAGAAGAGAATTTAATCCCGAATAGAACGCATTTCGTTTCGTTTCGATGGGATGTTTAGTTTTTTCCCTATCTTTCCCGCGAATCAGGAAAAATCGTAAAAATGAAAAACCGAGAAATCCTGCGTCAGTTTTCGTATATAAAGAATCGTATTTTTTGCAACTTACCGCATTAATTTGCTAATCAGCGATTCCTGGTCCATAGAGTTGCTCTATAGACTCTTCGAAGAACTACACAATAGATCACAAAACGTACAATAGATCAAGGGGTGAAGCCCCTAGTGGGGGTGGTGTAGTGGGTACAGGCGCGGCGATAAATATTGTTCTTGATGCAAAAAATATGAACGATTTTGACTATTTTTTTCGCTTTTCGGGTCAAAAATTTATTTTTTACTATTGTTATCGTGAATATTTCGCAATCCTGAGTGCATCTTAATTCAATTTCCAAAAAAAATATTGCATTCGATATTCCTTAAAAAAGACAACGTCACAAACTTTTTGCTCGGAATTCGCAAACAACGTCCTTGAATCATAAAATGGACCGAAAAATTTTCTGGCTGCATGTGGCTGCAAAAATCACATTACGCTTTAATACTACACAATTTACACATTAAGTGTATGTGCACATCTGTGCACATCTCTGTTGCATCCAAGATGAACTTTATAATGAATAATGAACTCTATAAGTTCGACACACTGCAACGTTTGTATCGAGTGATACATTAACGCCATAGAATTTTTGAATGAGTTCCTTGGATTATCTGCAACTTTTGGCAACCATTTTAGAAAGTCATGTTATAATCGAGGCCTTTCAACCTTTCAAGGTTTGGGCTCTTTCACTTTTTGCATCTTCTAACATCAAGCTTTCACAACCACGCAGTAAGATATTCCGCAAAATTTTCAAGTAGCGATCGGTACGAACACGATACATAGTGTAACGGTGAATGTATTCGAACGAATTCGAATATAATGGTCACAAGATGCAGTGAAAGGCGTGCACTGTGGTGTACATGTTCAGCGAATATACAACTACAGGTTTGGTATCCTTCAGTAGATTTTCATCTTTGGCATTCACTACTCTGAAGATGACCAGTGGAGAAGTGGGATCAAAGTATTATATTTATCATCTGTTAGTGCATGCATCACCCGATGGAGAACCGAAATTCAACAGCTTATCCGATGCATTCTATTTTCGTTATCAAGATGTTGGATAAAACTGCGTGACCTTCTATTCTTTCAAAGAGAATCATATTTGCGCCGTACCACTAATATCTCGAGCAACCTGCGATTGAGAGTTCGATATAGAAAGGAATCTCATATCTACAACGACAAATGATTAGTGATGTTTACTTTCTAACCCATTGAATGCTGAAAACAATACGCTGGTTTTTTTGGAAGAAATATTCGTGTGAAAAGTGCAGTCAGCATCGTTTATTGATCCCTCTCACTTTGCTAATAGCGTTTTCTCCGTCCATACATTTTTATTTTCGTTATCTCTTTTTATGTGGGCGGAACTTGTGTTTTCACCACTGAAACGATTAGCCATCGAGGAACTAGTACGGTAGAACATTCTCGACTTCCTTTATTGCTTTCTCCCACTCACAGTAAAGTTTTTTGTCCGCCTGCTCCGTTTTACACATGCAATTTAATACATATCTCATACCTGTTCAATATATCTTCGCAGGTGGGAACCCCATAACCGGCATATCGTAATTTTTCACTGCTTTCTTCTCCTCCCACCTTTTTGATTCAGACTGTGTTTTTCGAGTATATAATTCTCATAAGACTGTATAAAAGAAATGCAATGATCTCGCTTCAATAACAGACGAGAAGAGCGAGTTCTACTAGATGCTAACGATGCTAACGCACTGTGCTGACACTAAAAGTTTTCATTCAATCGAACCATCCAAAATGCTGAAACTCGTGGTAAGTTTACTATTCGAGTTTTTATCTTCGGTTGGATAACAGACTTATAGGAATAACTATTTTCTGTTGGTACCACTATTGATTGAGTATTAAGTTTATAATAAATTCCATTGGTCGTTTTGGGAAAAAGCTGTACGTTCTTGTGATCGGTGAATCAACAGTACAGAATCTCGTATATGCTGATGGTCATGGACACGGACAGTGAGTTTTGAAGTTTTTCATCGCATTAACCTTACTTCATCCAATTTGTATTCATTCATTCATTCATCATCCATATTCATTCACTGCGCACGGGAATTACACTGCTACGATATACATTGAGAGATCGAGGAATTTTTTTTTCACAATTTCATGGCTCGGTCAACGGTGAAACTATTCATGAACTCGCTGATTGGCAACGAAGGAATCTAAAGTGAACACACAGTTATTGATGGCACATGAGTACCCTTACCGTTGTTTTGAAACTTTAATGACCAGAATATATATATCAATGAAAAGTATTGATAAAAAAATTACACTATTAGAAGCGCATTATAGTCTTAGTATTGGGAAACTGGCATTACATTTTTCATAAGTTGACACTTTTTTTAATGTCGTCGAATCAAAGTTTGAACTGAACGCAAAATGTCGAATCCCGGATAGAATTTCGCGGCGTAACTTGCCGTGTCCGTTCAAACGCCGTTTTTTAGCGCAATGTCACGACACGGCTGTGTCTCATGATAACTTCCAAAATATGATGACACGCATTAACAAGTCAATTGATATGCTTCATACTTAGTGCTAATTATTTTTGAAAATTTTATAACTCTTACATCTCTATCCAACCATCCAGCTAAATCTTGGTGCGTTCGAGCCTACCAAACTAAGTTTTTCACTACTCGAAACCTTTCCAGTTTTTTTTTTACCACCATCTTTATTGAATAGAGGTATATTTTTCCTTTATCATAGACCATTCAAGTGGACACGATGATCGCCACAAGATTTTGGCGCACGCTTTCGATGAGTCATAGCATGTACTGATTGACCAAATTGAGATTCTTAACCCACGGCTTGGGGAAATTCAAGTCGACGAGATTTGTGACACAAGTGCGTGTTCTCCGTTATGAGCCATCTTTCCTAAGTGAGGTCCAGAACGTTTGAAAAATGATAAGGACACATGTCATGCACATTTCACTAAAGTTCAGTTGACGCATCAGTCAGTACGAAGTTGTCCACCAAGAGTATCAATCTGCATTTTGGATTTTATATGCCATAGAACGTAAAAAACGAAGCTGCTTCGATTAAGGCTACTGAGTAAGAATCTTGGATGATCATGCTATACTAATTTATCAAACAGATTCCGGAACGATGAACCAGTTCCGCGAAAAAACAATTCAAGGTGATTGATCGATATAGATTCCAGGTTGACTCAATTTAAAAAATTCTTCGTCAAATCTGATAGATACACGGAAAAATTTGTCATTTTAGTGAATGGCCATGGAACACGCTTACACAATCGAATTACCCGCTTTCAGGAACCTCAATTAAAATTTAAATTCATCAACGGGGTTCATTGAAAATTTTCCATATATACAGGACTTCTCTGGACTATGGAGCGTCAAATATACGAACTAAATCTATACAATGCAAAGACAAAGCATTTAAATTTATCACCTCGCCAGAGCAAATCAGATACAATACACGGGATCATAGCGAATAACTCCGTGCTTTAGTCACCATTCAATCTGTATACCTGTTTGCAGTTGTTTTTTCGTCCATGCGATTAATTTTGTTTCCGCTGTTCAATATTCATCACATTTCTAAGTTTTAATCAGAACATAATCCAAGCTCTTTGAACGTTACTCAGTCACTACTTAATCGGCGTACTTGTTATTCCTTATTTTTCCGTCAATTCAATCGATTTTGTTTTTGCCTTTCAATATTTATCACAAGTTTCAATTAGTACATGTTTGAACGAGTACGTACGCATTAATATAAAGCAATCTCTAGGAAATGTAGAACAATAGAAATGAAATTTTTTTTAACCCGCTGATTGTTGTCATATGAGACACTCTCTTGTACTATCATTGAAACTCAAACGATACTGCCGGTCAGAGAAACGGAATTTAATTCCAATGAATTCAACTGCAATGTGAAAAATTACAAAATCCCAGTTAATTTATTATCATTATTAGAATTGATATTATTCTTATTTATCTTAAAGATGAGTTATGCTTATGGTTTTTATTTCTACGTATTCATCATAACTTTCATAATTTTCCAATGAATTTCGCAAGTGTGAAATCAAGTTCTCAAAATTACACACATATTTGAGAAAATCGTGCACGCGATTGACGCCAAGTGTGTAAGTAGCGCCACTGTTAATCGATTGATTCTATTTTGATATGTCGAGGTAGTTGATTACTTTCAATAGTCTGTTGTAATATATTTTCTCCGTGCTAATTGTCTTTTCCTTTCCAAAGCCACGTGATTATACATGTGCCGTACAAGATCAAGACGATACACCACACGCACACAATCACCAAGCACGTACATCACAAGGATGATGGTAATAAGCACGAGCTGCTCGGCTATTCCGCTGCACATCCCATGGACTTGAGCGGTCATGGACATGACCATGAAGTCGATTTCGGTAGCAGTGCTGGCCCCCACGACGGCCATAGTTTCGGGGGTAGTGATGACTTCGGTGGTACCCAAGAATTGAGTCATGCTGACTGGGCCGATAGTACGAGTCATGGCATCGAAGACAGTGGCTACCAGGGAAGTTTTGAAAATGGAGTAATTGCTAATCGAGACGATCATGGAACCAGGCATCAAGGATTCCACACACCTACATTCTCCAGTAGCGTTCCTGCAAAGCATGCAAATTCGTTTATTCATTCGTTATAAACGCAATGCGACTACTGAAAATTGCTTAGTGGAAAATCTATCAACTTTTCTTCATTTGCGGATATGTGGATCCCGACTGTTTTCATTTAATTTCCAAATTGAATGTTTAATAGTATAAGATTGGGAACAAGAGAGAGAGAGCGCGATATAGGGTGGGAGAAAGCGAGAAATAATCAACTCTCTTTCTTCCCCTCGAGAATGGAAATAATTCGCAACAGTCCGAACCATCAACAAAATAATGAATTTGTATACGATTATCTTCATATGTTATTAAAAATAATTGTTAAAATAAGATTAAAGATGTTTGAGTTTGTCAAAGAAGTAAGAGAAAATCGTTACAAATGTCTCTAAAACTAAGAAAGCCTTGACTTTCAAGGGCCTTAACTTTTTTTCCTGTAACGGGCCAAGTGAATTATTTGTTTAAATATTGATAAGACTTCTGGGAATTCTGCTACAGACGGTGTCCCAGAAATGTATGCCACATTTATACGGTTAAATGATCGCATTGTATGACTGTTTAGAATCCGGTCAATATTCAATTCTAAGTGCTTGATGGGGAGATTTTGAATTGTTAGACTCGAGTAGTGACCGAAGTCAATAGCTTCATCAATATGCGTTGCGTCGCAATTATTCGCTGCTTGGCATTTGAGTATTGATCGATATCGTCAAAATGATACATTTATGATGATTTGTACGGGTCTGTCATTGTTATTCGTCGATCAATGCACTTGTATATTTTTATCCTCGGTAGTATTATCAACAACTTTCGTTACATTTTAGATTGCAGAAAAAAAAAATTATTTTTCCAGCTGAGTTATCTGTTGTCCGTTCGATGGTCTACTTGCAGTAACAGCAAATCATTTTCCAAGTCCTCAATGCTCCAAAAATATCGTTGAAGGCCTTACATACTAGTGCCGTAACGATGAAGATCAATTCAAATTATTTCATATGAATTGAAGGATTTTTAAATTGGGCAAATTGTTTTTGGTGTGCAGAGATAAACGTTGATTCCAAAAAAGGAAATTGCAGCGACACAAAAAAAGGCGAGCCTCCGTTTCTGTAAAACCGTTTTTTGCGCACTGTGATACCTGGCGACTATTTCGACTGTACGCATTAACTAAAAGCTGTTAACTTGTTTCTTGTTTTTTTTTTCATCATTCTTCAAACGAGAAATTACAGGAATCCGAGGAATCCAGTTTTAAGTCTATTCCGCACAGCTGAAATTCAAAGTGTAAACATCATGAATACAACAAAAACTGAAACACATTGACACACGGAGGGAATGAAAATCCAAAAATTACCGCCGTTACAGCACTAGAAACGGGAAATAACCTTGCATTTTAAGTGCTTTCTATTCTGATAAATGTAAATATTTATGGAAAAAAGATGCAGTTTTGTGTCTGTTTATGAAATTTTTTGTTTCCAACAGTAAAAGGGCCCAAAATGATGGGTTATTCCGTATGGATTGCTCTTCAATGTCGGTCAGAAGCTCGTCGCGTACCTTCGCCGCGAAGTCAACTATCTTGGCTGCCAATTTCACTACAAGATCGTTTAGTTTTGTTATGCCCGTCATCTACCCACTTTCCAGATGAATGGAAAAAAATTCATTGACCTGCATTGGATTGGTTTTGTCTTTTAAGAGGAGATGCTTAATATTTTTGAACGCAGATTCCTCGCAAGCAGTGGAAGCTAGGATCCTTCCATAATCAAAATTATTCGGAGTTGTACACGACTCCAGCGATAGCTATTGGCAGTCATTGACGAGCCGTTCCGTTTATTCTCGACCCCTCGCGGTTTGCGATGTTCTGTTCGACCGTATTCAAAATGTTAATCACCCAGTGATACCATTTATTTCTGGTGAATGGATAAAGCTATCGATCGTCTTCCCGTTCCTCCATGATATTCTCTTCCGGTTCGTTCATCTCCATGTTGCTTTTGGTCTTGATTAGTATGTTAGCCATGACCTGTCGGAACAAAAGAATTCATTTAGTGTTGTTTTCCTTTGCATAGTTAGGCGTGCAGACAACTTTAGAAAATAACTATGGCAAAAACCCGACGTGACACTTTAAAATGTCGGCACTTTGCGAGAAACGCATAAAACGATATTGTACCTCGAGCAATGCTGTCTCTGTCAACTTTGAAATTAGAAAACAATTCCGAGTCAAGGCAAAGTCGAAAAAAAAATTACCGACTTGATTAAGTGAGTTATTTTTTGGTTTGAAAAGCATACACTAGCATTGTTATAGTCTATCCAATTCCATACGGAATGGTCTTTCGCGTTTTTCCTATATACCTATCGGATCGGTCGCGAAGTACGTTTCAGAAGATATATTTATCTAAAATTCGATTTTAATAGTAATAACTCGGAAACAGTTGACTTCGACGATTTTGCTCAAAAGATTTTTTTTTTAGCCAATCAAATTTCCTACAAAAACCCACTTGCACGACCCTGCAACGTGGCATGGGGCTGAGGAGTGCCGATGATAATCAATGAAAAAACATTAGCAATGTTATTTGAATGGGAAAACTATAAGGCCGATAAGGAACCCCTAAATATTTTTTGACAGCAACGGCCTTCCACCATGATTTCTTTTTAGATACTGTGACGTGGCAATTTTGCACGTCCCGGAAAATTCGAGGGAGTTTCTCGAGGTCTTGTACCGAGAACTCGCCTACTGAAACTGTAGCGGTGAGCCGTCGTTTCGCTTTGTTTTTGTGTTTTTCGGATTCAGAGCTCTGGGTATTGTCGGTTTTTGGGTTTCTTTTTCGTGTTGCCGACAATGCGGGATTTTGATCGACATTAGTGTCGTGAGTTTAAGAGCGATATTGTTCGGGTACGCGCGCGCTGGGAAAAAGGTTAAGTTGCGTTTGTCTTGCGATTTCCATGTTTTCGCGAATATTTCGATGTTATTTATTTTGAGTTGCCGAGAGGAATTCCCTAAGTCCGCACAGGCGTAAGTTCACCGTAGATTAAGAATTTTGTGATTGTATATGTCGGAAAATTATTTGTGCTGCGTTGATCGATTGTTCCGAGATATTTCAACTTCCGTTATAATTTTGTGATTGCGTAATTACCGAGACGTTTGTGTCTCGGTGAAGAAAATTTCCCGGAAATTAACTGTTCTTTTCTTGTGTCCAACTTTCCTAAATAATTTCATTTTTAAATAAATTGTGATTCCGGGAATTATTGTGTAATTTAAATGTGTTGCAAATCTTGTCCTGACCCATCCCCTCTACCAAATTGGCTAAACATTACCGCTACGACCGGGAAACACTCATTTCGTCTCACGTAAATCCAATAAAAATTTGTTCGAATTAATTTCGAGTTGGCGCCCAGGGTTTGAGCGAGACGAAATATTTTGCATCGACGTGAAAAGTCGTTACAATACCAACTGAAGATTTTTGAGTGAGACCTGAAAAAAAAAATGTTGCCCCGAAATGACACACTCTAATAATTGACTTTTCATTTATCTCCTGAACATGAATTTGGCACCCAACCGCAATAAATGAACTCATGACGAACAAGTAGAACGGTTAGAGTCACCGGGAATCGCGAAAGTTCCGCGAAAATCAGCAAAACTGCTTTCGGCGCGTCATAGCGTCTCGAGAGGCCGGTAAGCGATGTGGTGACAATAGTGTAGTGCGTCGATCGATATCGACAAATTGCAATCGTGTAACCACGCGACCACGCAAGTCAACCCTTCAGTTCAAAACGACAGAACGTCATAGTTCTTGCGTAGAAGACGGTAAATACACGTCAAAACGTGCAACGCCTCGCCGTCCGCTCGGCGCTCGCTCAGTCAAGTGTCAGCTGCCGAGCCGACCGCATTGCCCGACGAGCCAGGCGGTGCCGTTACATTTTCGATATAGAACAAGCGCGCGTCAACAGACGCGACACAGCAGGCGAATATCCAGGCGTAGATGGAATTTCAGGCAGAATTATAACGAAACAACGGCAGCTAGCGGCAGGGGAGGGGACCGAGATTCGAGATAAAATGAACTCCTTTGAAAATGCCACAATTCAGCGGAAATTATAACGAGCAATTCCTCTTTGAGGACGCATACATGTCGGTGATTCACGCTGATGCGAAAATCTCAATAATCGATAAATTTCCGTATTTCAAAAATTCTCTCAAAAACGAAGCGCTGCAGGTCATCAGCGGCCTCGGAACTTCGGCTGAAAACTACGAGAGAGCGTGGGATTTGTTAACAATGAATGACCATAACCCCAGGTTACTCATCAATACGCACCCCACAAATCTGCTAAAGTTTCTAGTCATAGTAAAGGACAAGCCGGCAACAATGAGACAGCTGATCGTACACATTCGTACTCATTTTGAAGCGTTGAAAACGCTTCAGCTCCCCGTCGAGTACTGGGATGGATTATTGATTCATCTCACGAAAGGTAAATTCGACTTCGCAACAAAAAAAAACATTGGGATTCTTCCCAATGTTTTTTTGTTCTTCCCAATCGAGACGAAAAAATTCTGCCTAAATTGTTCAGGAAATTGTTCATCGCTGTGAATCAGCGATCTGACCTTTTCCTGCAGAGGATCCGCTTGCAAAAAATGCGGATTGGAAGTCGAACGAGGAACCAGCCAAGAAAACGTTTTCGTACTACGAAGCAATTTCCAAATCATCCATTTTTTTCTCAAAAAAAAAAACGAAAAATCTTTGAAAAAAAAATCGTAGGAAAATTTATAAAAAATTGAATTGAAGGTTGGACTTCTACCTTCATGTTTTCATCCACAGAAATGCCTAAAAATCATTTTTACTCTAAACGGGGTCCACTCTGAACAGTAATAAAAACGACAAAAAATTGTCGTTTTGAAAACTGAGTGCTGAGTGTAAAAAAAAATCGTAGACATTTTTTGAAAAAAACCAAATTGAAGGTGGAATCTTTTTCTTCAAAACGGCATTAGTGGAATTGGCCTAGGCCAACTACCGGCGAAATGGCACGGAAAACCGTCCCGGCTCTCTTTTAAATTTTTGTCCGGAAACTTTTCGCCGGTATTTGAAAGCTGTATTGAAAATATTGGGATCTTTTGAAATTGTTACAGTTCATTTTTGTCACGAAAGAGTTGCCGGATCTGATTTTTATCTGTAGTCCGATACCATGACTATGCTTAAATGCAATACGGTCATAAAAAAATCAAATACTCAAAAGTCGAGATAGCCACCTCTAAAAGTTAAGTGAAAATACACTTTAGAAAAATCGAAGAAGTGTTTTCAAAAATCTGGTGCTATATCAAGAGACGCGGCAGCGGCTCGACGCCAAGTATTAAAAGAAAAGCGTAGCACGAGAGCTGCCGTACTCTTATATACAGTAAAATAGGCGTTTTATGACGTCACAGAAACTTTAAATCGTTCTCACAAGAGAACGGGTTGAGGGAAAAAGCTCATATTAGATTTCAATTTTCTGTGATTTTTTATCTTTCGAAAGGTCCTTGGTAGAACAAAATCCATTGAGCCAATCCAGAGAAATCTAACATTGAAGATTTTGGACGCGAGGTTTGGGATCCTTTCTGTTTCTTGGAGTCAGAAAGGCGTAAGTTCTCCGCGCAGGCGCTTGGACATACGCCCTTTGCGAGACTGGTGGACATTTTCGGCCTGTGACGTCACCCCCTCCGCTGAACGCGGTATCCCCACTCTTCGCGCGCCACTGAGCGAGAGAGACAGATATATCGGGCCTCTCTTTCCGTATGGTTTTCGTTGTCTAGATACACGGCTCCATGGTTTTTGATGCCTAGGTCCACGGCTCCATGATTTTTGATGTCTAGGTATATTTCCCCATGGTTTTCGATGCCTAGGTCCACGGCTCCATGGTTTTTGATGTCTAGGTATATTTCTCCATGGGTTTCGATGCCTAGGTATATTTCTTCATGGTTTTCGGTGTCTAGGTACACGGCCTCATGGTTTTTGTTTTTTAGGTATATTTCTCCATGTTCTTCGATGTCTCTGTATATTTCTCCATGGTTTTCGGTGTCTAGGTCCACGGCTCCATGGTTTTTGATTCCTAGGCATATTCATCATGGTTTTCGATGTCTAGGTCGACGGCTCCATGGTTTTCGGTGTCTAGGTCCACGGCTCCATGGTTTTTGATTGCTAGGTATATTTCATTATGGTTTTCGATGTCTAGGTCCACGGCTCCATAGTTTTTTATGTCTAGGTATTTTTTTCCATGGGTTTCGATGCCCAGGTATATTTCTTCATGGTTTCCGATATCTAGGTACACGGCCTCATGGTTTTTGTTGTTTAGGTATATTTCTCCATGGTTTTCGTTGTCTCTGTATATTTCTTCATGGTTTTCGGTGTCTAGGTCCACGGCTCCATGGTTTTTGATTCCTAGGACCACGGCTCCATGATTTTTTATGTCTAGGTATAGTTCTCCATGTTTTTCGATGTGTAGTTCGACGGCTCCATGGTTTTTGATTCCTAGGTATATTTCTTCATAGTTTCGGATGTCTAGGTCGGCGGCTCCATGGTTTTCGGTGTCTAGGTCGACGGCTCAAATGGTTTGCAATGTCTTCTTTGAGGGCTCGACCAGGGTTCCAAACGGAAGTTCTTGAAGGAATTGATTCATAGTTTTATCGAGAGGTTTTCAAGTGATCAACCGAGAGTCAAGACTCTCGGTTGATCGGGACTTGAAGTTTTCATGGGATTAATCAAGAATCTTGCCGGGCCCTTTATGGACGAGATTTCCAAGGGGTCGCGACAACATTTTTTCAAGTGATTGCTTAATGGCGTCACTTAAGTTTCTTGAAGAGATTGACCACGAGTCTCTCCGAGGTTTCCTTAAGGGATTGAACAAGAGTCTGTACGAGAGTTTTTCAAGGGATTGATCATGTCTTTCGTCGAGATATTTGAAGAGTTCTACCAGGGCAGTTTTTGAAGAGATTTATTCTCTCTCCAGAACAACCAACCACAACGAATAATCCCTCGATAATAAAAAAAAAAAAAAAAGAATGTTGATGAACATCCTGTTTTCCAAAAAAAAAAGTGAAATCCGTGGGAAAATACTTTATAAAAGTAAAAAAAGGACGCCAAGTATTAAAAAATCGCAACTTCAGTTGAAAAATAACGACCCAATTTTTTCTTGATATTACTTTGCAATGTAACACTTTTGATTTACTAAATTTATGTATTTTATTTTTCCTTTACTGCAAACCATCTTTTGACCTTCATAAAAATCTTATCGAAAAGTGTAAAACTCAATTGAGACAAAAAAAATGAAATCATTGTGCCGTAGCCAAGATCTCATAAATGAATGACTAAATTTCATAGACGAACGTACGCCCTTGACACATTCGGTTCAAGGGTTTCTCCATTTTGGAGGATTCCAGCACGATTATCCTGAATATTATGATGACTTCATGCTAGCTAAAGATCATGAATGTACGTACAATACAATTCCGCGAGAAACAAAACATAAAAAAAAGCACGTTTGCGTACAAGGGCACGCGAACACGTACACGTACTTCCCGGACGAATTCACTGCAAAGATTATACAAAAACTTGGCGTGCATGGTTTTCAAAAATAATTTCGGCGAAGGAATTCCTTATCCATGTTTACACGAGTAAAACTGGATGAGGAATTCCACACTACCTTCTCAGTGGCGTCCCCAGTACGAACTGGGGACAGAGACACATGGCAAATTTTCCCTTATCTCCGCCTCGCGCGCCGCGCGCGCTTGGTTACGACTTGTCCTGAAAACAGCGCGGTCGGCGTTGACTATCCTCCCTCGGTGCATAGAATACTTCGCAGCAGGGTGTTCAACGGGCGATATTTCATCGGGAGAGAGTTTGCGGAATTCAACTAGGAAATACTGTCGTTTTTCCAGTATAGTTTGTCTTCAAGGGGGGAGCCTCCTTTAGAGGCTTCACAAAATCGATTTTTTCAAGGATTTTTTTGGAAGGAAAGAAATATCCGATTCTAACGCAACTTTCGGTTTTATTGTTATATATTTCATCAGTCTTCTCAAATTTTTTCATTGAGTCATATGTCATTTTATGCCCGGTACAAGGATTTCGCCGAGGCGTCTCGAGGGTGCATTTGTCGTGCGGCGGGAAAGGTGCAGGTCGCAATTTCCATCTGAAACAAAGAACCCGAATTTCTTTTTTTCAATAGTATAGCTCCTAGTTATACCAATAAAATTCAACAAAAAGAGAAAAATTCAACAATTTTTCGCGAATTAAAATAAAAATGCATTTCTTGTGAAAAAAAAATTCACTTTAGATTGTTTAAAAAGTGGGTTAATCTTAACTTTCTTGAGGTTTTTTAGGTTCGACTAGAAGCGAATTTAATCCCGAATAGAATGCATTTCGTTTCGTTTCGATGGGACGTTTAGTTTTTTTCCGATCTTTCCCGCCAATTAGGAAAAATCGTAAAAATGAAAAACCGAGAAATCGTGCGTCAGTTTTCGTGTATAAAGAATCGTATTTTCTGCAACTTACCGCATTAATATGCTAATCAGCGATTCCTGGTCAATAGAGTTGCCCTATAGACTCTTCAAGGAACTATACAATAGAGCACAAAACGTACAATAGATCAAGGGGTGGAGCGCGCGCGCTCCGAGCGATCTCGCTCGTATACCTGCTCGACGCTTGCTCACTATTTCTTCTGTAACTCCGAAAACATTTCGAATTTGCGTCTGAAATTTTAGGGACACATTCTTGGATAGTTTGGGAAGATAATTGTGCAAAAAAAAATGGATTTTTTGAAGCGCCTAAAGCCTGCTCTCCCCCCCCCCCCCCCTTAATGCAAACTGACAAATGCTATGTAGAAATGAAAATTCTTCTTTCATAGACGAGAATGAGATGATTATTAGTCTTGTTGGTACATTCGATTATCTTTTGTCTTCCCGAAATTATCTTCGAAAACCATGCACGCCAAGTTTTTGTATAATCTTTGCAGTGAATTCGTCCGGGAAGTACGTGTGCGTGTTCGCGTGCCCTTGTACACTGTCGCTCAAAAGTTTAGATACACTACCCAATATTCCTTGCGGCACAAAAAGTTTAATAACTCTGTCAAAAAATAAGATTTTCCAATTTTCGAAGCCGCGTTTTGAAGGGGATAAATACAGCTTCAGTTTGCTCCGTTCAAATATTTTTTATGATTTTTTTTTCGACTCAGTACAGACTTTGGTTTGTGACTGTTTTTAGGCTTTTTTTTGACCATGGCAAATCAGGCGCACAGCTTCCGGATTTTTTTTATTTTTTCTTTAATGATGACAAACTTAAAACTGCATGCAATAGCTCCATCTTTGTTTTTTAGAAAATTTTTTGCGATTTTTTTTCGAAAAGTTATCTGATTTTTTCCCAAAATCAATCAATTTTGAAAAATTCTAAATAACCCGAGAACTATAGGGTTTAAGAGAAAATGTCAATAATGAAAAAAAGTTGTGTATTTCGATCCTGAATCGCGTCGAATTTTTTTGGAATTATTCTTTGAATTTTTTTTTTTTTTTTAGTATTTTTTTCGAAACTTATTTTTTTTTAAGGCCGATAAAGTAATGATTCAACACACTCACCACACTTAGATAAGTTAGAGAAACTTATCTGAGTCGGGTGAGTGCCTTAAATCATTACTTTATCGGCCTTAAAAAAAAACTAAGTTTCGAAAAAAATACTAAAAAAAAAAAAATTCGAAGAATAATTCCAAAAAAATTCGACGCGATTCAGGATCGAAATACACAACTTTTTTCATTCTTAATATTTTCTCTTGAACCCTATGGTTCTCGGGTTATTTAGAATTTTTCAAAATTGATTGATTTTGGGAAAAAATTAGATAACTTTTCGAAAAAAAATCGCAAAAAATTTTCTAAAAAACGAAGATGGAGCTATTGCATGCAGTTTTAAGTTTGTCATCATTAAAGAATAAATAAAAAAAATCCGGAAGCTGTGCGCCTGATTTGCCATGGTAAAAAAAAAGCCTAAAAACAGTCACAAACCAAAGTCTGTACTGAGTCGAAAAAAAATCATAAAAAATATTTGAACGGATCAAACTGAAGCTTGATTTGTCCCCTTCAAAACGCCGTTTCGAAAATTGGAAAATCTTCTTTTTTGACAGAGTTATTAAACTTTTTGTGCCGCAAGAAATATTGGGTAGTGTATCTAAACTTTTGAGCGGCAGTGTACGCAAACGTGCCCTTTTTTTATGTTTTGTTTCCCGCGGAATTGTATTGTACGTACATTCATGATCTTTAGCTAGCATGAAGTCATCATAATATTCAGGATAATCGTGCTGGAATCCTCCAAAATGGAGAAACCCTTGAACCGAAGCGAATGTTAAGGGCGTACGTTCGTCTATGAAATTTAGTCATTCATTTATGAGATCTTGGCTATGGCACAATGATTTCAGTTTTTTTGTCTCAATTGAGTTTTACACTTTTTGATAAGATTTTTATAAAGGTCAAAAGATGGTTTGCAGTGAAGGAAAAATAAAATACATAAATTTAGTAAATCAAAAGTGTTACATTGCAAATTAATATCAAGAAAAAATTGGGTATGCATACAAAATTTCGAGCAACAGTAAATTACTACAGTTAATTGACCTCTGCTTCTAATTATTTTTATCTTTATTTTCTCAAAAAACTAAAGAAATGGGTTGAAGCAAGAGCCCAGACATTATGAATTTCGCACCAACAATTTTTATATGTGACACTGTATTTTTGGGAATTTTTTCAGATTTTTCGATTGCGGCCATCGAGGAGTTCAAAAAAAAAATTCAAAAAATCATGACGCGCTCAAATTTATTTTAAAAAATCTGAAAAAAAATCTAATTGCTTCTTGGACTGAGAGTAATGATAGGAAAAATCGGAAACCAGATTTGAGGGGTTGAGGGTCAGACCCAGGTCGAATTGGCATGGAATGCCCCATATATTGACCGATAATCGTTGCTGCAATAACCAAGACCGTTTTTTTATAGTATATTTAGTATTTATACATAAGAACAGAAAAGTTCATCATTTAAGAACACGAAAAATGTTTATTCCATTCATGGAAATCCGTTATTTACGCATTAACCAAATAAAAAAACGGAAGTCCGATGAGGCACCTCTAAATTTTGAACATCTGGCCCCATCTTTCGGGAGAATTATTTTTCTATATAAAAGTGAAGTTCAAGATTGTGTTAGGCTGAAAAAAAAATTATCGATTTTTTTTTATACAGTCTAATATACATAAAAAACAATTTAGATTTACAAAATGTAATGCATTTTTCCTTCCCTACGAACGATATTTTGAAATTCCCCAAAATTTTCTCAAAAACTCTCAAGCTCAATCGACAAAAAGAAATGAAATCATTGCAACATAGCCAAGAATTAAAAAAAAAATCAATAGCTACATTTCACAGGGAAACATGTGCATCCTCAATACATTTTGTGTATTTAAGGGTCTGCAAAGGCTCTACAAAAAAATGCAAAAAATTGGCGTGCATGGTTAACTAAAAAAGTTCGGCGAAGGCCTGCGTCACTGTTCTTATTAGAAGTTTCCGCATGCACGCGCAAAGTAGCATTATGACGTCATGTAATGGGGAATGGAACATCCTCCGAAATTCTAAATGTTCGCTGTTTTTTCTGTTCTCTTTCCGCGATGATAATTCCATATTATTCCAAATGTTCGCTGTTTATCCTATTCCTCTTTCCGCGATGATATTTCCTATTTCCATATTAAACAAAAATCTCTCCTCTTTGCACAGTTAATAATCATTTTTCAAAGTCTGGAGAGCCAAGGGGAACGAAACTTTTAAAAAATTTCATTCCATGCAATCTGATAAATGTTTTTTTATCTTAACGAGATTTGAATGAAAACGATTTCGATTTTTCAGATGAAAAACGGAAATTCTATTTTAGGCAGTTGTTCAAGTTTGTCCGCCTCTCCCTTAAATTGATTCTTTATCTTTCCGGGCTTTTTTAGTTAACCATGCACGCCAATTTTTTGCATTTTTTTGTAGAGCCTTTGCAGACCCTTAAATACACAAAATGTATTGAGGGTGCACATGTTTCCCTGTGAAATGTAACTATTCATTATTTTTTTAATTCTTGGCTATGTTGCAATGATTTCATTTCTTTTTGTCGATTGAGCTTGAGAGTTTTTGAGAAAATTTTGGGGAATTTCAAAATATCGTTCGTAGGGAAGGAAAAATGCATTACATTTTGTAAATCTAAATTGTTTTTTATGTCAAAGTGATATGAAGAAAATTGAGTAATTATTTTTCTACTGAGGTTGCGATCTTTTAAAATTGGCGTTCTTTTTTTACTTTTCAAAAGTATTTTTCCACGGATTTCTCTTCTTTTTGGAAAGCGGGATATTCATCAACATTTTTTTGTAATTATAGAGGCATTATTTGTTCTGGTTGGTTATTCTTGAAATATAATAAATCTCTTCAAAAACTTCTGTCGACACCCCTGGTAAATTCCTTTAAATATCTCGACAACAGTCATGATCAAAGACTTAAAAAACTCTCATCGAGAACCTTGTTCAATCCCTCAAGGAAACCACGAAGAGATTCGTGGTCAATCTCTCAATGAAACCTCAGTGAGGCCCTTAGTCAATCCCTTAAAAAAGCTCGTCTACCCTTGGCTAATCTGTTGCAAAAATCTCGTCAAGACTTTTTGTCGACTCTTTAAAAAATCCCATCCAGACTCTTGACTAATCCCTTAAAAAAGTCTTGGCACGATTCTTGGTCGATCTGTTGAAACAAGTCTCGACCAGAATCTCGATGAATCTTTTGAAAAAGTCGCGGCGAGATTCTTTATGAATCCCATAAAAAAAGTCTCTGGACGCTTCCACTCAATGCCTTGAAAAACTTCCGTCGACACCGCTTCCGCAAATCCCTTCAAAATATATCGGCGAGGGTCATGATAAACCCCTTAAAAATTCTCGTCCAGACTCTTGACCAATCCCTTCAAAAAGTCCTGGCAAGATTCATGGTTAATCCCTTAAAAACTCCCATTAGAAGCCTTGGTTAACCCTTTCGAAATTGTCGTCCAGACTCTTCGTTAATCCCTTAAAACCATAGTGACCAGACTCTGAGTTTAGTAAATATTAACTAACTCTTAAGAAACCACGTTCGAGACCACTGGTGAGCGCCTTAAAAAATTCCGTCAAGACTCTTCGTCAATCCCTCAAAAAAGTCCTGACGAGACTTCACCCTTCTCCCTCGTGCCCTTTCTCCCTTCGTTCTCCCGTTTTTTAATCGTTTTATTGCATTTTTGGCTTATTTTTTGACTCCGAGCGAAATTGCCCCAGGCTCACGTGATCCTGCATTAAAAAACGAAAAGAATAAGCCCAAGGTGGATCATTTCCATTGAATTTTAGAAGAGACAGGGAGTTTTTAAAACTGGGGTGATTTATGACCCCACGTCACCGGAAAGTTTAAATAAAATAAGGTCACCGTGCAAAGGTCAAAAACTTCCGTGGCAACCCCCGGTCAACCCCTTCAATCATAAAGTCTGATAAATATTTTTTATGTTGCCGAAATTTGAATGAAGAAGATTTTGATTTTTGAGATGAAAAACAAATGACATCAAAAACCAAGGAGCCGTGGACCTAGACACCGAAACCCATGAAGGAATGGACCTAGACATCAAAAACCATGGAGCCGTGGACCTAGACATCGAAAACCATGGAAAAATATACCTAGACATCAAAAACCATGGAGCCGTGGACCTAGACATCGAAAACCATGGGGAAATATACCTAGACATCGGAAACAATGAAGAAATATACCTTGACATCGAAAACTATAGAGCCGTGGACCTAGACATCGAAAACCATGGAGAAATATACAGAGACAACTAAAACCATGGAGAAATATGCCTAGACAGCAAAAACCATGAATAAATATACCTAGACATCGAAAACCATGAAGAAATATACCTAAGCATCGAAAACCATGGAAAAATATACAAAGCCGACGAAAACCATGGAGAAATATACCTAGACATCAAAAACCGTGAAGAAATATACCTAGAAATCGAAAACCATGGGGAAATATACCTAGACATCGAAAACCATGGAGCCGTGGACCTAGACACCGAAAACCATGAAGCCGTGGACCTAGACACCGAAAACCATGAAGCCATGGACCTAGACACCGAAAACCATGGAGCCGTGGACCTAGCCACCGAAAACCATGGAGCCGACGACCTAGACATCGAAAACCATGGAGAAATATACTTAGACATCGAAAACCATGAAGAAATATACTGAGACATCGAAAACCATGAAGAAATATACCTAGGCATCGAAAACCATGGAGAAATATACAGAGACAACAAAAACCATGGAGCCGTGGACCTAGACACCGAAAACCATGGAGAAATATACCTAGGCATCGAAAACCATGGAGAAATATACCTAGACAGCAAAAACCTTGAAGAAATATACCTAGACATCGAAAACCATGAAGAAATATACCTAGGCATCGAAAACCATGGAGAAATATACCTAAACATCGAAAACCATGAAGCCGTCGACCTAGACATCGAAAACCATGGAGAAATATACCTAGACGTCGAAAACCATGAAGCCGTCGACCTAGACATCGAAAACCATGGAGCCATGAACCTAGCGATCAAAAACCATGGAGAAACATACCTAGACATAAAAAACCATGGAGCCGTGTACCTTGACAACGAAAACCATGGAGCCGTCGACCTAGACATCGAAAACCATGAAGAAATATACCTAGGCATCGAAAACCATGGAGAAATATACAGAGACAACGAAAACCATGGAGAAATATACCCAGACAACAAAAACCATGGAGCCGTGGACCTAGACACCGAAAACCATGGAGCCGACGACCTAGACATCGAAAACCATGGAGAAATATACCTAGACATCAAAAACCATGGAGCCGTGGACCTAGACACCGAAAACCATGGAGCCGACGACCTACACATCGAAAACCATGGAGAAATATACCTTGTGACGTTGTCACTTTTGTTGCCAGCTGTCGAGCCGCGGCGAGAGCTACCGGATCCCAGTCTGGGACCGGCCTTTTCTTTTTTATCTGATTTCAGCCCCCCCCCCCCCCCAGGATCGAGGAGGACTGAACGAGCCGACGGACTCGGAGAAAACACCACGAACTTCCCTGAACATTCCCGCGAGCGCGAGCGAGCGACCCACCGACCGAGCGAACAGCTGATTCGCCCTAAAACTCGCGCACTTGACCCACTTACGAATTTCTCCCTCCCTCCCCCGCGTGTCAATTTTCGTGTTCTCCCCTTAGCCCCACTCACTTTAGCCCGCACACACTCGTTTTTCGCGACAAGCGTCGAGTCGCGGAAGCCGTGTCACCCATCGTCCCTCCGACAAGGCTTGTCCGTCGAGTCGGAGGAAACTCAACGGTTTCCGCGGCGTCCAGGCGCGTTTTCGACAATACGACCGCGACTCTGCCACGGCTGTTTTGACAGCCGTGGGCGCCGCCATCTTGCTCGAGCCTCGGTCTCGCGAGGCAGGCAGCGTGGCGCCAGCGCCCGGTCGCGAGACCGACGTAGGCGCCACCTGTGTGCGATCTCGCGAGGCCGACGCTCGATAAGCGGATCAATAATTGGTCGGCTCTAAAGCCGCGTTTTGATTGGCTATCGGAACGTTCGCGAAGCTTCGCGAGCGTCCCGAGGGGCTGGAGGTGACGCTCGAGCTCTCTCTCTTCCGCTTCGGACTCGGCACGGTGCACATCGCGTCCCGTTTTTCGTGCTTTATTTTTCGAGTTTTCGGTGCCAAATCAATCAAGTTAAAATATCTACGACGACCCGGCTTCCCGAAGGACCACTCTCTGAGCATTTTCTGGATTACATCGGCATAGCATTCTCGTGTTTCTTCTCAAAACCGAGACAGCAAGTAAGTCCTTCGATTTTTGCCGGGCGTGCGACGCCATTTTCCCCTTGTCGTTTGACTCTTCCCAAACACCCAAGTTTTCGTCATTTTCGTCCGCTTTCTCGAATTTTTCGTTCGAGAAAGCTTTATTTCGCCGATCAGTCGACGCGACGAGTGTTGTGCCATCGAGTTTGCCCCTGTTAATTATTCGTGAAATCGTTTTTGCCCCTTTTTGCCCGTCATTCCCTCCCGTGATTTTTCGAGTCAGTGTTTCGCGTTTTCGAGCCCCGTCGCGATATTTATTTGCATATTTTTTTCGACTCCCATCGTCGATCGCCCCCCTCGCGTCCCTTTGCCATTAATTTAGCCTTATTTTTCGTGTTTTCGTGTGTGACGCGAGTGAGATTTCGCTCGATTCATTCAATCGGGTTCCGCCGACGCGGCCCGGTTCGAGCGTCCGCGTGGTTCGTTCGATCGCGTGGCTCGCTCGCGCGTCGTTCCCCTTTTTGTCACTGGTATTGTAAGACGCCTGAGTTTCAGGGACCCTCTGTCCCTGCGTTAAAGATTATCGTGATTCTCCCTGAGCCAGTTCTAATAATTTCATTAATTAAAATCATTGATTATTGTTTTCGTTCGCTAAATTTTAGCCCTTTTTGTAACGGTTGCTGGACCGACAGAACCAGCTGGCGCCCCGAATTTTCCATTGTATAAAATCTGCTAAATAAATCCAAAACTTGTTTTTGTTATTTTAATTTATTCTTTTTGTGTCCTTTACTTGTTTCCCCCACCATTTTCTCTTGCGCTTGTGTCGAACCCGTCACAACCTAGACAACAAAAACCATGGAGCCGTGGACCTAGACACCGAAAACCATGGAGCCGACGACCTAGACATCGAAAACCATGGAGAAATATACCTAGACATCAAAAACCATGGAGCCGTGGACCTAGACACCGAAAACCATGGAGCCGACGACCTAGACATCGAAAACTATGGAGAAACATTCCTAGGCATCGAAAACCATGGAGAAATATACTTAGACATCGAAAACCATGGAGAAATATACAGAGACAACGAAAACCATGGAGAAATATACCTACACATCGAAAACCATCGAGAAATATACCTAGACATCAGAAACCATAGAGCCGTGTACCTTGACAACGAAAACCATGGAGCCGTCGACCTAGAAATCGAAAACCATGGAGAAATATACAGAGACAACAAAAACCATGGAGAAATATACCTACACATCGAAAACCATGGAGAAATATACCTAGACAACAAAAACCATGGAGCCGTGTACCTTGACAACGAAAACCATGATAGCTAGACAACGAAAACCATGGTAGCTAAACAACGAAAACCATACGGAAAGAGAGGCCCGATATAGTCTGTCTCGCTCGCTCAGTGGCGCGCAAAGAGTGGGGATACTATGTTTAGCGGGGCGGGTGACGTCACGGGCCGGAAATGTCCACCAGGCACGTAAGGGCGTATGTCCAAGCGCCTGCGCACATAACTTACGCCTTTCTGACTCTAAGAAACCGAAGGGATCCCAAACCTCGCGTCCAAAATCTTCAATGTTAGATTTCTCTGGATTGGCTGAACGGATTTTGTTCTACCAAGGACCATTCGAAAGATGAAAAATCATAGAAAATTCAAATCTAATATGAGATTTTTCCCTCAACCCGTTCTCCTGTGAGAACGATTTAAAGTTTCTGTGACGTCATAAAATGCCTATTTTACTGTATATAAGAGTACGGCCGGCTCGCGCGCTACGCTTTTCTTTTAAACTTGGCGTCGAGCCGCTGTCGCGACTCTTGATAGATATATATTTATAGCATCATATGTATAATGATTCAATTCAATTTCGACATTTGCGTCGAAATTTGAAAGTACAATATCTTGGGATTTTTTTTTTTTTTATTAATTCGAAGCCTCGCCTTCCTTTTCGGGATTTTCAGGAGTCGGCTGTATCTCATCATTCCCGTCCGCCCTTCACTATCCATTATCATCCTCCCATCCTCCTCGGTGACTGGTCTGGGTCAGTAACCAGGCACCCAGGACCGTTGCGGCCGCCGCCGACTTCCTATTCTGTAGCGCATTCGCCATGGCACGCGTATTAGCACGTACCATGGGCCCCGGAAAACTGCGGAAAACCTGGGCCACTACAGTCGGTCCTGTGCTCGCCTCGCGGCGTCGGAGCTACGTCACATCTTGACAGGAGAACGTAAACACAGACTACAGCTATACACACGTGACATACACCAGTACATGTACTTGTGGATGCCTCGTATGTACATCTGGAGCTCGTTACGCCCGTATTTATTTTTCTCCTGACAAAATTACGACACCGGGAATCGAACCCGGAACCTCCCGAGACTCTGGTTAAGAGGCAAGCACGCTAGACACTACACCAAAGCCCCGGTAATATCTTGGGAATTATCTATCTATATATATAAAAGAGTCGCGTGACTGACTGACTGACTGACTGACTGACTGACTGACTGACAGACAACGCACAGCCTAAACCAATGAAGTTAGGATCGTGAAATTTGTCACGGTTACTCCTCTCGCATCGTAGACGCTCACTAAGAACGGATTTCGTTCGTTCTCTATCCAAAAAAAAATTATCGCGAATTTTTTTTTTAGACAATTTTTAGATACATTTTCAGATAATTATCTAGATTTTTCAGATAATTTTTTTTAGATAGAGGACGAACAAAATTCTAAAGAAAATTTTTTTTTTCAAATTAAAAAAAAAATCCGTTAGAGAAATTGAGCGTTTACCATGGCAACGGTTACCATGGCAACGGTTACCATGGCAACGGTTACCATGGCAACGGTTACCATGGCAACGGTTACCATGGCAACGGTTATCATGTCAACGGTTACCATGGCAACGGTTGCCATGGTAATCGTTTCCTTAGCAACCACTGCCATGGTAATCTATATATATAAAAGAGTCGCGTGACTGACTGACTGACTGACTGACTGACTGACTGACTGACTGACAGACAACGCACAGCCTAAACCAATGAAGTTAGGATCGTGAAATTTGTCACGGTTACTCCTCTCGCATCGTAGACGCTCACTAAGAACGGATTTTGTTCGTTCTCTATCCAAAAAAAAAATATCGCGAATTTTTTTTTTAGACAATTTTTAGATACATTTTTAGATAATTATCTAGATTTTTCGGATAATTTTTTTTAGATAGAGGACGAACAAAATTCTAAAAAAAAATTTTTTTTTTTCAAATTGAAAAAAAAATCCGTTAGAGAAATTGAGCGTTTACCATGGCAACGGTTACCATGGCAACAGTTACCATGGCAACGGTTACCATGGTAACGGTTACCATGGCAACGGTTATCATGTCAACGGTTACCATGGCAACGGTTGCCATGGTAATCGTTTCCTTAGCAACCACTGCCATGGTAATCTATATATATAAAAGAGTCGCGTGACTGACTGACTGACTGACTGACTGACTGACTGACTGACTGATTGACTGACTGACTGACAGACAACGCACAGCCTAAACCAATGAAGTTAGGATCGTGAAATTTGTCACGGTTACTCCTCTCGCATCGTAGACGCTCACTAAGAACGGATTTTGTTCGTTCTCTATCAAAAAAAAATTATCGAAATTTTTTTTTTTTTTCAATTTTTTTTTCTATACTCTTCTACCTCAATAAACATTCACCGAGAACGGATTTTGGTCGTTCTCCCCCAAAAAAAAATGAAAAAAAAAATTTATCAAAAAATTTTTTTCTCATCATCATCTATCTATATATATAAAAGAGTCGCGTGACTGACTGACTGACTGACTGACAGACAACGCACAGCCTAAACCAATGAAGTTAGGATCGTGAAATTGGTCACGGTTACTTCTCTCGCATCGTAGACGCTCACTAAGAACGGATTTTGTTTGTTCTCTATCCAAAAAAAAATTATCGAAATTTTTTTTTTTTTTTCAATTTTTTTTTTTTCAATTTTTTTTTCTTCTTTCTTCTACCTCAATAAACGTTCACCGAGAACGGATTTTGGTCGTTCTCCACAAAAAAAAAATGAAAAAAAAATTTAACAAAAAATTTTTTTCTCATCATCTATATACACTACCGGCGAAAAGTTTCCGGACAAAAATTTAAAAGAGTGCCGAGACGGTTTTTCGTGCCATTTCGCCGGTAGTTGGGCTAAGCCAATTTAACCAACGCCATTTTGAAGAGGAAGGTTCCACCTTCAGTTTGGTTTTTTCAAAAAATGTGTCCGATTCTTTTTACACTCAGCACTCAGTTTTGAAAACGACAATTTTTTGTCGTTTTTTATCACTGTTTAGAGTGGACCCCGTTTAGAGTAAAAATGTTTTTTAGGCATTTCTACAGATGAAATCATAAAGGTAGAAGTCCAAGCTTCAATTTCATTTTTTAGAAATTTTTCTACGATTTTTTTTTTCAAAGATATTTCGTTTTTTCAGAAAAAATCGATGATTGGGAAATTGCTCCGTAGTACGAAAACGATGACGTTTACATTAAAACCTCAAGACGCTAAAAAGTTCTATTAGATTATGTTGAGTTGACCAGAATTTTTTCAGATTTTTCTTTTCAAATTTTTTTCTCATCTATTTGAGATCGCAGCTGGATTGATCGGGAAGACCGGATCGCATTGATCTTAAGCTTTAGAAGTAACACAGGGCCTCCGGGAACGCTTTTTATCAATTTTGGATTCTGTGTCACTCAAAAGCTATTCATCGCATCTTCCACCATTGATTTGGCTATTTTCAATCGCTTCGCGATGTAGCAAATTTTAAACCCTTAATTGCGAAGTGCAAGGATTGATGCACGCTTTTTGACACTTGAATTAAGTCGCTGATCCATTTTCTTCTTCCAAAATGAAATAAAATAAACTCCAATAAACTCAAAAATTACAGTTTATCAACGGATAATTTAATAATCGCTCAACACAACGCGGACATTTTTTCGAAAGCTTTCCAAAGAAGTACTCAATCGAAAGAGATTTTGGATATTTGTCTGTCGTCGTAAGTAAAGAGTGTGTGAACATTTTTCCCACTTTTTTTTTGTTTTTGAGGCAGACTAGGCAAAAAAAAATAACAAATCGCTCACCTCTACGACAAAGCGAATCTCGCGAAAACGTAAACGAGAAACAACAACGCATAGGACTCGCGACTGTGTTGAAAAGCGTGCATCGAAGCGTGCATCAATCCTGGCATCAATCCTTACACTTCGCAATCAAGGGTTCAAAAATTGCTACATCACGAAGCGATTTAAAATAGCCAAATCAATGGTCGAAGATGCGATGAATAGCTTTCGAGAGACACAAAATCCAAAATTAATAAAAAGCGTTCCCAGAGGCCCCGTGTTACTTCCAAAGCTTAAGATCAATGCAATCCGGTCTTCCCGATCAATCGAGCTGCGATCTCAAATAGATGAGAAAAAAATTTCAAAAGAAAAATCCGAAAAAATTCTGGTCAACTCAACATAATCTAATAGAACTTTTTAGCGTCTTAAGGTTTTAATGTAAACCTCATCGTTTTCGTACTACAAAGCAATTTCCCAATCATCGATTTTTTCTGAAAAAACGAAATATCTTTGAAAAAAAAAATCGTAGAAAAATTTCTAAAAAATGAAATTGAAGCTTGGACTTCTACCTTTATGATTTCATCCTTAGAAATGCCTCAAAAACATTTTTACTATAAACGGGGTCTACTCTAAACAGTGATAAAAAACGACAAAAAATTGTCGTTTTCAAAACTGAGTGCTGAGTGTAAAAAAAATCGTAGATATTTTTTAAAAAAAGCCAATTGAAGGTGGAACCTTCTTCTTCAAAACGGCGTTGGTTAAATTGGTCTAGGCCAACTACCGGCGAAATGGCATGAAAAACTGTCCCGGCACTCTTTTAAATTTTTGTCCGGAAACTTTTCGCCGGTAGTGTATATATAAGAGTTGCGTGACTGACTGACTGACTGACTGACTGACTAACTGACTGACAGTCAACGAACAGCCTAAACCAATAAAGTTAGGATCGTGAAATTTGTCACGGTTACTCCTCTCCCATCGTAGACGCTCACTAAGGACGGATTTTGTTCGTCCTCTATCCAAAAAAAAATTATCACGAATTTATTTTTTAGACAATTTTTAGATATATTTTTAGATAATTATCTAGATTTTTGAGATAATTTTTAGATACATTTTTAGATAATTATCTAGATTTTTTAGATAGCTTTTAGATACATTTTTAGATAATTATCTAGATTTTTTAGATAATTTTGAGATACATTTTTAGATAATTATCTAGATTTTTAGATTATTTTTTTTTAGATAGAGGACAAACAAAATTCTGAAAAAAAATTTTTTTTTCAATAAAAAAAAAATCCGTTAGAGAATTTGAGCGTTTACCATGGCAACGGTTACCATGGCAACGGTTATCATGGCAACGGTTACCATGGCAACGGTTGCCATGGTAATCGTTTCCTTAGCAACCACTACCATGGTAATCTATCTATCTATATATATAAAAGAGTTGCGTGACTGACTGACTGACTGACTGACTGACTGACTGACTGACTGACAGACAACGCACAGCCTAAACCAATGAAGTTAGGATCGTGAAATTTGTCACGGTTACTCCTCTAGCATCGCAGACGCTCACTAAAAACGGATTTCGTTCGTTCTCTATCAAAAAAAAAATTATCGAAATTTTTTTTTTTTTTTTTAATTTTTTTTTTTTCAATATTTTTTTTAATACCAAATATTTTAATACAAAATTCTAAAAAAAATTTTTTTTTTTCAATAAAAAAAAAAATCCGTTAGAGAATTTGAGCGTTTACCATGGCAACGGTTACCATGGCAACGGTTGCCATGGTAACGGTTACCACGGCAACGGTTGCCATGGTAATCGTTTCCTTAGCAACCACTGCCATGGTAATCATCTATCTATATATATAAAAGAGTTGCGTGACTGACTGACTGACTGACTGACTGACTGACTGACTGACTGACAGACGACGCACAGCCTAAACCAATGAAGTTAGGATCGTGAAATTTGTCACGGTTACTCCTCTCGCATCGTAGACGCTCACTAAAAACGGATTTTGTTCGTTCTCTATCCAAAAAAAAATTATCGAAATTTTTTTTTTTTCAATTTTTTTTTTCAATATTTTTTTTTTCAATTTTTTTTCTATACTCTTCTACCTCAATAAACGTTCACCGAGAACGGATTTTGTTCGTTCTCCACCAAAAAAAAATGAAAAAAAAAATTTATCAAAATTTTTTTTTCTCATCTATATATATAAAAGAGTTGCGTGACTGACTGACTGACTGACTGACTGACTGACTGACTGACTGACTGACTGACAGACAACGCACAGCCTAAACCAATGAAGTTAGGATCGTGAAATGTGTCACGGTTACTCCTCTCGCATCGTAGACGCTCACTAAGAACGGATTTTGTTCGTTCTCTATCCAAAAAAAAATATCGAATTTTTTTTTTTTTTCCAATTTTTTTTTTCAATTTTTTTCTCTATACTCTTCTACCTCAATAAACGTTCACCGAGAACGGATTTTGTTTGTTTTCCACCAAAAAAAAATGAAAAAAAAAATTTATCAAAAAATTTTTTTCTCATCTATCTATCTACACTGCCGCTCAAAAGTTTAGATACACTACCCAATATTTCTTGCGGCACAAAAAGTTTAATAACTCTGTCAAAAAAGAAGATTTTCCATTTTTCGAAGCGGCGTTTTGAAGGGGATAAATCTAGCTTCAGTTTGCTTCGTTTAAATATTTTTTATGATTTTTTTTCGACTCAGTACAGACTTTGGTTTGTGACTGTTTTTAGGCTTTTTTTTGACCATGGCAAATCAGGCGCACAGCTTCCGGATTTTTTTGATTTTTTCTTTAATGATGACAAACTTAAAACTGCATGCAATAGCTCCATCTTTGTTTTTTAGAAAATTTTTTGCAATTTTTTTTGGAAAAGTTATCTGATTTTTTCCCAAAATCAATCAATTTTGAAAAATTCTAAATAACCCGAGAACTATAGGGTTTAAGAGAAAATGTCACAAATGAAAAAAGTTGTGTATTTCGATCCTGAATCGCGTCGAATTTTTTTGGAATTATTCTTTGAATTTTTTTTTTTTAGTATTTTTTTCGAGACTTAGTTTTTTTTTAAGGCCGATAAAGTAATGATTCAACGCACTCACCACACTCAGATAAGTTAGAGAAACTTATCTGAGTCGGGTGAGTGCCTTGAATCATTACTTTATCGGCCTTAAAAAAAACTAAGTTTCGAAAAAAATACTAAAAAAAAAAAAATTCAAAGAATAATTCCAAAAAAATTCGACGCGATTCAGGATCGAAATACACAACTTTTTTCATTCTTGACATTTTCTCTTAAACCCTATAGTTCTCGGGTTATTTAGAATTTTTCAAAATTGATTGATTTTGGGAAAAAATCAGATAACTTTTCGAAAAAAAATCGCAGAAATTTTTCTAAAAAACAAAGATGGAGCTATTGCATGCAGTTTTAAGTTTGTCATGATTGAAGAAAAAATCAAAAAAATCCGGAAGCTGTGCGCCTGATTTGCCATGGTCAAAAAAAAGCCTAAAAACAGTCACAAACCAAAGTCTGTACTGAGTCGAAAAAAAATCATAAAAAATATTTGAACGGAGCAAACTGAAGCTGGATTCATCCCCTTCAAAACGCCGCTTCGAAAATTGGAAAATCTTCTTTTTTGACAGAGTTATTAAACTTTCTGTGCCGCAAGAAATATTGGGTAGTGTATCTAAACTTTTGAGCGACAGTGTATATATATAAAAGAGTTGCGTGACTGACTGACTGACTGACTGACTGACTGACTGACTGACAGACAACGCACAGCCTGAACCAATGAAGTTAGGATCGTGAAATTTGTCATGGTTACTCCTCTCCCATCGTAGACGCTCACTAAGAAAGGATTTCGTTCGTTCTTTATCCAAAAAAAAATGTTCGCAATTTTTTTTTCCGACTGTTGCGTGACTGACTCACTGACTGACACACAAAAAAAAGACTGGCTGACTGGAAGGACTGGCTGGAACCATGATCCTTTCTTCAGTGGTTTAGGGTGTTCGTTGTCAATCAGTCAGTCAAATTTCCAAATTTGATCATATAGACCCCAATGAAAAAATCATATATATAAGAGTTGCGTGACTGACTGACTGACAGACAACGCACAGCCTAAACCAATGAAGTCAGGATCGCGAAATTTGTCACGGTTACTCCTCTCGCATCGTAGACGCTCACTAAGAACGGATTTTGTTCGATCTCTATATAAAAAAAAATTATCGAAATTTTTTTTTTTTTTTTCATTTTTTATACTTCTCTCCCATCATGGACGCTCACTAAGAACCGATTTTGTTCGTTCTCTATCAAAAAAAAAATTATTGCAAAAATTTTTTTTTTCATCATCTATATATATAAAAGAGTTGCGTGACTGACTGACTGACTGACTGACTGACTGACTGACAGACAACGCACAGCCTGAACCAATGAAGTTAGGATCGTGAAATTTGTCATGGTTACTCCTCTCCCATCGTAGACGCTCACTAAGAACGGATTCCGTTCGTTCTCTATCCAAAAAAAAATTATCAAAATTTTTTTTTTTTTTTTCAATTTTTTTTTCATTTTCTATACTCCTCTCCCATCATGGACGCTCACAAAGAACAGATTTTGTTCGTTCTCTACCCAAAAAAAAATCATTGCAAAATTTTTTTTTTTCATCATTAAACATATAACTATTGCGTGATTGACTGACTGACTGACTGAGTGAGAGACTGATTGATTGACAGACAACGCACACTCTAAACCACTTAAGATAGGATCGTGAAATTTGTCACGGTTATGAAATTTGTCACAGATACTTCTCTCACATCGTAGACGCTCACTAAGAAAGGATTTCGTTCGTTCTTTATCTAAAAAAAAATGTTCGCAATTTTTTTTTCCGACTGTTGCGTGACTGACTCACTGACTGACACACAAAAAAAAAGACTGGCTGACTGGAAGGACTGGCTGGAACCATGATCCTATCTTCAGTGGTTTAGGGTGTTCGTTATCAATCAGTCAGTCAGTCAGTCAGTCAAATTTCCAAATTTGATCATATAGACCCCAATGAAAAAATCATTTTCATTGGGGTCCCAGTGTCATTGGAGACCATTGTGTGCCCAGCGAAGCGGGCGTACCCAAGGTTATACATATAACTGTTGCGTGATTGACTGACTGACTGACTGACTGACTGAGTGACTGATTGATTGACAGACAACGCACACCCTAAACCACTTAAGATACGTCACAGTTATGAAATTTGTCGCAGATACTTCTCTCCCATCGTAGACGCTCACTAAGAAAGGATTTCGTTCGTTCTTTATTAAAAAAAAAAATTTCGCAATTTTTTTTTCCGACTGTTGCGTGACTAACTCACTGACTGACACACAAAAAAAAGACTGGCTGACTGACTGACGCACAAAAAAATTTCCGAATTTGATCATATAGATCCCATCCGTATTTGATCATAGACCCCAATGAAAAAATCATTTGCTTTGGGGTCTACAGAAAAACTGTAACCATGATCCTATCTTCAGTGGTTTAGGGTGTTCGTTGTCAGTCAGTCAGTCAGTCAAATTTCCAAATTTGATCATATCAACCCCAATGAAAATATCATTTTCATTGGGGTCCCAGTGTCATTGGGGACCATTGTGTGCCCAGCGAAGCGGGCGTACCCAAGGCTAGTTATACATATAACTATTGCGTGATTGACTGACTGACAGACTGAGTGAGTGACTGATTGATTGACAGACAACGCACACTCTAAACCACTTAAGATAGAATCGTGAAATTTGTCACGGTTATGAAATTTGTCACAGATACTTCTCTCCCATCGTAGACGCTCACTAAGAAAGGATTTCGTTCGTTCTTGATCCAAAAAAAAAACGTTCGCAATTTTTTTTTCCGACTGTTGCGTGACTGACTCACTGACTGACACACAAAAAAAAGACTGGCTAACTGGAAGGACTGACTGGAACCATGATCCTATCTTCAGTGGTTTAGGGTGTTCGTTGTCAATCAGTCAGTCAGTCAGTCAGTCAAATTTCCAAATTTGATCATATAGACCCCAATGAAAAAATCCATTTTATTGGGGTCCCAGTGTCATTGGACACCATTGTGTGCCCAGCGAAGCGGGCGTACCCAAGGCTAGTATATATATATATAAGTGTTGCGTGACTGACTGACTGACTGACAGACAACGCACAGCCTAAACCAATGAAGTTAGGATCGTGAAATTTGTCACGGTTACTCCTCTCCCATCGTAGACGCTCACTAAGAGCAGATTTTGTTCGTTCTCTACCCCCAAAAAAAAATTAACTCAACATTTTATTTTCCAAATTTTTTTTGTCATCATTATTATATAATGAAAATTATATAATGAAAAAATCATAAATAGACCCCAATGAAAAAATCATAAATAGACCCCAATGAAAAAATCATATAGACCCCAATGAAAAAATCATAAATAGACACCAATGAAAAAATCATATAGACCCCAATGAAAAAATCATAAATAGACCCGAATGAAAAAACCATATAGACCACAATGAAAAAATCATAAATAGACCCCAATAAAAAAACCATATAGACCCCAATGAACAAATCATATAGACCCCAATGAAAAAATCATAAATAGACCCTGTTCCGGAAACTGACCCGGATTTTGCCGCTGTTTTTATGATCGAGGGCGGGATGTTGTCATGCAGGAGAATTTTGGGTTTGAATAAATTAGAGACTGACACGAGGCGTTCAGAGAGTACACTTTTAATAATTTATTGCCTATTTACAAAGGGCAAACGTCCATTAACGAGCGATCACTCGCATAAAAATGCGTAACACCGACACGTGTCCGCCGCGTGGTAATAGAAAAACGGAGATCACTACGAGTTTACATAAATAAATGTCCCGGAGAATACACTTGATAAAAATACTAAAAGAGCAGTCGCTTCGCCGTGATAATGCGGACACTTTAACACAACGATTAAGAGTTCAACCGAGCAAGGCCGAGCTGTCCTTGTCGGAGATGGCCGCGATGCCTCGTGTCGCGAAGTCCTAGAGAGCGAGAGCTCACACGTCTTCCCAGTTTGACGTCCGGATAAGAAGAGAGTACTTAATATGGACGCTGGTCAAGTTGTCACGATATCCCTTGTGGCAGCGCCACCCGACAACTTGACAGCCGCCTGTTTTCCATATTTGCGACTATACTGCCGCGCTGAGAGCGCGAGTCGCGGCGCGGGAATTTGACCATGCTCATTCCTGAACAGACCCCAATGAAAAAATCATATAGACCCCAATGAAAAAATCATAAATAGACCCCAATGAAAAAATCATAAATAGACCCGAATGAAAAAACCATATAGACCCCAATAAAGAAATCATAAATAGATGCCAATGAAAAAATCATTTTCATTGGGGTCTATATGATCAAATTTGAAAATTTGGAAGATAGGATCGTGCAATTTGTCATGATTACTGCTTTTCCATCGTAGACGCTTACGAAGAACGAATTTTGTTCGTTTTCTATCCAAAACTGATGTATCGATAAAAAACATCACTTTTTTCAAATAAAATCACGAGATCTCCTGAACTATTCGAGCGATTGACTCGAAATTTGTTGCGGTTACTCCGCGACCGACGTAGACGCTCTTTAAGGATGGATTTTGTTCGTTCTCTACCGAAAATGATAATGACCTCATAGGTGATGCGGAAATCTGTGTGTTATTACACACAGATTTCTCAGATTGTGTGCCCAGCGAAGCGGGCGTACCCTGGCTAGTCAATAAATAAAAGAGACTCGTTAAAACGCAAACACGGCCTTGCTAGTAACGGATGAAACGAAATTCAATTGAAACAAAAAGTTTCGTTTTCCTGTCAGCACTAACGCCTCTCTCAACTGCGCTCGCAAGCGCTTGTATATTTTGTATATTTTTATGTATATATGTATGTATACTTATTTTCTCAACCAAGCACCCCAAGTTTTCGTTGTCGCCGGTTCATTTTTCTTGGCTTAAAAAAAATGATTTCAATCTTTTTTTAATACTTGGCGTTCTTTTTTTTTACTTTTGCAAAGTTATTTTATTCAGATTTCATTTCTTGTTGGAATAAAAATTTTTTTTTTATTAAAAAACATTACAATAATAACAAAAATGGCAAGGGACAGCGCGGGCCGCGGAAGCGGTGGAGGGAGAGAGACAGCGCTATAGGCGCGCCGGTGGCAGAGGGGAGGAGAGGCCCAATATATCTGTGTCTCTCGCTCAGTAGCGCGCGAAGAGTGGGGATACCGCGTTCAGCGGAGCGGGTGACGTCACAGGCCGAAAATGTCCACCAGTCTCGCAAAGGGCGTATGTCCAAGCGCCTGCGCGGACAACTTACGCCCTTCTGACTCCAAGAAACAGAAAGGATCCCAAACCTCGCGTCCAAAATCTTCAATGTTAGATTTCTCTGGATTGGCTCAATGGATTTTGTTCTACCAAGGACCATTCGAAAGATGAAAAATCATAGAAAATTCAAATCTAATATGAGTTTTTTCCCTCAACCCGTTCTCCTGTGAGAACGATTTAAAGTTTCTGTGACGTCATAAAACGCCTATTTTACTGTATATAAGAGTACGGCAGCTCTCGCGCTACGCTATTTTTTTAATACTCGGCGTCGAGCCGCTGCCGCGTCTCTTGATTTATGTCGCCTTTCACCTGTTACTCCGTTACAAAAAAGCTCATACCGGGAACGCGCTATCAATTTCATGCTGGTGAAGAGTGTTGTTGTCTCCTTCCATACGGTAAGGGAATTTCATCTTAACTCATTTACGTAATTTCCTTTTATGTATTGGTTTCTGCATCATGTAAAGAGCCTTTGACATTTTGGCTGTTTTTCGAAGGAGCAAACAAAAGTGAGCCCAGTCAAATTTGAGGCCTATTTTAATTTATATTTTGAATATATATAAAAATAATTTTTTAAAGATGAAATATTGAATGAGGGCAGATTCAGCTTACTATTCTTGGCCGAAACTATAACCTATATAAAAATATGAAACTATAACTAAAACATAAAAATCATGAGACTACAACTTCTCAGGTTCAAAAGAAAAAATATGTTTCAAAGAAAAAACTTCTGCGTGTTATAGAATTGATTTGAAAAGGCTCTTTTAACAACTTTGTTAGTTCATCCAGAAAAAAAACATACGACGATTGAAAATTACATCGAGTTTTTCGTTCCGGTCAAGAATTACTAGCTGAATCTGCCCTGATTCAATTAAAAGAATTATTTTCATATATTGAAAATCTAAATTAAAATACGCATCCAATTTTTCCGGGATCACTTTTTTTTCTCTTCGAAAAAAATTCTTTCCTTCTAGCGTGCAGTAAACGTTTTATAAATATGATTTTTGTCGATTTATATTTGTTACTGTAGGCACATCATCGCAATCTGTCATAATCATCCTGACCCTATTGTTCGAAAATTGAATCTGTTCCTGGGAAAAGGCCTGGAACGACGAAATATTTTTATGAAGGCTATGCCTATTACCTGGACACCACATCCGTCGGAAATGAGATCTTTCGGTGCACCAATCGCTCAACATTACGATGCGCAGGAGCGGTACGAGTTAAAGAGGATCAGGTCTCCATTATATATCTGCACAATGGACACGCTTCGAATCCTCATATCGTCGAAGAGGCACGGATGAAAATCGAAATCCTTCGACTTTGCCGCGAGACCCTTCGTAGCTTTCATGACATTTTTCGAGATGTTTCATTAAGGTATTTAATTTACATATACAATTGTGAACACATATTTAGCTGAATATCAATTACGAATTACTTGGCGCAGTTAAGACAAAATGAAAACAATTAATAAATACTCCGAGCAATAAAAGATGCAATATATAAACGTCAGACAGTCCATTATTGAATCATTAATTAACACTGATTTCTTTGAGGCTTGTGTTATTGTCAACACTAACTTAATAGTGATTAATTATGCAACAAACATTCCATGACCGATAATTAGCGTTTTTCAATCACAACATATTCTCGTGGCATCAGATATCAGCAGGTTGCGCAAAACATCACCTTGCAATCGATGAGGAGTTCGATGCAACGAGCAAGGAGCAGTATTCGCCTCTAAATTCCACTGAATCTTGCTGGTTTGGATGTTCGACTCCAAAATTATACTGCCACACGAAAAATCTATCAGGGTTCGATAACAGCAGCCGATGGATCTGTGGCATTAGTATTTGCACGAGTTTCCATGCTCGAAAGATTGAACGATGCTTCGGAGGTGTTCATAGATGCCACTTTTCGCGTAAGTTCATCCTTTCAACGCAATATCTATTTCCCTATTGGGAAATACCCTGTAAGTAGGGGAACATGGGGCAAAACGAACTCATGGGGCAAAACGAACACGGCTCGAAGCGAAAAGTTTAATATCGAAATTTCCTGTTTTTTTTTTCCCTTTTGAAATCAAAATGGGCACACGGCAGAGGCAACATTTCATAAACTACCAAAAAGTCTTTAGTTTTAGAATTGGCTTATTTTTAAAATAAAATGATGAACAATGTAAGAAACAAAGGAAATTGAATTTATTGCAATTGTTTTCTACAAAAATCGCACTGATATGTTATACCGTCTCCATCGACTCCTGCACACATAGTGTGTGTCCATTTCTTGCATATCGAACAGGCAATCCAGTCCTCGGAAGATAGAGAATATAATCCTTCGCAAAAAATACACGCCACATCTTCCGACGATACGGATTTGGCTGCCTTTGTTTTCTTTTTTTGTTTTTCCGCTAAAGTGGCGCGATAAGACGGACTCGTTAATATTGCGGTTCTTCCACGGTTTGCCCGCCGAGCACGGGATTTCGCCGTTGGTACTGGCTGCACGACATACGGAGAAACTGTGAAGGGCTCAGTCGCGCGTGATCTACGGATTCGAAGTACGCGAGTCACTGCAACGAAATCACGAATATGAAGATAAATAATTATGATGATGACTATTATTATTATTATTATTATCACTATCATTATTATTCTTGGTATGAGAGATGTTGAATGACCTACGTACCAGTTTGTATTGTCTGCTTTCTTCTCTTAGTCTCAGGCTCTCTAAAATCGTATTGCCCATTATCTCCATCAGATTTTTCTTCGTCCGAACTATCAGGCTTAGCAGAAGCTGTTCTCATCAACCATCGAGCTCGCTTAGTGTTATTACTGGGTGGATTGACATAAGAGCAATGTGCGATTGGCTCAACTTCACGTATCACATGGTTTTCCGATTCTGAAAACGTAAATTGGCGGTCCAAAGAAGCATTCGAATCCTCGGGCTCGAGTGCAGTCGTATCCGCCTTCGTTTCTTCTCGCAGTTTTTGATTCCGACGACTGTTTTTCAGTGCGTTCTCATATTTGTGACCTGAGAAATTATGTTCAGACGTTTGAGACCACTCTACGTCGTTTGTGGATATTTCGGCGTCCATAGCTGGCTTTTTTGAAAAATCGACGTCCTTGGATTTTTCGCCCACGAAATTTAATGAATTCTTTACTTCCGCGGAATCCTCGTCTTCTTCAATCGAAATTTGACTAAATTGTTGATCCAATTCCGTCGCTGACGTTTGAAAACTTGGTGGAGATTGTGGCACAGTTACTGCCAACGATTTGAAGTAATAATTCTTGATTGAATCAAAAATCGAGCTTATCATTGATTTCCGTGGAAGCTCAGAAGAATTCGTGTTCGGAAAACTTTGAGACGTCTCGAGAAGACGATTAAGAGCCGAATGGCAAGGGAGATTCGTATGCGTTTCATCGGTAGTAGGAAACACTCCAAGAGAATTTTGTGAAGATTTATGAGAAGGGCTTAAAAACGTAACTCCATCAGGATCCAAGGACATTTCGTGCTTAGGGCTCGAGCCAACTCCGCGAGAAGAATTTTGTGAGGACTGGCAATCGACAATCGGATACGTTTCCCCGGAGGAATTTCTCGATTCTTTTTGACACGAACTCGGAGGTTCTTCGTGACGAGAAGTCGAAGGCATATGAGGGTTGTGCAACCATTCGTAATTTGAGCTCGGAGTAGTCGGAACTTCAGGCTGTGACGTCATGAACGTTAGTCGAGGAGGGCTTAAGGGAGTTTCATCGAAAGCCGGTTGTAGAGATGATTCCAGGAAGAACTCGGGCGTTCGGAAGAAGGAGGCGATTGATTCGGCGAGTCAGCTGGCTTGTACAGCTTGTCATCGAAAATATTACGATCGAACGGCCATATGCCCGTTTTCCGAAATCCGTTGACGGCCGTGCTTACTGTAGCGGCATTTTTCATCGCCTGACCAAAAAGCTCTGGGATCTGGGCTGGCGTTTTTACTTGCTTAGGATGCTCCCGCATCCACGTCTTCACCGCAGCAGAGTACGCCATCGGCAACGGTCGTATGACACTCACGTCCAATGGCTGCAATCGATGAGTGCAGTGGGGCGGAAAACAGAGCATAATAATATGATTTTTGCGAGCCCAGTCCACAACATCCAAGTTTTTTGTGTGCGTTGTGTGGCCATCTAGCAGAAGGAGAACAGGGTTGTCTTCGGTGGGCCTTGTTTGTTTCGTGAACCATTTTAGCCATTTTAGAAAGATTTCGGACTGCATCCATCCGCTCGGGTGGCTTGAACTCCAGCTCCCTTCTGGAGCTCCAATCATAAAACTCGGATTGATCCGTTGTCGAGGAAACACGAATAGTGGTGGTAAATATGTCCCCGTTGCTGAAACGCACAGCTCAATCGTCGTGTTCTGACCGCGCTCGGCGGAAGTCAAAACCCCGACCTGTCATTTGCCTCGCGATGAAATGATTTTCGATAGATGCTTCGGCACACATGAATAACCGGCTTCATCGACGTTCCATATTCGATCCGGCGGGAGACAATGCTTCGTGTACACGGATTCCAGCAAATCAAAGAAATTTCCAACAACGATTTTGTTGAAGCCCCTCGCACGGGCAGCCGATGTGGCCTCTGGTTTCCGTATTGCTAATTCCCGGTGTCTCTTAAGGAATCCGTCCAACCAATCCAAACTCGCTAATCCACCAACGAAATTGTTGGGGATATTATTTTTTTCCGCCAACTGGAACGCCAAAACTCTCAACTCGATTCGCGTGAGTCCATGAAGACGATCGTCCATATCTTGTAAATAAATCACCAACTCCTGCTCCTGAGCTGGGCTGAATATAGTCTGAAACCGTCCGAGTTCTGAAATTACAGCAAAAAATAATGAATGAAGAGAAAATATCGATGGGAGGGGGTAAAAGAGATGAAAACTTTACTTACCTTTCAGTGTAGCTAATTCCATATCCCAGGTCTTCGAGAATAGGTAAACACGTTTGATCAAAGCACACCGTGAAACGTTAAACGTGTCTGAAGCGATTTTGAACCCCATTTCTTTTTTTACAACGGCTCGGATTGCATTTTCCATCGCTGCCTCATCCCAAGACTGCCGATTCGTTTTTCGCGTGTATACTCGGACCATGGTGTCGAGTTTCCCTCCAAAAACTTATTGACAAACGACTATTCGAAACCAATATGTGCACGCCGAAATATTCAGTACCCCGCCATCTTTTTCAAATTTCGGAGTAAAATTTATTCCACTCTGAATAGGAGTAAAAAGTTGATAGAAATGCGAAGAGTCGGTGAGTAAATCAAAACAATAGTAAACTTACAAATGTTCTCCGCAAATTACTCGAAGATAAAAGAAAACAATCGATACACTTCGACTTTGCTGCCAGCGAATTGTTCATGAAAATTAACAAAATGTCTAACGCCTTGCGACGACTCCGAAAGTTAGTTCTCCATCTCGCCGCTCCCATTTACAGCGTACCGGCTTGGCGCGCCACAGCGTACCAGCTCGCAGCGCCGCCGTGGCTTTAACCCGAACTCGCACACAGCTGTCACGGTTCCGCAGTCCGAAAGTTTTCGATGTTTTTGTGCGTTAATGTTGACGTTTTGTACAAGCGTCTGTGAGGCCTTGTCCCTTTTAATATTTCTCGTAGATTATATTTTATCCGGAAACGGATGAAATGTAATTAATGAAATGAAATGTAAAGGTGAAAAAAATTAATTTCATCCCAACGTCTTTATTGCGAAAAATAGTATATTACATACCTAGGCTACAAAAATAAGGAGTATATAATGAGAGAATATAATCCTAGCCAAAAATCCCCTCCCGGGGAAAAAAGCTTGGACAAGTACATTTGTTAGTGATCCCCATTTCCATTCGTTTTCACAGAAAAATCTAACCTAGCCAAAAATCCCCTCCCGGGGAAAAAAGCTTGGACAAGTACATTTGTTGGTGATCCCTATTTCCATTTGTTTTCACAGAAAAATCTAATTCCCCCTTGAAAAAAAATTGGAAACGCCAACAAAATTAAGAATTTAAGAAAACCCAAAAAAAAAAATTCACGAAGATTGAGAAAAATGCAAGAAATACGAGAATGGTGGAAAAAAATTAATGGTATTCGCTCAGCATAAAAAATTCTGATATCTATACAAAGACAAGTATTCTCTGTCTGAAAATCATGTTGATGTTCGAAAATCAATTAACGCGAAAAAAGAAAATCTTCCAAAAAGACACGTCTCAAAAAAAGGAACCCCTAAATACAAAATGGCGAATCGACAGAAAACCTTCATAAAAAAATACAAGACTAAAGTTTGCCATCATATGTTGAGCGTATGCGCACAGAGTACTTGGCCGGCCCGAAATTTTGAATTAAAGTGCTCAGCTTGGTTAATCTTGGCATAACGTAATTATTTGGTTTCAGAAATCTTCTTAGAAAAAACAGGCAAAAGCTTGGCGAAAATCTCGAGTCAATCAAGGTTCTCTCCTAAAACGATTTATATTTCAAGCTAGTAATACAAAAAATTGCTGGAAGTGCAATTTTTATCGACGCATTACGGGTCATTTGATATAATATTTAGCTCCACCTTAATTAGTGATCAGTTGTTATTTTTCTACGTATCCATACTTGTGTAAGATATTGCGCAAATGATTTTATTAATTCATTGTATATCAAATTGAGAGAAAACTTTGAATTTGTACTAATTCATTTGAATGTATAACGTTCAGTGACATTTGTGTAACGCTTATCATTTTTCTCATGAATACAACCGAGTTGTTCTACCTATGTATAAATAGCGGAAGCTAATACAAAAAATTTCGGGCCGGCCAAGTACTCTGTGCGCATACGCTCAACATATGATGGCAAACTTTAGTCTTGTATTTTTTTATGAAGGTTTTCTGTCGATTCGCCATTTTGTATTTAGGGGTTCCTTTTTTTGAGACGTGTCTTTTTGGAAGATTTTCTTTTTTCGCGTTAATTGATTTTCGAACATCAACATGATTTTCAGACAGAGAATACTTGTCTTTGTATAGATATCAGAATTTTTTATGCTGAGCGAATACCATTAATTTTTTTCCACCATTCTCGTATTTCTTGCATTTTTCTCAATCTTCGTGAATTTTTTTTTTTTGGGTTTTCTTCAATTCTTTATTTTGTTGGCGTTTCCAATTTTTTTCAAGGGGGGATTAGATTTTTCTGTGAAAACAAATGGAAATAGGGATCACCAACAAATGTACTTGTCCAAGCTTTTTTCCCCGGGAGGGGATTTTTGGCTAGGATATCACTTATTCTTTCTGATTGAAAGTCTCCAATTTTTTCAGTCCGGTAGAAATAATTTGCTGATTTTTCCCTAGAAGTGTACTCTGTGGAGCTCATTTGAAGCCAAGAATCAGGTCTCTATCTTAATTTTTCACCGGAATATGATTTTGGCCCATTTCCATGATTCTTGCTCGAAAACGACGATTTTTCATAAATTTTCAAACGAAAATCGCTCTTCTCCGAGCAACGACGGTAAAATCATGTATTTTGTCCACATGGTTCGTTAAGCTGGAAGGAAACGTCAACGCACGCCATAATCTTAATTTTTCTTGGGAATTGTATTTTTGCATTTCCACTATCAGCTTAGAAAAAACGACATTTTTACATGACTTGGGAGCGAAGATTTTATTTGGTTGGGTTTATGGGAATAAATTGCTGATTTTTTCCCCAAAAATATACTCTGTGGAGCTCAATTTGAGCCCAAAATCATTTCTATATCCCGATTTCCCACCGAGATATGAATTTTTGCCCATTACCACGATTTCTGCTCGAAAATGACGATTTTTCATCAATTTTCAAACGAAAATCGCTCTTCTCCCAGTGAAATTAGTATAAATTTTCATTTTTTTTCAAGCCACATAATTTGTTGAGCTGAAAGGAAACGTGAACGCGTGCCATAATCTTGAATTTGCTCGAGAATAGTATTTCTGCCTTTTCACCATCAGCTTACAAAAAAACGACATTTTTACATCACTTAGGAGCGAAGAATTTATTTGCTTGGCTTCATGAACATAAAATGCTAATTTTTTCCCTAGAAGTATACTCTGTGAACCTTAATTCAAGCCCAGAATTATGTCTCTATCTCAATTTTTCATCGAGATATGATTTTTTGCCCATTACCATGATTTTGCTTGAAAAGGACGATTTTTCGACAATTTTCAAACGGAAATCGCGCTTTTCCGAGTAAAAATCGTATAAATTATGATTTTTTTTCCAGCCACTCGGTTGGATACGCTGAAACAAAGAGGAAACACGTGCCAAAGTCTCAATTTATCGCGAGAATTAAATGTTTGACTTTTGACCACGAGTTTGAAAAAATGAACATTTTAGCATGAAGTTGTCGCCGAGAATTGATCTTCTTGGCTCCATGAGAAATGAATGCTGATTTTTTCCCTGTAACTAGACCCTGTGGAGCTCAATTCAAGCTCAGAATTATTTCTTTATCTCAATTTCTCATCGAGAAATGATTTTTTGCCCATTACCATGATTTTAGCTTGAAAATGACGATTTTCGACAGTTTTCAAACGAAAATCGCTTTTCTCCGAGCCAAAATGGTAAAATTATGATTTTTTTCCAGCGACTCGGTTTGATACGCTGAAACAAAGAAGAAACACGTGCCAAAGTCTCAATTTTTCGCGAGAATTCATTTTTCGACTTTTGTCCACGAGTTAGAAAAATCAATATTTGAACATGAAGTTGTAGCGAAGAAGTTTTCTTCTCGGCTTCATGAGAATAGAATGCTGATTTTTTCCCAGCAACTAGACTCTGTGGAGCTCAATTCAAGCTCAGAATTATGTCTCTATCTCAATTTTTCATCGAGAAACGATTTTTTGCCCATTACCATGACTTTTGCTTGAAAAGGACGATTTTTCCTCAATTTTCAAACGAAAATCGCGCTTCTCCGAGTAAAAATCGTATAATTTATGATTTTTTTCCCAGCCACTCGGTTTGATACGCTGAAACAAAGAGGGAACACGTGCCAAAGTCTCAATTTATCACGAGAATTAAATTTTCGACTTTTGACCACGAGTTGGAAAAAATCAATATTTTAGCATGAAGTTGTCGCCAAGAATTTATCTTCTTGGCTCCATGAGAATTTTGGTAGAAAGGAACAAATGTACAATTTTTTCTTGTGGCCCAGCGACATGATTTTTATGTCACTGAGCCCTAGCAGCGACAAGATTTTTATGTCACTGAGCCTTCGCAGCGACAAGATTTTTATGTCACTGAGCCCTCGCAGCAACAAGATTTCGATTTGCCTTAGCGACAAGATTTTCATGTTGCTCAGCGATAAGATTTTCATGTCGTTCAGCGACAAGATTTTTATGTCACTGAGCCCTCGCAGCAACAAGATTTTGATTTGCCTTAGCGACAAGATTTTCATGTTGCTCAGCGATACGATTTTCATGTCGTTCAGCGACAAGATTTTTATGTCACTGAGCCCTCGCAGCGACAAGATTTTTATGTCACTGAGCCCTCGCAGCGACAAGATTTTCATGTCACTGAGCCCTCGCAGCGACAAGATTTTCATTTGCCTCAGCAAAAAGATTTTCATTTGTCTTAGCGACAAGGTTTTGTTTCGCTGAGAGATATTATTGCTCAGTGATTAATCTTCATGTGGCTCAGCGACAAGATCTTGATGTCACTGAGAGTTATCCGGAGCTATTAGATAACTTGCAGCGACAAGATTTTCATGCGCCTCTGCGACAAGATTTTTATGTGGCTCGAATCAGCGACAAGATTTTTTTATATCGCTGAGAATTATTATGTATAAGTCATGCTGTAAATGAATAAAATGGTGGGAGTAGGAAAGGGTCAAAAGATGTGGAGCATATTCATACATGAAGCATATTCTCTCGTCATCGGAGCATGTCGGTAATATAACAGTTGAAAATTCGAAATTGTGAGGTTATGACGAGCTGTCAAAGCTGTATCACAGCATTCGTTCAGACTCGGTAACGAAAAACCAGCAACACATTCTTCTCCCATAACCTTGCATCCTCAAGAAAATAAATGGTTAGCCAACGTTCGTTGTTCGACAAGGAACAATTGTAACAGTTATTTTCTCGAAAATATCAAGGGCGGAAAAGAAAAATATGAACTTATTTCAGCTATCTCTCTCTCTCACATTCACATCAAAATGGCCCTTCGAAATATCAGCTGACATTTTTCGCTCGCTCGTCTGCACTGTCGTGTGCACACGACGGATCCATTGGAATCATCGCAGCCTCGACCAATCAGGAATTTCGCAGCCCAGGATTGGCTAAGATGGGCGCAGAGACCCCTTTGAATGTGTTGTCGGGCGGCCATGTACAGACACGTCAAATCCTTCGATGTAGCGTGGTTCTGACGCAGGCTGAGATAGGACTAAGCCCGTGCAAAGTTTTTTCTCAGCAATTACTTAATCAATCGTATCGAATTTGGGCTCTATCGAAAGGGTATCGCGTAATTAGTCTCCATGTCAATTTTCAGGTTGCTAGACGACTCCTGGGCTTTACAGTTAGCTGAAATGTCATCGAAATTTTTTTCCCACCACCGCGAATCGTTTTACTACGAGAAAGTATAGACTCGGCGAGCGCTCGGGACAAGCAGACGACGCACAGCTGTTTTCAAATGTACTTGTCCCGAGACTCTGCCGAGTCTCTTGATCCCCCCTTGAAAAAAATTGGAAACGCCAACAAAATAAAGAATTTGAGAAAACCCAAAAAAAAAAAAAATTCAAGAACATTGAGAAACATGCAAGATATGCGAGAATGGTAGAAGAAAATTAATGGTATTCGCTCAGCATAAAAAATTCTGATATCTATAAAAGGACAAGTATTCTCTGTCTGAAAATTATATTGATGTTCGAAAATTAATTAACGAGAAAAAAGAAAATCTTCCAGAAAGACAAGTCTCAAAAAAAGGAACCCCTAAATACAAAATGGCGAATCGACAGAAAAACTTCATAAAAAAATACAAAACTAAAGTTTGCCATCATATGTTGAGCGTATGCGCACAGAGTACTTGGCCGGCCCGAAATTTTTTGTATTAGCTTCCGCTATTTATAGATAGGTAGAACAACCCGGTTGTATTCATGAGAAAAATGATAAGCGTTACACAAATGTCACTGAACGTTATACATTCAAATGAATTAGTACAAATTCAAAGTTTTCTCTCAATTTAATATACAATTAATTAATTAAATCATTTGCGCAATATCTTACACAAGTATGGATACGTAGAAAAATAACGACTGATCACTAATTAAGGTGGAGCTAAATATTATATCAAATGACCCGTAATGCGTCTATAAAAATTGCACTTCTAGCAATTTTTTGTATTACTAGCTTGAAATATAAATCGTTTTAGGAGAGAACCTTGATTGACCCGAGATTTTCTCCAAGCTCTCGCGTATCTTTTCTAAGAAGATTTCTGAAACCAAATAATTACGTTATGCCAGGATTAACCAAGCTGAGCACTTTCATTCAAAATTTCGGGCCGGCCAAGTACTCTGTGCGCATACGCTCAACATATGATGGCAAACTTTAGTTTTGTATTTTTTTATGAAGTTTTTCTGTCGATTCCCCATTTTGTATTTAGGGGTTCCTTTTTTTGAGACTTGTCTTTTTGGAAGATTTTCTTTTTTCTCGTTAATTAATTTTCGAACATCAATATAATTTTCAGACAGAGAATACTTGTCCTTTTATAGATATCAGAATTTTTTATGCTGAGCGAATACCATTAATTTTCTTCTACCATTCTCGCATATCTTGCATTTTTCTCAATCTTCTTGAATTTTTTTTTTTTTTGGGTTTTCTCAAATTCTTTATTTTGTTGGCGTTTCCAATTTTTTTCAAGGGGGGATTAGATTTTTCTGTGCAAACGAATGGAAATGGGGATCACTAACAAATGTACTTGTCCAAGCTTTTTTCCCCGGGAGGGGATTTTTGGCTAGGATATCACTTATTTTTCCTGATTGAAAGTCTCCAATTTTTTTCAGTCCGGTGGGAATAATTTGTTGATTTTTCCCTGGAAGTGTACTCTGTGGAGCTCATTTTAAGCCAACAATCATGTCTCTATCTCAATTTTTCACCGATAAATGATTTTGGCCCATTTCCATGATTTTTGCTCGAAAATGACGATTTTTCATACGAAAATCGCTTTTCTCCGAGCAACGACGGTAAAATCATGTTTTTGTCCACATGGTTTGTTAAGCTGGAAGGAAACGTCAACGCTCGCCATAATCTTAATTTTTCTTGGGAATCGTTTTTTTGCATTTTCACTATCAGCTTAGAAAAAAACGACATTTTTACATGACTTGGGAGCGAAGATTTTATTTAGTTGGGTTTATGGGAATAAATTGCTGATTTTTTCCCCAAAAATATACTCTGTGGAGCTCAATTTGAGCCCAGAATCATATCTATATCACGATTTCCCACCGAGATATGAATTTTGGTCAATTACCACGATTTTTGCTTAAAAATGACGATTTTTCATCAGTTTTCAAACGAAAATCGCTCTTCTCCCAGTGAAAATAGTATAAATTTTGATTTTTTTTCAAGCCACATAATTTTTTGATCTGAAAGGAAACGTGAACGCGTGCCATAATCTTGAATTTTCTCGAGATTGGTATTTTTGCCTTTTCACCATCAGCTTACAAAAAAACGAAATTTTTACATCACTTAGGAGCGAAGAATTTGTTTGGCTTCATGAACATAGAATGCTAATTTTTTCCCTAGAAGTATACTCTGCAGACCTTAATTCAAGCCCAGAATTATGTCTCTATCTCAATTTTTCATCGAAAAATGATTTTTTGCCCATTACCATGATTTTAGCTTGAAAATGACGATTTTTCGACAATTTTCAAACGCAAATCGCTCTTCTCCGAGCCAATATGGTAAAATTATGATTTTTTTTTCCAGCCACTCGGTTTGATACGCTGAAACAAAGAGGAAACACGTGCCAAAGTCTCAATTTATCGCGAGAATTCATTTTTCGACTTTTGCCCACGAGTTCGAAAAATCAATATTTGAACATGAAGTTGTAGCGAAGAAGTTTTCTTCTCGGCTTCATGAGAATAGAATGCTTATTTTTTCCCAGCAACTAGACTCTGTGGAGCTCAATTCAAGCTCAGCATTATGTCTCTATCTCAATTTTTCATCGAGATATGATTTTTTGCTCATTACCATGATTTTTGCTTGAAAAGGACGATTTTTCGACAATTTTCAAACGAAAATCGCGCTTCTCCGAGTAAAAATCGTATAATTTATGATTTTTTTCCCAGCCACTCGGTTTGATACGCTGAAACAAAGAGGGAACACGTGCCAAAGTCTCAATTCATCGCGAGAATCAAATTTTCGACTTTTGACCACGAGTTGGAAAAAATCAATATTGTTCGGGAATTGAGTGCATACAAATTGCCGGGATGTTAGGGATCGTGCCGACGTTGGAAAGAAAGGTTGTTTTAAGACGCGATTGTTAGCGCGGGGATCCGCTTGTCGAGTTTATTGCGAACAATGATATTTACAGAGTTTTTATATACAGATTGCACCCTTGTTAGCGGGTGAAAGACGCGGTTTTGACAAAGATAGCGGTACTTAATGTTAAGATTGCGGTGTAGCAATCGTCGGATCTCGCGCACTGACTCTAACGATCTCGAGGCTCAATCACGACGTGGATGCGGGGCCAGTGTGGAACTTGGTGACACACGTGGCTCGGCCCGGCCACGCAGTGAGAAAAAGAGTTTGGTAAAAATGCGATGTAGACAAGCGTAAGTCGATTGCGCCTAATGCGCCAATCGAGCGGGATTAACGAGTGCAGAAGGCACACGTTCGCGATGCATTAATGTCACGCGGACATTATGCGGGTGAAGTTACACGAAATGGCTGCCATGCTCGGCAGCAGCGTGCTACCGAGCATGGCCACACGCGAAGAATAGATAACGAGACCAGCGACGATGTGTCGCTGATCACGTTCGATGACGAATAGAAGGAATTTTGGGCGCTCTCGCACGCCGATAGGCACGAGGATCGACAGATCCTGCGCACCGAGGCGAAACGAGAGCGTCCGCGAGGTGCTGCCCCGGAGCGGGCCGATAAGGCAGCTAGCTCCGAGTTTTTGGAGAGGCGGAATCCTGAACATTCTCCCGCCATCAGCACGGAGTGGTGATGTTATAGTGAAGGATGACGTCCTCGGCGGTGATTGAAGGTCTCGATGTTCTGGAAGTTCTCGAAGTTCTCGATGATCTCGATGTTCTCGATGATCTCGAAGCGGAAGCGGCGAGAGCTTCGCGGTGCGTTGTTTCCTCGGCTTCGCAACGGCCTTGGAGGAAATGGTGGTGACCTAAACAGTCTCTGCAACAATAAACAATAGTTTGTTATGTCCCAGGGCGGCGCGTTTGGGATTCGCAGAGTGCGGTTCCCGGACGAGCTTCGGGTACGATGAAGTCGTCAGCGATGAGGCGAGTGGTTGACGAGGCCACTCTTCAGGTGGTTGCGTCATCCACGGTGGTCCCGTCCACGATGGTAGATGAACTCGGAGTTGTTGAGTGCTGAGGCCGTTGGCAAGGCCATGAGCACGGTTGGAAGTGCCAGGACTTCGTTTCCACGGAGCGAGTGGAGCGAGCAGCATGCGGTTCCTGACGTGATCTTCCTTTTGAAGCTGGTGCCTTGATCCACGAACGAGTGCTTGAGGGTCCGTCCACAGTGAGTCGTTATTAGTAGCTGCGGAGCGGTTGGGTTTCGTCTGATGAATTGCGTGTAGCAGCGCTGCTGGGGGTTCTAACCTCGGGATGGTTAGTTGTTTAGGCGGTGCGACTTTCGTCTTGCACAAACGAGTGTTTATTTGGCGCCAGTGGACGGAGAGTTGGCTATGATGTAGCCGACAGCAAACATCGCGAGTTGCGATGCATCAGGGAAGCCATGGAGTTCAGCGGTGGAATTGCTCCACGTGCTGAACCATCTGGTGGAATCGTTTTCTTGGCCAAGAATTGTAGATCTTCTCTGATAAGCGGCCACCTTGAACCGTGTTCGGTGGCTGTGATTCGTCCCAGCTGATTTGGTGATTGCGGTTCGAGTGGAGAATCCTTGCTCGAATCGCGGCTGGGTTGATGCGGCTGTGTGGATCAATTATCTGCGCTACTTCAGATAATGTTCGGCGCTCCGTGATTGCTTGAAGTTATGGAGAGTCGCGCTGCGAAATGCGTTCGTCAGCTCGACCGTTCCATTTTTTGCCCGACTGTTTTGGTTGAGCAATCGTCGATGATGTTGTTGTTGCCTTGTTGGTTGACGCTGCCTGGTGCGATTGCGAATTTGCGAGCGGGAATTGCTCCCGCGTGGCACAGCTCGTTGAGTTCGTGGGTGGAAACCCGTGAGGATGAGCTCACCTTGAAGCGGATGATGGTGTGCTCACCTCGAAGCGGAGAGTTCGATGATTCTCTGCAGATGCGAACCACTTGATTTCTGATCGGGTGAATAATTGTTCACGACGAACGATGAGTTTTTGGACGAGCTGTTCCGAGATGAATGCTTGTTCGGATCTCGGATGGACGAGTGCACGTACTCTCGTAGTTTCGGATGCTGACGAGAGACGAATGCGTGTACAGTGGCAAGCAGCGTTGATGCGTGATTGCAGGTCACGCAAGCTTGTTGCGGGCAAGGCTCGGAAGCGTTTGACGATTGCGCTGACTCCCGCGTTGGAGTCCTCGACGTTGATTTGGGCTGGCTCGTGGAGGCAGCGCCGGGCTGGCGTCTGCGTTCCTCGAAGAGCATGATTGCGTGACGAATCACGAAATGTTTTTGCGAACCTCCGCTGTACGGAAGCTTGATGAGTGCAGGCAGACGTTGATGCGTGATTGCAGGTCACGCAAGCTTGTTGCGGGCAAGGCTCGGAAGCGTTTGACGATTGCGCTGACTCCCGCGTTGGAGTCCTCGACGTTGATTTGGGCTTGCTCGTGGAGGCAGCGCCGAGCTGGCGTCTGCGTTCCTCGTAGAGCATGATTGCGTGACGGGTCACGAAATATTGTTGCGAAGCTCCGTTGCACGGAAGCTTGATGAGTGCAGGCAGACGTTGATGTGCACGGTCAACGGTGTAGTTGCTTCGTTGAGTTCGAGTGCTTACGCTCTAACGGTGAGGAACTCTTCGAGTTCAGGGAGCTCGGGTGCTCGGACGATGAGCCAGGCGAATTTTCCTGAGCCTCCCGCGTAGCATTGTCTAGATGGCTGAAGGCCGATGTCTAGATTGTTGACGGACCGTTATCTACGACGACCGTGGGCGTCGTTTTACTGGACCTTGATTTCAGCGTGATGAATGCTGGGTGAACTACACGGACGTTGAACGCGCGGCGCGGTGACACCGAGCTCGAGAAATTTGCGATCGAAATTTCGAGAGCAGCGGCGAACGCGAAGTTCACGCGGGAACTAGTCGAAATTTCGGAAACCGCGGCGAGCGCGAAGTCCACGCGGGGACTGGTCGAAATTTTGGAAACCGCGGCGAGCGCGAAGTCCACGCGGGGACTAGTCGACGTAAACTCGAAGAACTTAGACATGAGCGTGTAAGTTCGAGTTGACTTTGCCACTTTAAAAAATTGGCAAAGGCGTTTGAATTTCTGTGGACGAGAAGCGTCGCACGGAAGCGTGAGGAGATGGCGGACGATCTCTCGACTCACGATGAACGCGCACACGCGACGCGCCGAACTTGACGAGCGCGAACTTGCGACACACGAACTGGGTGAGCGCGAACTCGCGACGCATTAACAGAGTGCGCGCGAACTCGTAACGTACGAACTCGCGGCGCACGAACTCGCGGCGCGGTGACAGAGTGCGCGAACTCGCAACGTACGAACTGGGTGCGCACGAGCTCGCGTGGCATAACGCCGATTAGCGGGCGCGAATTATGATTTAAATTGATTGAAAGTCAATTAACTGTTGCGCGCGGCGTGTTTCGTTGAAGGTTTCGCGAAAATGTTTCGCAAAACTGCGCGAACTTAAGAGAGATTGCGAACTCTCTTCGCGAGACTGCCTTTGGACGAGAAGCGTCACGCGGAAAGGCAGCGGAAAATGGCGGTCGGAGTCTCGAGGAGCGGAGCTCGAGAGCGACGTGCCCACGGGGGCACTGGTACGCGCATGCGCGCACACGCGAGGCGGGAAACGCGGTTGAAGACCGCGTGGTCAAGAGTCACTCCCGCGATTTGCACGAATCGCCGTGAATCGCGGGGAAGATTGAAAAACGAAACGCACTTTACTGGAAATTCGCGAAGATTGTAAGAAATCGCGAACTCACCAGAAAAGGCGCGGGAACGGTGCGTCGTGTGGCGAACCCGGGTCGACGACGGCTTCGGGCGTCGAGCGACCAGACGGCGGGTTCGACATCTTGCACGCGGGCAGAGGTTACGCGACGCGCACACGAAGAACGAGTTACACGACACAGCCACGCGGAAAAGACACGAGGCACAGTCGTGCCACGCGAGGAGAGCACGACACTGCTCAAAATGGCGGGCGATGACTCGAAAATCGATATCGAGTGCGAAAATTGCTCGAAGGCACCGAGCAACGCGGTCGCGCACGCGCGACGACAGGCGCGACGCGAGACAGCGCGACGAGAGTGCGAAGACCACCCAAAATGGCGGTCTTAGGCTTGAGTGCCGGGATCGAGCGCGAGAATTGCTCGATGGCACTGGGCGTCGCGCGGACGAACACACGCGACGAAATACGCGACACGAAACTGCGCGACGTGAGTGCAAAAAACCACACAGAATGGCGGTTTTGTGCTCGAGTGCCGGGATCGAGCGCGAAGTTGCTCGATGGCACTGGGCATCGCGGGCGAACACACGCGACGAAAAGCGCGACGAGAAGCTGCGCGACGTGAGTGCGAAAACCACCCAAGATGGTGGTTTTAGGCTCGAGTGCGATGATCGAGCGTGAGAGATGCTCGAAAGCACTGAGCGACGCGGTCGAGCACACACGACGCAGAAAAATCGAACGAAAATGCGTTGGGCAATCGCGGAGTTACGCGTCGCACGTTGGAACGGGCGAAAGAATGAAAATTGAACATAAATAATTCGCGGAAATGAAATAACTCGCGAACACTGTAGAAAATCCTCGAGAATGAGGAGCGAAGCGCGATCGATCGCGATCGCGGCGCGAGACACGTGCCGGCATGGTCGAAACGAAAATTTCGTTAAGTGGCCAATGACTGTCGCAGAGTGCAACGGTTGGCCACGGCGGCGCAAGCGAAGAGTCTGAAGTGACCGAGCGCGGCACAGTTGTTGGCCGCTTGGACTGGCCAAGTTGCCACGCGGTCTCGCGGTGCACAAATTTTTCACTCGGCAAGCGAACTTTTCACACACGCACCAACACTCGCGAATTTACAATTGGCACGATCCGGCTCGAAGGACCAATGTTCGGGAATTGAGTGCATACAAATTGCCGGGATGTTAGGGATCGTGCCGACGTTGGAAAGAAAGGTTGTTTTAAGACGCGATTGTTAGCACGGGGATCCGCTTGTCGAGTTTATTGCGAACAATGATATTTACAGAGTTTTTATATACAGATTGCACCCTTGTTAGCGGGTGAAAGACGCGGTTTTGACAAAGATAGCGGTACTTAATGTTAAGATTGCGGTGTAGCAATCGTCGGATCTCGCGCACTGACTCTAACGATCTCGAGGCTCAATCACGACGTGGATGCGGGGCCAGTGTGGAACTTGGTGACACACGTGGCTCGGCCCGGCCACGCAGTGAGAAAAAGAGTTTGGTAAAAATGCGATGTAGACAAGCGTAAGTCGATTGCGCCTAATGCGCCAATCGAGCGGGATTAACGAGTGCAGAAGGCACACGTTCGCGATGCATTAATGTCACGCGGACATTATGCGGGTGAAGTTACACGAAATGGCTGCCATGCTCGGCAGCAGCGTGCTACCGAGCATGGCCACACGCGAAGAATAGATAACGAGACCAGCGACGATGTGCCGCTGATCACGTTCGATGACGAATAGAAGGAATTTTGGGCGCTCTCGCACGCCGATAGGCACGAGGATCGACAGATCCTGCGCACCGAGGCGAAACGAGAGCGTCCGCGAGGTGCTGCCCCGGAGCGGGCCGATAAGGCAGCTAGCTCCGAGTTTTTGGAGAGGCGGAATCCTGAACAAATATTTTATCATGAAGTTGTAGTGAAGAATTTTTTTCCTTGGCTCCATGAGAATTTTGGCAGAAACGAACAAATGTACAATTTTTTCTTGTGGCCCAGTGACATGATTTTTATGTCACTGAGCCCTCGCACCGACAAGATTTTTATGTCACTGAGCCTCCGCAGCGACAAGATTTTTATGTCACTGAGCCCTCGCAGCAACAAGATTTTTATGTCACTGAGCCTTCGCAGCGACAAGATTTTTATGTCACTGGGCCCTCGCAACAACAAGATTTTGATTTGCCTTAGCGAAAAGATTTTCATGTTGCTCAGCGATAAGATTTTCATGTCGCTCAGCAACAAGATTTTTATGTCACTGAGCCCTCGCAGTGACAAGATTTTCATTTGCCTCAGCGACAAGATTTTCATGTCACTGAGCCCTCGCAGCAACAAGATTTTCATTTGCCTCAGCAAAAAGATTTTCATTTGTCTTAGCGACAAGATTTCTGTTTCGCTGAGAGATATTATTGCTCAGCGATTAATCTTCATGTGGCTCAGCGACAAGATCTTGATGTCACTGAGAGTTATCCGGAGCTATTAGATCACTTGCAGCGACAAGATTTTCATGCGCCTCTGCGACAAGATTTTTATGTGGCTCGAATCAGCGACAAGATTTTTTTATATCGCTGAGAATTATTATGTATAAGTCATGCTGTAAATGAATAAAATGGTGGGAGTAGGAAAGGGTCAAAAGATGTGGAGCATATTCATTCAGGAAGCATATTCTCTCGTCATCGGAGCATGTCGGTAATATGGCAGTTGAAAATTCGAAATTGTGAGGTTATGACGAGCTGTCAAAGCTGTAACACAGCATTCGTTTAGACTCGGTAACGAAAAATCAGCAACACATTCTTCTCCCATAACCTTGCATCCTCAAGAAAATAAATGGTTAGCCAACGTTCGTTGTTCGACAACGAACAATTGTAACAGTCATTTTCTCGAAAATATCAAGGGCGGAAAAGAAAAATATGAACTTATTTCAGCTATCTCTCTCTCTCACACTCACGTCAAAATGGCCCTTCGAAATATCAGCTGACATTTTTCGCTCGCTCGTCTGCACTGTCGTGAGCACACGACGGATCCATTGGAATCATCGCAGCCTCGACCAATCAGGAATTTCGCAGCCCGGGATTGGCTAAGATGGGCGCACAGACCCCTTTGAATGTGTTGTCGGGCGGCCATATACAGACACGTCAAATCCTTCGATGTAGCGTGGTTCTGACGCAGGCTGAGATAGGACTAAGCCCGTGCAAAGTTTTTTCTCAGCAATTACTTAATCAATCGTACCGAATTTGGGCTCTATCGAAAGGGTATCGCGTAATTAGTCTCCATGTCAATTTTCAGGTCGCTAGACGACTCCTGGGCTTTACAGTTAGCTGAAATGTCATCAAAATTTTTTTTCCCACCACCGCGAATCGTTTTACTACGAGAAAGTATAGACTCGGCGAGCAGAGGTCGGCACTACTAATATTTTCGGTATTAATATCGACAATTCTTACCAATTACTCAAATAATTGAGATTTGGTTGAACGAATTCCTGAATATTCGATTATTTGATATTTGATCGAATTAAAGTATCAAATGGCCGAAGAATTTCTACTTGGTAAAAAGACATTCTCAAATAATCGAATATTTGATACTTAATAAAAATAAAGTAGCAAGAACCCGAAGAATTGATACTTGGCCGAAAGAAATTCTGAAATAATCGAATATTTAATACTTGATAAAAATAAAGTATCAAATACCCGAAGAATTTGTACTTGCGACCAAAAAAATTCTCAAATAATGGAATATTTGATACTTGATGGAGAATGAAGTATCAAATACTCGAATATTTGATACTTGAAGGAGAATTAAGTATCAAATACCCCAGGAATTTGTATTTGTAGTGAAAATATTTCCAGTCCAAATACAAAGATGGTATATCGAAGATGGTATATTAAAGATGGTAAAGATGGTATCTTTCTATCTCTCTCTCCCTCTCTCTCTCTCTCTCTTCCTCCCTCTCTCTCTTTCTCTTCCCCACTCCCGATACAAATCCTCCGAGTATTTGATACTTAATTTTTCTCCAAGTATCGATTATTGGAGTATTCAAAAATTTTGGTTCCTCGGGTATTTGATACTTTGTTCTCTATCAAGTATCAAATATTCGATTATTTGAGAATTTCTTTTGGCCAAGTACAAATTCTTCGGGTATTTGATACTTATTTTCCATCAAGTATCAAATATTTGAGTACTTCCTTCGGCCAAATACAAATTCCTCGGGATTTGATAAATAATTTTTCATCGAGTATCAAATATTCGAGTATTTGAGAATTTCCTTTGCCCAAATACAAATTCCTTTGATACTCGATAATGCGATTTTCTAGATCAATATTCTTCGAATATTTCGGAATTTCTACGTTCTAAATCTCCATTCTCCAAGACTTGAATATTTGAGATTTTTAAATATTTTTTTGCCGATCTCTGTCGGCGAGCGCTCGGGACAAGCAGACGACGCACAGCTGTTTTCAAATGTACTTGTCCCGAGACTCTGCCGAGTCTCTTGATTTTCTTCCCTAACCTCGCTTTCCATGTCAATTTGACTGCTTTATCTACCACAAAACTTCTTTATTTTTCTTAATTTCATATCAAGTTCAACGAAAGAAATGCCTATCAATAGTTTTTACAAATCTCATTTGAAAACTGCAACAATAGGATATTACAAATCAAACTATGCAGAATCACCATTTTTTTCAATTTTTTTTTTGCTTAATTGTCAAATATTCATTTTTTTTTATGAACAAGCAATCGCATTGCGAAAAGGAACGTGTTCGTAAATGAGCATGATTCTTGGGTAAACTACATTCTTACGTGACTGACTTTTGTTTATCAATTTTAACGGAATCTCTTGGTATAGATTGAGACGGGAGATTTCGCTCTCGACTCGTTCGTTCACCTTTGTAAAATTTAGACGCGATCACAAGGTAAGAAGAATCGTCAATACCAATCGATAACGCGTGACGTCACATAATTAGTCGCGCGAAGCGGCACTAGAGATCGCGCCTCTCGGGCCCTTGCCCCACTCCCGAAATTATTCAAGGAGGTCAGTGTGACAAAGGGCTAACGATCATTCTCCTTCGAGCACTCTTCAAGCGCTTTTGTAAAATCTCTACGCCGAGCACTCGTGCGATAGCCACGTTTTGTCATTACTCTTTGATTTGTCTGCGTTTACGTCCGAGCGATACGTCGCGTCGAATTCATTCTTTTGTCGAATAGAGTAAGCGAAGTATTTATAAGCAAGTGATCGTGAAAATTGTCAGAGACCCGGCTACCATCGAGCCTGTGTACGACGGTCGCCTCAGAAAGATAGCGAGTAAGCCGCTGAGGAATAAATTGTCAGCTCATCTAACGTAAGTCCGTCTTTGACTCTTTTACCTTAACTCTTTCCTTGCCATTTTGCTTGACTCTCAATCTGGTCCGCCAATTTTACCCGCTTTCTCTTGCTCGCGCTGGCCGGGAGAATAATATAAATTTGTCGACAATTAAGTCGACTGGCGCCCAACTTCTACCTCCTTCAGAGCCCTGTCAGCCGACTGGACCACGGCCGCGTCAGGTGCGCGTGAAAATAATAATCACCGTCTCAAGATAAAATGATAGATGTTGAATGAAAATGTGTAATGTAGTTGATTCATTTGATATGGAAAGAGAGGTAAGCAGGACGACTTCGAACGTTTCGAAAAAATACCGCATCCTTTTGAAAGTATTTTGTCAGTTCTGAAATCAATGGAGGGTATGCGAGATAAAATACTTTTCTTGATATATGTTATGGGTTCAAAGGGATTGAGCGTCTGTAGTGTACCGTGCCGTCAGGCACCAGTCCGTCGGGCCGTTTCTCTTCGGAGTGAACGTAGCCTAACGTGACGCCGGTGTTTGCTTCAAACACTGGAGGGAAATACGGCGTTGGAGGTTAAAGTATTGCTCTTGATATATGGCATAGGTCCAAAGAAATTAAGCGTCTGTAGTGTACCTTGCCGTCAGGCACCAGTCCGTCGGGCCGTTTCTCTTCGGAGTGAACGTAGCCTAACGCGACGCCGGTGTTTGCTTCAAACACTGGAGGGAAATACGACGTTTATACTTTTTTGGATGAATTGTGACAATATTATCGTAGTTACAATAGAATTGGCAGAGAGTGTTGGAGGTTAAAGTATTGCTCTTGATATATGGCATAGGTCCAAAGAGATTGAGCGTCTGTAGTGTACCTTGCCGTCAGGCACCAGTCCGTCGGGCCGTTTCTCTTCGGAGTGAACGTAGCCTAACGGGCTGCCGGTGTTTGCTCAAAACACTGGAGGGAAATTTAGCACTCATATTTTGGAAGGATAATATTTGCATCGAAATCAGAGTTATATTCCGATGGTGGCATTTTTTTGAGATCTATCAGAAACAAAAGCGATTGAATTACGCTCATTCATTTAAATTTCAAGGAAAGGGCTATTTTAGAAAATATATCAATAATCCAGTTGTTCCACTGGCTCGGCACTATTCAAGAAGTGTAATAAGAGCGTATTATATGTATAATCAGTGTGGTTGATAAGAATAACAAGAAATCCGTTGTTTCAATCACCGGTTTTTTTTCGAAACGTTTGTCATCGCTACATTGTGTGACGGAACGTCACAATTAAAAAGTATATGTACAGTACTATGCATTAATGCCTGGTCAGACCAAAATCTAGCGATTTTACCGACAGTGTATCGTCACTTGTCGAAGTTGCTTGAAGTTCGGAGGAGTTTCAGACTCATGTGTCAAGCGTAATTCTTAACCACCAAATTGTTAACCTAGCGAATACATGACAGCCCGAAATAAGGTGACCGCGGCAGGCTGACACAGCCGTTCGGCAGATTGAAATTCGAACAATGGGTTGGATGAAAAAAAGTTACGCAAATGTGATGCACTATCGGACAATGAAGATATTTATTAATTTTAATGTATTGATAGCAGATGAAAATAAAAATGAAAATGAATTGAGAATTCTGGGATTGCGAAAATGATTTCATTCAATAAAACACCACTTCGATACCAAATTAAACGACAATCCGCTCCGAGCTATCGCAATTCTCGATCAATGAAAAATAAATTATTGAATTCGTGGTTGTCCGAATGAATCCAAAACAAATGATGGGATCTTGCAGCTACTTAAACTGTTTTCTTTTTAAAATGTCAAGGCTCAGTGATGGAGTCATTTAACTTAGAGCATCGCAAAAAATCACATTCCTCCCAAAGCTCGTGGACCGGTTCAATCGATGAAACGAGTGAACTTTGACCAAGAAACTCATCAATCCAACCTTGGGGTTGATGATTTCTACGAAGTAACCACGTTTCGAACCTAGACCACCAGCTTTTTCAATTGGATTCATCTGGAGATCGAAAGAATGCCACTCGATAACAGATTATCACTCATTTCCAATAGAAACGAACGAGAAAGCACTTTTGTGCTCATCCAGATGAATCCAGAATGCATGATATTATCCCGCAGCTACTTGGGCCGTTCTATTTCCAAAATTCCTTCAGGAATTGATGGAATCACCTGGCCAAGGTCATCGCGAATAATATAATTGCTCCAAAGCTCGTAGACTCGTTCAATCGATAAAACGAGTGAACTTTGACCATAAAACTCATCAATCCAACCTTGGGGTTGATGGTTTCTACGAAGTAACCACGTTTCGAACCTGGTCCACCAGCTTTTTCAATTGGATTCATCTGGAGATCGAAAGAATGCCACTCGATAACAGATAAGAACTCATTTCTAATAGAAACGAACCAAAAAGCACTTTTCCTGCTTATCCAGATGAATCCAGAATGGATGATGGTATCCCGCAGCTACTTGGGCCGTTCTCTTTCGAAAACTACTTCAGGAATTGATTGAATCACCTGGCCAAGGTCATCGTGAATAATGTCATTGCTCCAAAGCTCGTAGACTCGTTCAATAGATAAAACGAGTGAACTTTGACCAAAAAACTCATCAATCCAACCTTGGGGTTGATGGTTTCTACGAAGTAACCACGTTTCGAACCTGGTCCACCAGCTTTTTCAATTGGATTCATCTGGAGATCGAAAGAATGCCACTCGATAACAGATTAGAACTCATTTCCAATAGAAACGAACGAGAAAGCACTTTTCTTGCTCATCCAGATGAATCCAGAATGCATGATATTATCCCGCAGCTACTTGGGCCGTTCTCGTTCGAAAATTACTTCGGGAATTGATGGAATCACCTGGCCAAGGTCATCGCGAATAATGTCATTGCTCCAAAGCTCGTAGACTCGTTCAATTGATGAAACGAGTGAACTTTAACCAAAAAACTCATCAATCCAACCTTGGGGTTGATGGTTTCTACGAAGTAACCACGTTTCGAACCTGGTCCACCAGCTTTTTCAATTGGATTCATCTGGAGATCGAAAGAATGCCACTCGATCACAGATTAGAACTCATTTCCAATAGAAACGAACGAGAAAGCACTTTTCTTGCTCATGCAGATGAATCCAGAATGCATGATGTTATCCCGCAGCTACTTGGGCCGTTATCTTTCGAAAATTCCTTCAGAAATTGATAGAATCACCTGGCCAAGGTCATCGCGGATAATATAATTGCTCCAAAGCTCGTAGACTCGTTCAATCGATAAAACGAGTGAACTTTGATCAAAAAACTCATCAATCCAACCTTGAGGTTGATGGTTTCTACGAAGTAACCACGTTTCGAACCTGGTCGACCAGCTTTTTCAATTGGATTCATCTGGAGATCGAAAGAATGCCACTCGATAACAGATTATCACTCATTTCCAATAGAAACGAACGAGAAAGAACTTTTCTTGCTCATCCAGATGAATCCAGAATGCATGATGTTATCCCGCAGCTACTTGGGCCGTTCTCTTTCGAAAATTACTTCAGGAATTGATGGAATCACCTGGCCAAGGTCATCGCGAATAATGTCATTGCTCCAAAGCTCGTAGACTCGTTCAATCGATGAAACGAGTGAACTTTAACCAAAAAACTCATCAATCCAACCTTGGGGTTGATGGTTTCTACGAAGTAACCACGTTTCGAACCTGGTCCACCAGCTTTTTCAATTGGATTCATCTGGAGATCGAAAGAATGCCACTCGATAACAGATTAGAACTTCCAATAGAAACGAACGAGAAAGCACTTTTCTTGCTCATCCAGATGAATCCAATTGAAAAAGCTGGTGGTCTAGGTTCAAAACGTGGTTACTTCGTAGAAATCATCAACCCCAAGGTTGGATTGATGAGTTTCTTGGTCAAAGTTCACTCGTTTCATCGATTGAACCGGTCCACGAGCTTTGGGAGGAATGTGATTTTTTGCGATGCTCTAAGTTAAATGACTCCATCACTGAGCCTTGACATTTTAAAAAGAAAACAGTTTAAGTAGCTGCAAGATCCCATCATTTGTTTTGGATTCATTCGGACAACCACGAATTCAATAATTTATTTTTCATTGATCGAGAATTGCGATAGCTCGGAGCGGATTGTCGTTTAATTTGGTATCGAAGTGGTGTTTTATTGAATGAAATCATTTTCGCAATCCCAGAATTCTCAATTCATTTTCATTTTTATTTTCATCTGCTATCAATACATTAAAATTAATAAATATCTTCATTGTCCGATAGTGCATCACATTTGCGTAACTTTTTTTCATCCAACCCATTGTTCGAATTTCAATCTGCTGAACGGCTGTGTCAGCCTGCCGCGGTCACCTTATTTCGGGCTGTCATGTATTCGCTAGGTTAACAATTTGGTGGTTAAGAATTACGCTTGACACATGAGTCTGAAACTCCTCCGAACTTCAAGCAACTTCGACAAGTGACGATACACTGTCGGTAAAATCGCTAGATTTTGGTCTGACCAGGCATTAATGCATAGTACTGTACTAGGGTGGCCGTTATTTGGGCTTTGGCGACAAAAATTCGATGCCACCCTAAAAACGTAATCAAGGTATATAAAAAAAAATCTGTCTAAATTTTGGAGGCGCTCGAAAAATTGGAAAACGCGCCACCGAGCGATTGAAATTTTAAACGTAAAATACGTGTATTTTTCCTACGCGTCAACGATTTTTTTTTCCGAGTACAATATTGATGAGAAAAATTTGAAACTTGGTGCACTTATTGTGCATAGTATGGTGTACAAAACCTAATTTTTTCAATTTTTTTCATTGATAATTTTGTCAATGACAAGCTCTGTAAAGATGCTTATATTTCGTTTTTTTCGGTTTTTCCATTTTTGTTTCAAATAAATTTTAAACAAATTTTTACTTGACTGTGCACTTAATACATAACGGAAATTTGAATTTGTATCAAACTGTGAATATATATATATAAATACAGAATATTTTGTATTAAAAATTGAATTCAAAAAATTACCAACGACTATGTTCACATTGCTTTTGATCCTCGTCGCGAGTCGATCTGTCATTGTAATCGGTTATCAGTTTAATTCCTCTTTCCATGACGTCATTGACAACGGTTAGATTTTTTTAAACTTCTAAACCATGTTGATAGTTTTTTTCGATTTCCACTCAAACCGATTGTTATCGAAGCAGCTGTGGTCCATTTGAAATCTTTCGAAGAAAGCTATCGATCTAGGGTTTATGAAGAAATCGATGTTTTCATCGAGCAAAAGGGATCTATTTGCGATACAAAATACCATTTGTCATTTTCTGTTTGTTCCTTACTCTGAGGCTGCTCGCTTCTAATATTTTCAACCATTTTTTTTAGGACCTTTGCAGAAACGGTTTCATCGAGAAATGGCATTGCATCATTTTCGGTATTCAAATACCACAGATGGTTTGACATTTCCTTTATAGCAACCTTGCTCACAATTGTATTCATGTTCCGATAGTTGTACGTTTTTTTTTTACAGAGTTAGAAACAAACAGAAAATGACAAACGGTTTTGTATCGCAAATTTATTTTACTCTTTTGCTCGATGAAAACATCAATTTCTGCGTAAACCCTGGATCGATAGCTTTTTTCGAAAGATTTCAAATCGACCACAGCTGCGTCGGTAACGATCGGTCTGAGTGGAAATCGAAAAAAAACTATCAACACGGTTTAGAAGTTTAAAAAAATCTCACCGTTGTCAATGACGTCATGGAAAGAGGAATCAAGCTGACAACCGATTACAATGACAGACTGACTCGCGACGAGGATCAAAAGCAATTTATTCTGCAAGTTGTTGCAGATTATTAGTGGGGTTATCCCAATGCGAACAAAGAAACCCTACTCCAACCGCTGAAAATAAAACTGAAAATGTGAAAATAGTCGTTGGTAATTTTTTGGATTCAAGTGTTAATAAAAAATATTCTGTATTTATATATATCCAAAGTTTGATACAAATTCAAATTTCCGTTATGTATTAAGTGCACAGTCAAGTAAAAAATTGTTTAAAATTTATTTGAAACAAAAATGGAAAAACCGAAAAAAACGAAATATGAGCATCTTTACAGAGCTTGTCATGGACAAAATTATCAATGAAAAAAATTGAAAAAATTAGGTTTTGTACACTATACTATGCACAATAAGTGCACCAAGTTTCAAATTTTTCTCATCAATATTGTACTCGGAAAAAAAAATCGTTGACGCGTAGGAAAAATACACGTATTTTACGTTTAAAATTTCAATCGCTCGGTGGCGCGTTTTCCAATTTTTTGAGCGCCTCCAAAATTGAGACAGATTTTTTTTTATATACCTTGATTACGTTTTCGGGGTGGCATCGAATTTTTCTCGCCAAAGCCCAAATAACGGCCACCCTAATATGTAATTCCTTTTTCTTAATTTTTTTTTATAGTTCTGTGCCGCATCTGCTACTCGGAACGAGTGACGTCCACATTTGTACCGTGTGGCCATTGCTGCGCCTGTTCAACATGCGCGGATAGAGTGTGGCAGAAAGTGGATAGAGCAGGAAATCATAAGTGCCCTTTGTGCAGAACGATTTGCACCGCACCACCGATGAGAATTTGGTTCAAATGAGAATCGTCGGTATAAAAATAAAAAGTTGGAAAAATCACAAATTTTGAGCAGTTTTATTCATTCGTGTCCTAGTTCCATTCATTCATTCGTTTTATTCATTCGTGTCCTACTTCCATATTTTTTCCCCTCATCGTACGTTGCCGATCTATCTTTCTCATCACTATGTTCATCATTTTCTTATGTGTACAAAATTACTGTTCAAAATTTTCCGTTTACCTAAACAAATAAATAAGTTGAAAGTTATGTTCTCAGTTTTTTACTTTTTTTTTCATCATACATGCAAAGAACTCAGATCAAGGTCAGATCAAGGTATGTTCTCAGTTTTTTACTTTTTTTTTTCATCATACATGCAAAGAACTCAGATCAAGGTCCCTTGCGAATTGAAAAAAAAATCTCCGGAAATTTCACACAATTGAAAAGTCACGTTATTTTGGGCCACGTAGCTTTTCTATGCTATTCACTATTTTTTCATTCGCTATTTTGCCGTTCGCTTTTTTGAACCATCGATATCTCAATTTTCTATATTTTTTATTTTCTATGCATTGGTGTTCGGGAATGACGCAATAAGCCAGTAACGCGAGCATCGGGTCGTGGTTCGCGCTCTGCCGGCCAAGGCGCCACGCGACGGTCCTGTCAATCAAAGGACCTCGCGTCCATCATAATTCGGGAATTAGTTATGCGCGCTGACGTCATTGTCGCCACCGCCTGGAGCGACACGCTTGATCAGCCAATTGACATGCGCGCAATTCATCACTATCGATCGCCTATCGAGCTTCTTCTCAATCCAGACTCGATAGAGTAAAGACACGCGAATTTCGGGCTCCTTCGTTATATCCGGTCTTCCCGTTTGTATCCGCGAGTATTGTACGCATCTCGTAACCGCCTTACAACCGGTTACGAAATTATCGGTCTCCAAGTCGAGGAGAATCGAACGTCGGGCTTATTTTTCGGGCACGTCATTATAATTAACGATTTATTGGGATTTTCGGGAAGTCGGCATCGCGTCTTGCGTCGCGGCCATCTTGACCACGCGGCTTACGGGAAGACGCTCGCGTGCACGTCGAGACTTACGACCTCGTCGTGTCCGGGATCGAGAGCTCGGGAATTAATTTATACAATCCTGTATCAAAAACATTTTGTCAAAATAAAATCAGGTTCATCGCATTGTTCGCTGTTTCGCCGTGCGGTTAATTTCTTTCCCACCTACACCAGATCCTCATTACGCAACAATTGGCTTTTATCAATATGAGCTGTTCTTAGTTTTTGATATCAAACAAATTGGTCTTCGATATAATTCAAATCCACATAGTGTTAATTAAAAATTGAGTTCGTCAAAATTCTATTCTTCAAGTCTATACGTGTTCAAACAAATGGCTTTTCGCTGACCGATCATTCGGTATAATCGTTCTTCGCTAAAAAAAATTTCCAATTACCCAGTTTTCGTTATCTGAGTATTCAAACTGAAAAAATACTATTTATCAGTCGTTCATTATTTAGACGTTCAAAGTTTCCGTCCCCACCCCAGGGGTGGATTACGCCGGGCCAGTGTCGCTTAAAACCTGGCGCGGTCGCGGGAGCCGGGTACAAAAGGGTTGGCTGTGCATCTTCGTCTGTCTTGCAACGTCTGCATTACATTTGGAGATTGTTACAGATTCTTCAACAGAGACGTTCATCGCGGCGTACCGGCGATTCATCGGGACACGAGGAGTGTGTCACACTCTCTACAGCGACTGCGGGACAAATTTCCAAGGCGCGAGTGCGGAGCTGAAGAAGCTGTTCCAGGCCGGGACGCGGGAGTCGAACGAAATTTCGCGACTCTTGGCGAATGACGGGACAACTTGGGTCTTCAATCCACCGGGAGCTCCATACATGGGCGGGAAATGGGAGGCGGCGGTGAAATCCGTCAAATTTCACCTCCGGCGGACCATCGGGGAGACGAGCCTAACCTTCGAGGAATTCACGACCCTTCTGGTTCAGGTAGAGGCCGTGCTCAATTCGCGTCCGCTGGAACCCATGTCCGAAGACCCTGAGGATCTTACCGCACTTACACCCGGGCATTTTCTGATCGGGGAAGCGCTAACGACGATTCCGGAGCCTTCATATCGGGACATCAATCCGGGCAGGTTGTTGCGCTGGCAGTTCATCCAGTCACGCCTCCAACACTTCTGGGATCACTGGTCAGCGAGCTATTTGCAACGACAGCAGGCAATTTCAAAGTGGCACCACCCTCGCAACGAGATTCGGGTCGGGTCCATGGTGCTCTTGACGGACGGGAACCTGCCTCCTGCAAAATGGCCGCTTGCTCGGGTCACCGAGCTACACCCGGGAACAGACGGACTGACACAGGTAGTGTCCATCAAGACAGCGACCTCCAACTTCAAGAGACCTCTGGCGAAGCTGGCCGTACTTCCCATCGGGAAAGCGGGATCTTCAATCGACAGCTCGGCTGCCGATGGAGGGCGGGATGTTCGGGAATTATCATTCCCTCGAGACGGGAATTCGGGAGCTTGAACGGCGCGGCATCGATCGAGAGTACACGGGCGACGAACGACGGCGCCACGTGACGGGACGCGCTCGTTGCGGTTAACTGCACATGCGCGCTTTTATCGATTTTCTTCGCTCTCGGTCGATTGCCACGAGCGCTCAATCAGTTAAGATCAAGATATAGCGGCGCGACCACGTGTCTCGAATTATTACAATTTTCTTTCCTTTTCTATCGGGTCTTTTTACACCGCGGGCTTCCACAAATGTATACGGGAATTAAACATATCGGGTTCACGTAATTATTGAGTCATCAATTACAGTGCGGGTCATAATTAATTGCATCACAAGGGCCTTGCGAGATTTACGCCCTCACGAGTGCCGGCTTGCGAGCACGCGGTCGTCGCCGTTTTCTACTTCGGGAAACGATACACACGGGCTACTCGGGCTTGTTTCATCCGGGTTTTTCACTGTCGGGTCATATTGTACATTACTTACTGTGATAATTTATAATAAAGACCATTTTTTACACATTTTCTCCGTCTCTCCCACGCGTTTAATTATTTTGCCACCAACACCAGATCACGCACAAAACAGAACTCATTGGGAAATAATCCCAAGACATCGGTACGATCGATTGACTAATAATTACCACCTCCATAAATATTGTTGAAGCCCCTAAACGAATAAAAGGGAAAGCAACCCGCAACTCAAACAGTCTGCGATCCACTCAGCGATCCGAAGTCGCGATCCGAAGTCTGCGATCCACTCAGCGATCCAAAGTATTATCACGTCATTGGTCTCGAGGCAATTAACTCGATTGTAACAAACTATTCACAATAAACTGAGAGTTAAAACTGACAGTATTGAGTTGGAGATTGACTCAACCTTGGCAACATCCCGAACAAATCAGTCCCAACCAAACTCGTCGCCACGTGACGATTTGCACGGGCACAACATTCTTGGCAGCAGTGGGATTGCCAAGAAATCCAACCATCTCTGGCGGGATTGCAAGAAATCCGACCATCTCTGGTGGGATGCCACAACTCAAGAACTCGACTACGACTCTGAGGTGAAAAGGAAATTTCACACAACGCCAAAAGAAGGACGACATCAGTCAAGTATCCGACGACCAGCCGAAGAAGGACAACAGCCCCAGAGCAGTTGAATTCGACACCCGGAAAACGACAACCGTCCCGGAAGAGCGGACCAATCGACCAAGCAGATTCACCAGATTCGAGAGGAACCTAGCTAGCTGATCAACAGCATCAGCAGCATGCAGATCAACCAGATCATCGCACTGTGAGTGACGGAACAATTTCTCTTGTAACCCGCCAAAACCAGTCGCGAAAATAGCGAACGAGCTATATACGAGTTTGTAAACCGTTTGAAATTACCAGGCGTACACTCATTATCTCGATCCCTAGACTCATTCCTCAAGCGAAATCTCTTTTACACGTTCCCCCAAGGAAAAAATTCCCCAGTCAGTCAAAAAAAAAATACGTAATCGAATCTCAGATATCATTAACCAGACTCACGAGTCAGAAAAATTTTCCGAGACGCGGAAGAAACCAATAGCTTCCATAACTCAAATTTGCCAGATCTATCTTTGGTTATTATTGCAAATCATAACGTTACAATAACGGAAACCCTGACCATAGACGATACACACAATAGTGTCACGGGCGGCACAAACGATGCTCCTCTCACTCCTCCAAGAAGGTCCAGAGGCATGCCCCTCGGTGAGGCTCGAGCAATCATTCCCACATTTGATGGCGAAAATCCTAGACGAGCGAAAAGCTTGCTAGACGCGTACGAACTAGCCCATAGCCTAGTAGACGACAGCGACAAATCAACCCTATTAAAAATTGTACTGGCAACAAAACTAACAGACGACGCGAGGGAAGATGTTCGATACAAAACGATAGAATCATACGAAGCATTCAGACACCACATAACGGAACGATACGGGGTAAAAAGAACGGTAGAAGCTGTACAAGTAGAGATGCATACGTGCAAACAAAAATTCAATGAAAGCATAGCCGATTTTGGCAAAAGACTGCAAATTCTCACAATGGAATTAATAGAAGCGAGCATAGAAAACGAATCGTCAATAGAAGATCAACTCGCGGTAGAACGCTATGTAAAGAAGATGGCGTTATATAATTTTGAAAGAGGACTCAAAAAAGAGTACCAAATTCTCGTAAAAGCAAAAGGGTATCCTAACTTAAATGCAGCAATAAAAGGAGCCCAAAACGAAGAAATAATCCTGCAAGGCTATGAATCAGTAGCGAAACGGACGCACTCCGAAAGGCGTCACGAATTTTGCCAAAAGTGCAAAAAACCAGGTCATTCGGCCGAAAAATGCCGAAGCTCGAATTTCAACGAACGCAGCAATTTACCCGTTCCAATAGGTAACATAGTGGAAATAACCTGCACCTACTACAAAAACCCAGGTCATCACTGGAAGGAATGTCGCAGTAGACTTAAGCGTCAAAACCAGGGCCAGAATGGTTCCGGACAACGCCAAAATAATTCTCTACAAGGAAATTCCGAACGACACCGAGGAAATCTCGACGGAAACAACGAGCACGGTCCCCACACTTCGACAGGTGAAGAAAATTTTTCAAACAACCAGAATCCAACAGTAGGTTCATTCACGGTCAACGCCAGCACGGCGAATCAGAATTTCACCGTCAGCACTACTGCCAAGCAATGAGCTACAGGCCGGTTCATAACCAATGGGTCAAACATCACCCACGTAAGCGTACAAAGACACGCAATAAAGCCCGAAAATTCGGCCAGCGATTTCCGCATCGCATCATCGCAGGCAAAAACAAAAGACAAAGTTCTCACATTAAAAATTGATACAGGAGCACAATGCTGCCTCATAAAGAAAAGTGCCATCCACCCCGACGCAGAAGCCATCGACGAGACGATCGAGCTGGAAGGGATTGAAGGAAAAATTTTCCACGCATCATGCAAAGTGGAACTGGTGTTGGAAACGCCAGGAATCAACGTCCGCCACGGATTCTACGTCATCGACGACGCGATCGGAATCAACACCGACGGAGTTCTGGGCATGGACTTCATCAAAAGGCACAACGTGGACATACTAGGTGGCCGTCACATCAAGATTTACGGACACACTCAACCACTGATCAACGGAAGGGGAAAACTGAAATCGCCACCCCATCCCGAAAGTTTACACTACGCTAGTCCCAAGAAAATGAAGGTAGGATGCGTAGCTACCAAAGAAATATCGCCAACAATGACGATAGGCGGAATAATCGCCTCACAAGGACACACACGTCCAGTCGTAATCGACAGCGCACGGAAACAAGGAGTCAAGGAAAAAAGACCCACCGTGAAAATCGAAAAATTTGGAAAAAAGCCCAATACAACCTCAACACAAGAGGAAAATGCCCCAAACATTAACTCTACAAGTAAATGGGCACAACATTGCAAAGCGCTTCTAAGTCAAGCACCACTCCTTAAAAAGAAAAAAGGATTTCTCTAGGAATTCAGCAAAGAAAAATCCGACGTATCCCATTTTGAGAAACAAATACCCGGATCGGAGCACCTTATGAATCACCGTATACACTAGGGTGTGCCAAAAAAAATCATTTTTTATTTTTTTCCAAGGAACACGTTTCTTTCCATCCAGCATCATGAAATACAAAAGCCATCCAAATGTCAGCCTTTTGAAAAAATATTTAGACGTGCCTCATCGCACGTTCCTATTCTCCATAAGAATAACCCAGGCAGCACGTCACATGCGACTTTCGCAATTTGCAACTCGCAAACGGGTCGATTTTTGGATTTTCTCAAGACGGTTTTTTGTAGGAAATTGAATGCTCTACAAAAAATGTATCTTGCTATTTTGTCCTAAATCTACTCTTTCGAAAGTTATTGATTGTTAAATATCAATAATGAGTAGATTTGCAAAAAAAACTCCAGTTTTCTCCCGAAACTACCTGAAAAACTTGAAAAAAAGAGCGTTCGGACGAACATCACTTTCGAAGGACCTACAGGAATAGGAACAGTACCTCATGGGATGGGGTCGAGCTATTATAGGGTCAACAATCAAATATAATTCGTGAAATATGAAAAAAAAAGATCTTTATTTAAGATTTTTTTTGGAACATGTAGGGAAAGGTTGACGATGCTCCTGTACAACTCTCAATAGATATTGCAGTTGTTCCTCATCCTTCGTTAAACAGGATAATCACGCTCGAATCCTCCAAAATGGAGAAACCCTTGAACCGAATGTGTTAAGGGCCGTACCTTCGTCTATGACATTTAGGCATTCATTTATGAGCTCTTGGCTACGGCACAATGATTTCATTTTTTTTGTCTCAATTGAGTTTGACACTTTTTGATAAGATTTTTATGAAGGTCAAAAGATGGTTTGCAGTGAAGGAAAAATAAAATACATAAATTTAGTAAATCAAAAGTGTTACATTGCAAAGTAATATCAAGAAAAAATTGGGTCGTTATTTTTCAACTGAAGTTGCGATTTTTTAATAGTTGGCGTTCCTTTTTTACTTTTCTGGAGTATTTTTCCACGGATTTCCCTTCTTTTTGGAAAGGGCAATATTTATCAAAACTTTAATGATGGAGAAATTTTTATACAGAGTAATATATAGATATGTGAGTCATAATTTTCCAACTGCGGTTGCACTTTTTTAATACTTGGCGTCCTTTCTTTAATAGTACACAGTACCGGATACATAGATTTTTTTGAGCTTTTGAATATCGGCGTTCTATCCACACTGAAGCTAATTATTATGGTGTTTTCATTATTCCCGATTCTCTCTTTATACATTTTTCCGTCGTAAATGTCTTCAATGGTGTATTTACAATTTGTTTCACGTTTTTTCGAACAGCATTCATGTGCGTCAGTTTCACTGAATATTGCCTGAAGTTGGTCTTTTAATGACAAATATAAAACTAGCTTCATTCGATTGATAATCGACCTCATAACCACAGTTTTTGCATTTAGATCGTTTTTTAGCGGTAGATCCTAAATGATGTCCACAAATAATGCAAATATAGTGGGTAGCGACATTTTCTGAATATTTTTCAATAATGTTTTTCCAATGATATTTTGAACTTTTAGCTTCCAGTGCCTCTGTAGAGACATTGATTGCTTGTAGAACATCTATACCAATTGTATAAGAGGTACTTCGACGCCACTTGATAGCCATTGCAATTAAACTATTTATTAAATGTTTCCTCGGTATATTATTTTCGTTCGACCATTCCGGTTCCTCGAAAGATTCGATACAATTCATCCGTATATCGAAATTATTTTCTTCAATCTGTTTGTTGTTTTCATTTTTTCCGTTATTGCCAACTTGCTTTTCGTCGACTTGGTCACCTCGAATGGGTTTTTCGTTTTCCTTCAAAGATTAAAAGATATAAGTCCAAATTCATTTTTTCAACCATCAATAATGATGAATTTATTTATAATTAATTCTTCAAATCAGCAAAATCTAAATTAACGACATCGACTTTTTCTATTCTGTCTGAGCATGTATGAAATATCCCATTCAGTAGAAACAGTGGTCAGACCAGAATTTCTAGGGTGATATATTGGCTTTTTTTCGCTGCATGAAACATTAGTTCAGTAGTCTTAGATTATTTAGAGGAAAAAATTGCGACCATCAAAATTTTTTTAAAATTACATTCAGACGTGTGTTGTGCCCACGAGCGCAACCAAATTCCTTAAATTATAAAAGCATCGTCAGCAAACAGGCAATCGACCTGTCGTGCACAGCTCATGTAAAAATGCTAAACTAAACCAGGACAAATGCTGACGATCACAGATTTCACAATCGACCGTCCCGATTAATTGAACTCATTGGGAAATAATCCCAAGACATCGGTACGATCGATTGACTAATAATTACCACCTCCATAAATATTGTTAAAACGCCTAAACGAATAAAAGGGAAAGCAACCCGCAACTCAAACAGTCTGCGATCCGATACTGATCGTATCTGATCACTCATCGCACATATTGGTCTTCAGGGTCATACCCGATTGTAACAAACATCTTTAATAAACTTACAGTTGAGACTGAAAGTATTGAGTTGGAGATTTACTCAACCTTGGCAACATCCCGAACTATTCTCGTCCCTGGAAAACTCGTCCCCAGGCGACGATTTGCGGGCACAACACATGAATAAATATGCTAATCCAAAAAAATAACCCAGAAAATCCCAGTGCTTTAATTGTTCAAACAATTGAAAGTTACTTTTTATGGTTTTTTGTGAATATCTCAGGAACGACTGTTGCGATTTTGATTTATTTTTTTTACCTTGTTTCTTATTAAGGGGAGGGTAAGGTCAAAACATACGAAAAAAGCTATGTTTTTGTGATTTTTTTTCTGACGACACAGTTAAAATCTCTTCACTCAACTAGTGGTACATTCAAGTATGACATCTGAAAAATGTCTTGCCAAATTTTTACGACGAAATATTAAAAAATACGGCAATGGCAGCAATTATTCGGAAGTGTCTTGAAAAAAAGTACAATTGCGGTGCCCCTCATAACTCGGTGCTGGATCATCTGAAATCAAAAAATTTAAGTTCATCCGTTACATAGTAGTTTTCCCCGGGTAACCTGAGGGGGTTTTTGGAAATTCCATTTTTTGAATTTTTTTCGAACACTTTAAAGGGAAAAACAGAATGTTTTTGGAAAAATTCGGTGAATTTGTTATTGGTAAATAAAAATTATTAACAAAAAAAACTCTCCAGCGTTACCTCGTAAATTATGTACAGAAATAGTGTTCAAAATTTCAAAAGGATCGGTGCAGTAAAAGGTCGGTAGTTTTGAAGTTATGAGGGGCACCGACTTTGAAAACGTGCATTGTGGGAAAAACGGTTCAAGGTTTTAAACACCAAAAAATCCAGCGTAAAACGTTTATTAGCGAATTTTATCAACATGCCTTACACTGAGTCATCGATGCCATTCCCATAGAGGTTGTTGCTCATTCCATTTCACACACTTCACTAGCGTAGCAATTGTTGAAAAGATCGGTCAAAAATCAATTACCCTATAATGTTTTCAACATCCTCCGTAATTTAGTTTTCAACTGTCACTTTTATTTTTTTAGCTGACGCGCTTCTTGTAATGTCTTCGCTTTTTCATTTTTTGGGGAGGTAAAATTTTTTCAAGTCGACATAATCTCGAACCAGCTGATTGTCTATCAGATCTTTCAATTTTTTTTGGAACTTTTCAAATAATTCAACAGAAAAAATTGATGGAAACGGAGCCGAAATTATGCGAAAATAAGAACGCGCTGGTACGTCTGCTCGATAGGATATTTCCTGCTGACTGAATTTTGTACTCCATACTAACAAAATATACAGACCAGGTATAAACACGTTTGTCCTTGCCTTGGAATTTCGATAGATCTAACTGGGAGGGGAGGTGTAGGTATGACATAGAGAGCAAAACGTCTGCTGGGTAGCAATAGCGCGCTCGGGTCGGGTACAGGTACAAAAATCCGGAAGGTATAAAAATACCGATAACTTCGTCAATTTTGCTCTAATTGACTTGAAATTTTGACACAATGTTCTTGAGATATTATGCATTCAATTACAAAAATAAAAAAAGAATCCAAAAAATAAAAATTTAATATCTTACCCTCCCCTTCAATTATCTACAAAAAATGTTCATACGACTTTCCGGTCTACGCAGTAGTTTGAGAAATGCATGTATTTAACCCTAATTACCGCTCGCTCTATGCGTCGCAGCGCTCTCCCTGCGTATCTCGCCGCTCTGTCAGACGTAGGTACGTAACTATTTATGAAACGATATTTGTTTCTATTATTTTTTTGTAAAATCGGCGCATGAGAACTTCAAAAGAAGAAACAAGTATATATAATTAATTAATTTATGCATAATAAATAAAAGCGTAACCACACGATAGCTGAAACCAAGGAAATCAACAAAATTCGAAAATGATATAAGAAAGATTCTGACGTAAATGAAATACGTCCCTGGCGTGGCCGGCAGCTGTCAATATTCGCTCTCTGGGCCCTTTGCGAGTCCCTTCCACGTATCTAAAAATTTTGAAAGAGGGGGAAACGAGGATGCATTGATGAAAAGCACAAGGTATGCCGAGAGACTGCGAAGACAACAGAAACAACACTGTGTTGATATAATGTTTGACGTGACGATGAATGCGACGGTCTCACAGGATAAATTTCTTTCCAACGATAACAACAAGAACAGGCTTATACGAATATTAAGGGAAAAACTGTGCCAGGCAGGTTTCATTTGTAAACAAGCGTATGAAGATGCAGATACTCTTATAGTTACTACTGCTTTGGAACTATCAAACGACCATAATGCTGTTGTAATAGTTGGAGAAGATATTGATCTTTTGGTTATAATGACCGGTCTAATTCGCCAGAATTCCAATCTTTACTTTTTAAAACCGAGCAAAGGAAAGACAGAGCAGAAAATATATCCACCCGAGGGCTTTAATCATCCATCTATATGCAAGTACATTCTGTTCCTCCATGCTCTTAGTGGTTGTGATACCACATCAGCATTTTTTCGAATAAGAAAAATGAAGTTCATTAGATTAATGAACGCTGAAAATAGACCCCTTGCATGACCTGCAAATAATCCTCGGACCCTTTTTATGCTCTGATTCCCATCCCGATCATTTGGATTGTTCTGCAATCCACTGTTGCAAGGGACGCATTTCATTTACGTTAGAATCTTTCTTTTATTATTTTCGAATTTTGTTGATTTCCTTAGTTTCAGCTATCGTACGGTTACGCTTTTATTTATTATGCATAAATAAATTAATTATATATACTTATTTCTTCTTTTGAAGTTCTCATGCGCCGATTTCACATAAAAAGTAATGGAAACAAATATCGTTTCATAAATAGTTATGTACCTACGTCTGAAAGAGCGGCAAGATACGCAGGGAGAGCGGCGCGACGCATAGAGCGAGCGGTAATTAGGGTTAAACATCTGCAGTTTCCAAACTACTGCGTAGACCGGAAAGTTGTATGAACATTTTTCGTAGATAATTTAATAAGAAAGAAGATTTGAAAAAAATGAAAATCGCAACAGTAGTTCCTGAGATATCCACAAAAAAACCTCAAAAAGTAACTTTCAATTGTTTAAACAATTCAAGCACTGGGAATTTCTGGGTTATTTTTTAGGATTAGTATATTTACTCATGTCCGAAGTCAATAAAACAAAAAGTTGGATGGTTCTAATTTTTTCCACAATTCGATCATATTTTTATTCTCTGACGCCTGGACTAATGCCGCACGATGATCGAAAGAAGAACCAGATAGGAGAAAATAATAACAACGGAGTTCAAGATCTGTTGGAAAATTGATCTGCTGTTGTTAAAAATCAAATAAACGATTCATATATCGAAAAGAATGTCTTGGCATATTTTAGATGGATAAAAAATATAATTGACGTGTATATGAGCAGTTCATATCTTGATATGTGTTGAGTTTTACAAACAATTACAAACAATACGCATTACAAAAATGTCTACTCTCCTTATATCACTTTCATATATATTTCCATGCAACTGAACCGTATATCGCAAAAAATCTTGGTAAAAAAGAAAAATGGGTCGCATAGATTATGCGTCGACTATCGACTCCTGAATAAGAAAATAATTAAAGATCGGTACCCATTACCATTAATTGAAGATCAATTGGATTAATTACGAGATACAAAAGTTTTCAGTACGCTCGATTTGAAAAAGGGATTTTCCCATGTGCGGATGGACGACGCGAGCGTAAAATATACAGCATTCATTGTCCCCGATGGACAATTTGAATTTTTGAGAGTGCCATTCGGTCTCCATAATTCTCCTTCCGTTTTTCAGCGATACATAAATACAATCTTTCAAAAATTAATTCGAGACAGAATATTATTAGTGTACATGGATGTACTAATTGTTCTATCTGATGGAGTCGAAGAGGGATTGGAGAACCTCGGAATGGTGCTCGAAACAGCAAGCAAGGCTGGCTTGATAATAAATTGGGAGAACTGCTGCTTTTTGCAAGAAAAAGTCGAGTTTCTTGGCCACATGATCGAAGGCGGCTGTGTTCGTCCTTCCGAACGAAAAACAGCAGCAGTACGGTGCTTCCCTGAACCAACAAATTTACGTCAAATACAAGCGTTCCTGGGCCTTACCGGGTATTTCAGGAAATTTATTCCGGGATATTCAACTATTGCGCGACCATTATCAAACCTTTTACGAGCAAACGTAAAATTCAATTTCGGAGCGGTTGAGAGGGATGCGTTCACGAGGTTGAAAATTCCACTGAGCGAGCAATCTGTGTTAAGCTTGTACCGAGTCGGTGCAGATACAGAATTTCATACTGACGCGTCAATGCACGGTTATGGAACGATTCTGCTGCAACGAGATAGCGAAGATCAGCTGTTGCATCCAGTATATTTTGCAAGCGGCAAGACGACACCGGCCGAAGAAAAATACACAAGCTATGAATTGGAGGTGCTCGCAATTATTAAAGCACTGAAGCGTTTCCGAGTATATCTACTCGGTATTCCGTTCAAGATCGTAACCGATTGTCGCGCGTTCACGTTAACCATGAGTAAGAGAGACCTCTGTGTACGGGTGGCTCGGTGGGCCTTATTATTGGAAGAGTTTCAATACACAATCGAACATCGACCGGGCAAAAGTATGGTACATGTAGACGCTCTCAGTCGTAATCCCTTGCCAATCTGTCTAACAATCGACAAGTGTGAAGATGGATTGACCGCACGACTAAAAAAAGCGCAAAGAGAAGACGAAAGCATAAAGAAAAAACTAGACGAGGTGCGGAACGGGTAACTCGACGACAGCTACATCGTGCGAGGCGGACTCCTCTATGAAAATGTTGACAGCGAAATTCGACTAGTAGTCCCGAAAACGATGCAACTATAAATAATCCGAAGAGCGCACGAACGAGGTCACTTTGCAGTTGGTAAAACTGAAACAGTAGTAAAAAACGGTTACTGGATACCAGGTTTGCGACCAAAAGTCGAGAAGATAGTGCGAAATTGTATTTCGTGCATTTTAGCAGAGCGACGGCAAGGGAAGCAAGAATGTTTTCTCAAACCAATCGAAAAGGGAAGCGTACCGTTGGATACATTCCACATTGACCATCTGGGGCCGTTGCCTTCAACAAAGAAAAGTTACGTCCATATATTCGCTGTGATAGATGCATTTTCCAAATTTGTGTGGTTATATACAACAAAATCAACCACTGCGGCCGAAGTTATCGAACATTTGCGAAAATAATCGATCGTTTTCGATAACCCAAGGAGAAAAATTTCAGATCGAGGCACCGCTTTTACGTCAAAGGAATTCGAAGAATATTGTCGAACCAAAGGCATTGAACACTCGCTGATAACAACCGGAATTCCGAGAGGCGATGGGCAAGTGGAGCGACTGAACCGAACCTTGATACCCCTTTTGACAAAATTATCGGCGCCGAAACCTCACGAGTGGTATAAGTACGTAGATGTAGCGCAACAGTGTCTCAATACGGCGACTCAACGAATCATAGACACCGTTTCATGACACCGTTTCGCCTGTTATTTGGTATCTAGCCGCGCATACGAGAAAATCCAGATATTCGAGAACTACTAGAACGCGAATTGGTTACATCTTTTGAAAATTACCGAGAAGAATTGCCGGATCAAGCGAAGAAAAGCATCGAACGTGTACAACGAGAAAACAAGAAAAATTATGGCGCAAAACGGAAAGAAGCTTTTCCCTATCGAAACGGTGATCTTGTCGTAATCAGACAAACTCAACACGGTCCCGGGTTAAAATTTGCGCATAAGTATCTTGGTCCATACGGGATCATAGAAGTCCTACGTAATGACCGTTACGTCGTCCGTAAAACTGGTGAACGAGAAGGGCCTCTCCAAACTTCATCTTCTGCAGATTCCATGAAATCGTGGATAGTCGACGATGACAATAACTCCTCCGATAACGAAGAAATCTAAATTTACGAATATTCGAGGTGAATATTCGGTCAGGACGGCCGAATGTAGGAAGCAAAATTAGCGAATACGAAACGAAAGAAACACATCGATTGCGAGCGTTCGATCGCTCAATCAGCGATCGGCGTTACCTAGCAAAATAACAAACAGAAAAGAGTTCAGATAAAAACAAGACTTCGTGGAATAGAGTCGCGTGCCAGGAGGCAGAGAGTTTTTTTCAATTCAATAATTACATAATAATTTCTTATTAACTTGTCGACCATCAATAAAGATATTCTCGTCACATAATCCCGATCCTCATTTATTAAATATCCCACTACAAACATCACTTTTTTTACCACAATCGGGAGATCTCCTGAACTATCCGACCAATTGACTTAAATTTATTTACATTCACTCCTCTCCCGACGTAGACGCTCTTTGAGAATGGATTTTATTCGTTCTCTACCGAAAACAATAATGACGTCATAGGTGATGTGGAATTCTGTTTGTAATATTATTGTGTGCCCAGCGAAGCGGGCGTACCCAGGCTAGTTTATTTTTAAAAATCACGATTTTTAGTAGTTTCTCATAAGAGCGTATGTTAAAAATTCCAATCCTCAACATCAAATATTTTGATTTCTGAATGGTAGAGCCTTTTTGAACTTTGCATACAGTTTCATGTAACATCGAAGAAGCTTTATTTAGTTTTTTTTTTTAAATGGGTCGTAATTTTTTTTTTTTTTTTAATTTTCTTCATTATATAACAAATATAGATTAACTCGGACAATTTTGAATTTAGAGTACGTTGTTTTTTTTTCAATTCGTAACAACTTTGTCCAATAAAATTAGGCTCGCAAACCATTTTGGATGTGAGAAAAACTGAAAACAAAAAATTCAGATTTGTCCGTCATCATACAACGTTTTCAATTTTTGTACATCGATTACTAACATTTTTTGTTACCGCACTGAAAACCTGAAACTTTTATTCCGTGATTTTATGCTGCAATAGAAACGAAAATTCTTAAAGACGTTTGCGGCAGCGCTCAATTTTTTTGTTTCCAACTCAAATTTTAGGGAAATGACTTTTCGTTCAAGCATTAATATATTTTGTTGCCACAATGAAAGATAAACAGAGTTAAATCATGATTCTAGCAAAAATATATAAAAGTGATTTGCGTGACCTCTAAATATTTTTCTACGGGTCCCAAATTTTGGGAGAATCATTCTTGCATGGAATACCAACGTATTCGATTGTACCGTCAAGAAAGAAAAAAGTCGTTTTTTTTTAAGCACCCTAATGAATACATATGTTGTGACGAATTTTCCCAAGATCCTAAAAACGCCACAAAAGTCTTGCTTTCTTTTTCTTCGATTTGATAGAAAAAAAAAGCAAACATGGAAAAACTAATGTTGGAAGCCAGTCGCGGAGCGACTCGATGACGAAGAGAGAGAGAGAGAGATACATGAAGGTGACCAGCTTGCGTTCAGCGGGATGGGCGTGGTAACCACGAGAATAATTGAAAAGACAAAATTATGATTCAAAATAATAAAAATGAATTTAATTGTAAGTTAGAAAAATATTTTTGAAAAATTATAAAAAGTACGCACGCTCGGGATGAGCTTCATCACCACTACAAATCCAGAGACTCGGCAGAGTCTCGGGCCAAGTACATTCGACATCGTCGTCTGCTGGCGCGAGACTCACTCGAGTATATCATCTCTGAGAAAAGCGATTCGGCCGGTGGGGGTAAAAACTTTCTTAAAATACAAAGTTCAGGGGTTTTTTCATGATCTGAAATTTGAACTAGAGACTAATTATGTTATCCCCCCTCGTTTAAGCCATAAATCAACCCGATTGATGCTGTAATTGCTGAGAAAAAACTTTACACGGGTAAAATTATGCGATGATCGAAGTGTGCGTGCGTGTATGTATACGACACAGAGAAAGGGCCTGTGGCGCTAGCCTTTTTCTGATTGGTCGTGACGGTTAGGAGTGTTGCGGTGGTTAGGAGTGACGCGATGATTTCAGTTACGTCCGTTCCGTCTCTACTGTGTCCTGACATTTTGCCCGCTAGGCACACAAGTTTTCTTCTGTACCGAGCGAGCGCGAATCACCAAATGTACTTGGCCAGGCTTTTTCTCCGTGAAGGAGATTCGCCCAGGTTTACATTATTTCGATACGAAAGAAATTTACTGAAGTTAATGCAATAAAACGGTAGAGTTTACTGACTCTAATGAAATCGAAAGACGTTACCGGGACACTGAAAAATACAATCACGCGTTTCTAATGAACCGCGGAGAAAGAATCGCGAACTCACTCACACAATATTTCTGACACACACGAAAATCGGTCGCTATCCTGCATACTGAACAATCTAAACCGAGCTCGAACTTATTCTCTCCGTGGATTTACTCTAAAGAACGCCAAGTATTAAGAAGTCGCGCCGTAGTGATAACTTGAAAATAAATATGTTTTCCTATAGTCTTAAGTCTCATGTTTACAAAAACGAAGTTAAATCGCGCTTCTACTGAATAGCCAAGATGGATTACAAAGAGTAGATACTGCGACGCGTTGCAAATTATGTACAGACAAATTATGTACACGTACATACCGGACGAATTCACTGCAAAGATTATACAAAAACTTGGCGTGCATGGTTTTCAAAAATTATTTCGGCGAAGGAATGCCTTATCCATGTTTACGTGTACTGAGGAAGCCGCTGAGAGGGGGGCGGGGAAGCAGCTGGGTACATTAAGGGACAAAGAGGCGAAATGGCACATTTAACGTCAAACGCGCTGTTGTCAGGACTCGTCGTAGCCAAGCCAATTGTCCATTTCGGCATTGCGCAATATACAATTGAATATTACCACTTTGGGCACTACTTTGTTACGTGCGAAGCGGTGCGCAAGTCTGCTGTTTACCTGCTTGCGAGAAGCGCAAGCAGTTGATTATTATTTTTATGTGGGTTAGTTCTGATCTCGTCCTCGACAGGATGGTCCTAGAGTTGGGATTTATCAGAAAGAATAATTTCAATGACGATTACAAATCGAACTGACTGGTTTATTGTGGAAGTGGCTGTAGCGGGAGACTCCCTTACGCCCCTTTCGATCACTTCATCCGGATCGGAACGAGTTTACGTTATCGCGGCTTGGTAGAGCTTTTTGGTACGCTATGCGGGAACTTGACCAAGAGGCTTAGAGAGAAGATCGCGCTTTAATTGCTTTTCCAAGACTAATTTTATTATTGCTCCATGGACCTTCGTAAACGTCTAAGAAACGAGCTTCTCGCTTTTATCCGCGAGAAAACGCAACCAGAGATCCCCCTTGTCCGGCCAACGTTTTCGACAGAACCTCGTAATCTCGCGCCCGCGAAGATCGCCGCAACTGTAGTTAGGCATCGCAATTCACCGGACGGAGTCATGACGATACCTCAGCAAAAATGATTCATTCAATCATTGATAAAACGTAATAACTTCAACCATTTGTAAACCTCGGAACGGGTTCATCCTGGTATGTTTCATTGGTCGTGAATAGTGCTCTTCCACGAACACACACTTGCGCACGCACCTATATATGAAGAGATTGATAATAATAGATATATAAATCATAAGGCGTGTTCTTTCCTAGAGCTATACTATTGTAATATTTGGTTTATTGTGACAATAAGAAAACATCATATTTATTCATGTTCTTATGTTTATTGTATCGATATATTCATACATAGGTTTAATAAAAAACATAAAGAAAATAATATATTTAGAGACGTGGTAGCGTCTTGACGCCAAATATCAAAAAGAAAAGTTCGAATCGACAAGGCAAGTTGCAGCGCGTGTCTATATACTCGAGATTGGTCGATTGGTGAATTGTGAAAGGATAACAACGATTCTGTGATATTTATGGTCGCAGTTGATGAATTCATTCCTCGAGTATTTGTCGTCATTTTCTATAATGATCGAATTCCTCGCTTTCACGTTCCTCAATGTGGTCATCCTTCTTATCGTGATGGTAGTGAGGTATCACTTTGTAAATTGTGTGGGTGTGTTTCACGTTCTTTACTCGATAAGGTACATGTATAACCACTTTCTTTCTGAAATTAATCCCATAAATTCTTATTCCGTTGATAATTCTAAAATGTTCAATCACCTTAATAATTAGCACGGAATGATTTTGAAAAACAGTCTTACGTTGAAGTGAATTCATGGAATTGTCTGAATTCTAATACATAACACATTGTTCATACTTCGGAATGCATTGCGATTCATTCTCCAATGGGTAATACTCGAATTATGTAGAATTACACATTGAACCAAAATCTAGTTCGTAATGCATCAAGTAAGGAATCTTCTGGCGAAGACATGGCTAATTCTTTGCTCACCCATCTGTGACGGACTCGTAGACCATGCAAAGTGTGAAGAGAAACGATACAGCGAACTAAAAAATGTCAAAAATTTGAAAATTGCATAAATAAATTCATACCTTGAAGTGTAAAATTTCGTTGAATCATTGAAACTTGGAAAACATTGTTGCTTTACCAAACGTTCTTTCTTCATGTCCACCTACTTGGAAATAGCTGCGCAAACATTAAACACGGAACGCTAATGCATTGAACTAAACAGTTTCGATTAATAACAGCAACTACAACGAGGGAGACTCTACCCGTTACTTATACCTAACGCATCGAACTAGCGATGCGCATCATGCTATTCGCCATGGTATTCCGTGAAACTCTACCGATTAGAGAGCTCAGCAGCCATGAAAAATACTATCTCTGATGGTATTAACTATATGGAGAGAAACAGAGTTTCCCGATGAATCTCCGATAACACTGTGGAAAAATTTTATGGTTGTAGTCTGTGTACGTTTTTTTTCTCGTTGTAAATTCAGTTGCTGAGGTGATGATTCAAAACGGGTCACAGTTAAAATTGACCGTTACGCGTTTATTTTGTCTAAATCACATGATTTCCTGTGTTGTTAGGGTATCAAAAGAAGTATTTTTTCGCCGATGGTGATCCTCCTTTTTTGTAGCAATTTTGTAAGGAGTCATAAATTAGACGAATAATGCAATTTAGCCACAAATAGCGCCAGTGAAAAATGGCCATCATTCCTTATTTTTTCAATCGTCTTAAGGGGGGTGACCAGTTTAAGAGCCCGAAATTTTGGTGTTTTTCGCGAATTTTTTTAAACAAGGGAGGAATAATCAGAAAATTTTTGAACTTAGACGGTATTTTATCAATGTTTTTAATTACACTTTAGAGTTTTTTCAAAAAGTTTCCGCCGGAAATAGTGGCGTTAGAACGTACTGTCCATGGACGGTTGCCATTCCGAGTATTTTGCATGCGGGCATGCCTGAAGTCACAGTTTTTATCTATAATCATCACTATTTTTTTTTCGTTCACAACAAATTTCCTAAGAATATGAAACTAATTCTGGGATTATATTATTATTACAAATATATTCTTTATATACAACAAAGGTGAAATTTTTTTTTTATAAAGCATTACATTGTGTTCAAACACCTCGTTGTGCCCACGAGCGCAACCAAATTCCTCAAACTATAAAAGCATCGTCAGCGAACAGGCAATCCACCTGTCGTGCACAACTCATGTAAAAATGCTAAACTAAACCAGGACAAATGCTGACGATCACAGATTTCACAATCGACCGTCCCGATTAATTGAACTCATTGGGAAATAATCCCAAGACATCGGTACGATCGATTGACTAATAATTACCACCTCCATGAATATTGTCAAAACCCCGAAACGAATAAAAGGGAAAGCAACCCGCAACTCAAACAGTCTGCGATCCACTCAGCGATCCGAAGTATTATCACGTCATTAGTCTCGAGGCAATTAACTCGATTGTAACAAACTATTCACAATAAACTTAGAGTTAAAACTGACAGTATTGAGTTGGAGATTGACTCAACCTTGGCAACATCCCGAACAAATCAGTCCCAATCAAACTCGTCCCCACGTGACGATTTGCACGGGCACAACATTGGTGGCAGCGGTGGGATTGCCAAGAAATCCAACCATCTCTGGTGGGATTGCCACAACTCAAGAACTCGACTACGACTCTGAGGTGAAAAGGAAATTTCACACAACGCCAAAAGAAGGACGACATCATTCAAGTATCCGAGGACCAGCTGAACAAGGACAACAGCCCAAGAGCAGTTCAATTCGACACCCGGAAAACGACAACCGTCCCGGAAGAGCGGACCAATCGACCAAGCAGATTCACCAGATTCGAGAGGAACCTAGCTAGCGGATCAACAGCATCAGCAGCATGCAGATCAACCAGATCATCGCACTGTAAGTGACGGAACAATTTCTCTTGTAACCCGCCAAAACCAGTCGCGAAAATAGCGAACGAGCTATATACGAGTCTGTAAACCGTTTGAAATTACCAGGCGTACACTCATTATCTCGATCCCTAGACTCATTCCTCAAGCGAAATCTCTTTTACACGTTCCCCCAAGAAAAAAATTCCCCAGTCAGTCAAAAAGATTATACGTAATCGAATCACAGATATTAATAACCAGACTCACGAGTCCGAAAAATCTTTTCGAGACGCGGAAGAAACCAATAGCTTCCATAACTCAAATTTGCCAGATCTATCTTTGTTTATTATTTAAAATCATAACGTTACAATGCCGGAAACCCTGAACACAGACGACACACATAATAGTGTCACGGGCGGCACAAACGATGCTCCTCTCACTCCTCCAAGAAGGTCCAGAGGCATGCCCCTCGGTGAGGCTCGAGCAATCATTCCCACATTTGATGGCGAAAATCCTAGACGAGCGAAAAGCTTGCTAGACGCGTACGAACTAGCCCATAGCCTAGTAGACGACAGCAACAAATCAATCCTATTACAAATTGTACTGGCAACAAAACTAACAGACGACGCACGGGAAGATGTTCGATACAAAACGATAGAATCATACGAAGCATTCAGACAACACATAACGGAACGATACGGGGTAAAAAGAACGGTAGAAGCTCTACAAGTAGAGATGCATACGTGCAAACAAAAATACAATGAAAGCATAGCCGATTTTGGCAAAAGACTGCAAATTCTCACTATGGAATTAATAGAAGCGAGCATAGAAAACGAATCGTCAATAGAAGACAAACTCGCGGTAGAACGCTACGTAAGAAAACTAGCGTTATCAAATTTCGAACGAGGACTCAAAAAAGAGTATTAACTCCTCGTCAAAGCCAAAGGGTACCCAGATTTAACTTCTGCAATAAAAGGGGCCCAAAACGAAGAAACAGTCCTGCAAGGCTACGAATCCGTAGCAAAACAGACGCACCCCGAGAGGCGTCACGAATTTTGCCAAAAGTGCAAAAAATCAGGTCATTCGGCCAAAGACTGCCGAAGCTCGAATTTCAACGGACGAAGCAATTTACCCGTTCCGACAGGTAACATAGGGGCAATAACTTGCACCTACTGCAAAAACCCAGGTCATCACTGGAAGGAATGTCGCAGTAGAATTAGGCGCCAGGGCCAGGACGGTTCTGGACAACGCCAAAATAATTCTCAACCAGGGAATTCCGGACGAAACCAAGGAAATTTCGACGGAAACAACGATCACGGTCCCCACACTTCGACAGGTGAAGAAAATTTTTCAAACGACCAGAATCTAACAGTAGGTTCATTCACGGTCAATGCCATCACGGCAAAGCAGAATTTCACCGTCAGCACTACTGCCAAGCAGCGAGCTACAGGCCGGTTCAAAACTAATGGGTCAAACGTTACCCACGCAAGCGTACCAAGACACGCAATAAAGCCCGAAAATTCGGCAAACGATTTCCACATCGCATCATCGCAGGCAAAAACAAAAGACAAAGTTCTCACATTAAAAATTGATACAGGAGCACAATGCTGCCTGATAAAGAAAAGTGCCATCCACCCCGACACAGAAGCCATCGACGAGACGATCGAGCTGGAAGGGATTGGAGGAAAAATTTTCCACGCATTATGCAAAGTGGAACTGGTGTTGGAAACGCCAGCAATCAACATCCGCCACGGATTCTACGTCATCGACGACGCAATCGGAATCAACACCGACGGAGTTCTGGGCATGGACTTCATCAAAAGGCACAACGTGGACATACTAGGTGGCCGTCACATCAAGATTTACGGACACACTCAACCACTGATCAACGGAAGGGGAAAACAGAAGTCGCCACCCCATTCCGAAAGTTTACACTACGCTACACCCAAGAAAATGAAGGTAGGATGCGTAGCTGCCAAAGAAATATCGCCAAGAATGACGATAGGCGGAATAATCGCCTCACAAGGACACACACGTCCAGTCGTAATCGACAGCGCACGGAAACAAGGAGTCAAGGAAAAAACTCCCGACTGCGAAATGTTGTGTTGAAAACAAAATGGATAAAAAAAAATTCGAAAAAAATGGAGGAATAAAAACCATGCAACTAAAAATAATTTAAAAAAAATATATATATCTAAACAAAGCAAAACTCTAACGCAGAAAAGTGGCACAATGGAAAAAAATGAAATCCGAAAACAAATTAAATAAAAAAACGATAAAAATAATTTACATTACAGCAACTCCCTCGGAATTTTGTATTTCGTGATCTGTAAAGATTCATCAATGAATAATTGTTGAACGATAATTGTGACAGCTGATATGGAATTTAGGAGATTTCGGGAAACATTGCCACCACTGTGCACAAGATGTCTCCTGACATTAAACCTGAATAATTGTACGATAATTGTGGCAGATGATAAGTTGAGGAGATTTCGGGACACATTGCCACGTCTGTACACAAGATGTCTCTTGACATCGAACCTGAATAATTGTACGATAATTGAGGCGGCTGATATGGAATTCAGGAGATGTCAGGAGACATCTTGTGCACAGTCGAGGCAATGTCTCCCGAAATCTCCTGAATTCCATATCAGCCGCCTCAATTATCGTACAATCATTCAGGTTCGATGTCAAGAGACATCTTGTGTACAGACGTGGCAATGTGTCCCGAAATCTCCTCAACTTATCATCTGCCACAATTATCGTACAATTATTCAGGTTTAATGTCAGGAGACATCTTGTGCACAGTGGTGGCAATGTTTCCCGAAATCTCCTAAATTCCATATCAGCTGTCACAATTATCGTTCAACAATTATTCATTGATGAATCTTTACAGATCACGAAATACAAAATTCCGAGGGAGTTGCTGTAATGTAAATTATTTTTATCGTTTTTTTATTTAATTTGTTTTCGGATTTCATTTTTTTCCATTGTGCCACTTTTCTGCGTTAGAGTTTTGCTTTGTTTAGATATATATTTTTTTTTTAAATTATTTTTAGTTGCATGGTTTTTATTCCTCCATTTTTTTCGAATTTTTTTTTATCCATTTTGTTTTCAACACAACATTTCGCAGTCGGGAGTTTTTTTAATGTTTTTTAAAAACATTTTTTATTTCAGACTTTTTAGAGCTTAGATACGTATATATATACGTACATATCTATGGAGCGAAAAACACATTTGTGAAAACATTCTTAAAAAAGTATTCAGGAATAAATTTTTTTTTGTTAAATCAAGTTCATATATTGTTAATTTCTGCATGTTGTTATTTTTCACATTCGTAAATTTATTCAACAATTGAGTAAAATAAAAAATTTTGTTGAATCAAGTTTATACATTGTTTACTTCTGCATGTTGTCATTATTTTCTCAGGTTCGTAGTTTTGATTCAGCAATTGAGTAAAACTTACCTTTTTATTATTATACTCGTGTGTGTACCGTAGAAGCAGAAAAAAAAAGAATACCAGTGGGGCGTGATGTAAAGACTGAAATTAGCAAACATTCAACGGCGTGAAGTAGTCGACAGTCGAAGACTACCTTATATGGGTGATCATTCGATATGGCAGAAAGCATTCAAATGTAAATGTTTATTATTTAAGCGAATTTACGATAGATTTCGACAAATTATCTCTAAGAACACTGCCTAACACATAACGGAGATATCTGCCAAAATTCGTCAAGACAGCTGTCGCCGTTTTGGAGAAAACTGGTGACAAAGAAAATACCCCCCATCAGCTGTTCGCAGTGAAACGCATAACTCCCGTCTTTTTGCCCTGCGGGCAGTCGGGAGTTAAAAAGACCGACCGTGAAAATCGAAAAATTTGGAAAAAAGCCAAATACAGCCTCAACACAGGAGGAAAATGTTCCAAAAACTAACCCTACAAACAAATGGGCACAACATTGGAAAGCGCTTCTAAGTCAAGCACCATCCCTTGAAAAGAAAAAAGGATTTCTCCAGGAACCCATCAAGAAAAAATCCGACGTATCCCATCTCGAGGAAAAAATACCCGGATCCGAGCACCTTATGAATCACCGTATACATACGGAGGAAGGCGCCGCATCATCAAACATTAGGCGACATCAATTGCCAAAGACTCGGAAAACAAAAATGCAGAGTCGAGCAAAACAAATGCTCAAGGACGAAATTAAACGTCCAAATCCATGGAAGGCCCCGTTACAAAACAATCCAAAAAAGGGCGAAAACAGGGAAAAAATTCGAAAATTAACAAAAACCATGGAAGGAAACTTACACCCACTGCCCAACATTCCTGAAATATTGGACCAGTCGGGCCAAGCAAAATATTGTACACACAATAATGCTGAGTCAGGCCGAGAATGTCAACTCGACCCAAAAACGAGGACGGAAATGGCCGCTCAAGGCCACGAAAACGTAAGCATTAGACACCGCCTCACAAGAAGCTCCGACGAAAAAAAGGACGGAACGAAAACAATCATCAGCAAAAAAAAAAAAAAAAGCAACTTCGGAAATAAGCGAAGGAATAAGCGAGAGCGAAGACTAGTCACTCGACTCCGGTATGCAGCGAACGCGCCCGAGCGAGACAGACAGAAAACAAAATTAAAAGAGTACCGAAAAAAAAAAAAAAATAAGTACTAATACCATGGAAAAATACCATAACGTTCCTCGCAGCAAACACGCAGAAAAGAAAAAAAAAAGAAAAAAATATTGCTAAATAAAAGAAATTGAAAACAAAAACAATTAGCCTCATAAAATATTGAAGAAAAATACTCTTGACGAAAAGTACGAGAAGATAAAAGATAACTTAACAAATTTTGAAATCAATAGTCAACCTACGCTAAAGGATAAACTCATTCAAACATGAGCACCCTTAAAAAACCATAAAAATGATAAAGAAAAGCCTAAATCAACCGTACTAAGCTCATATTGCATTAAAACATGAAAAAATAAAAAATCGTAGTAGAAGCAAGGAACAAAAATGATCGAAAAGATATCAATAAACAGATAGAATAAAATAATAGCAAAGAATAAAAGACTGCAAAAGCATAGAAAATTAGTATTGAAATGCGCTATGCAAGTTAGGAAAAACTGTCCCTTGTAAAGTATCCATATTTAGGCAGAAAACCAGGGAAAAACAAATGTACACAAAGAAGTGAAAATTATAAAAAGTATCATAATAACCCTAGAAAAAATCGATCAATGACTATACGTAGTACAAACAAGGGAAACGCCCACTAGAAAATGCTAAAAACGACAAAATCGCGTTCACGAAAAATCATCGATACAAAAATACTGGTTTTGGACGGGAAATGTTCCGTCACTACTGCCGACTATGAATTAACCATATCAATTGAAAATATTCAAAAGAAAATGATAATATTTTTCCAGCACATTAATCAACTTTCAAAGTTTAAGTACCAAACGCGAAACATGTAACTAAAACCAAACTACGGTACTCTAAACAAAATGATACAAAAAAAAATTATTAACGAGAAAAAAGAGAAACCCAAACAACATTAAAAACAAGCGAAAAATTGTAAGCCTTGAGACAAAATATTTAAAAGAATTTAGTTGCTACACAGAAAAGTCGAAACGGAGTTTCGTCTTCCCAAGGGGGGAGGACTGTTGTGCCCACGAGCGCAACCAAATTCCTCAAACTATAAAAGCATCGTCAGCGAACAGGCAATCCACCTGTCGTGCACAACTCATGTAAAAATGCTAAACTAAACCAGGACAAAAGCTGACGATCACAGATTTCGCAATCGACCGTCCCGATTAATTGAACTCATTGGGAAATAATCCCAAGACATCGGTACGATCGATTGACTAATAATTACCACCTCCATGAATATTGTCAAAACCCCGAAACGAATAAAAGGGAAAGCAACCCGCAACTCAAACAGTCTGCGATCCACTCAGCGATCCGAAGTATTATCACGTCATTGGTCTCGAGGCAATTAACTCGATTGTAACAAACTATTCACAATAAACTTAGAGTTAAAACTGACAGTATTGAGTTGGAGATTGACTCAACCTTGGCAACATCCCGAACAAATCAGTCCCAACCAAACTCGTCCCCACGTGACGATTTGCACGGGCACAACAAAAACATGCAATTTTCATTTTTTCACATCACAGTTAGGTTCATATTTTTATGTTATGTATGAAATATGTTGTTAACGGAAAAAAAAATATATACACTACCGGCGAAAAGTTTCTGGACAAAAATTTAAAAGAGTGCTGGGACGGTTTTTCGTGCTATTTTGCCGGTAGTTGGCCTAGGCCAATTTAACCAACGCCGTTGTAAAGAGGAATGTTCGACCTTTAATTTCGTTTTCAAAAAAAATATCTACGATTTTTTTTACACTCAGCACTCAGTTCTGAAAACGACAATTTTTCGTCGTTTTTTATCACTGTTTGGAGTGGACCCCGTTTAGAGTAAAAATGTTTTTTATATATTTCTGTGGATCAAATCATAAAGGTAGAAATCCAAGCTTAAATTTCATTTTTTAGAAATTATCCTACGACTTTTTTTTCAAAGATTTTTCGTTTTTTTTTAGAAAAAATGGATGATTTGGAAATCGCTCCATAGTACGAAAACGATGAGGTTTACATTAAAACCTCAAGACGCTAAAAAGTTCTACTACACTATGTTGAGTTGACCAGAATTTTTTCAGACTTTCATTTTGAAATTTGTTTCTAATCTATTTGAGATCGCAGCTTTATTTATCAGAAAATCGGATCGCATTGATCTTAAGCTTTGGAAGTAACACGAGGACTCCAGGAACGCTTTTTATCAATGTTCGATGTTGTTTCTCTCGAAAGCTATTCATCGCATCTTTGACCACTGATTTGGCTATTTTCAATCGCTTCGCGATGTAGCAAATTTTGAACCCTTAATTGGGAAGTGCAAGGATTGATGCACGCTTTTCGACACTAGAATTAAGTCGGCAACCCATTTTCTTCGTAGAAAAAAAAAAGTAAAACGAGCTCTAATGAAGTCGAAAATTGCAGTTAATCAGCGGTTAATGCAATAATTGTTAAACACACAGTCGAAGTATTTTCGTTGCTTGCGGGAGAAATGCTGGGTTGAAATGATTTTTGAATATTTTTTGGTCGTTGCAAGTGAAGGAAACCCGAACATTTTTTTTGACTTTTTTGTTTTCTTATCTGTCCCAGAGCAGAGTAGTTTGTTCTCATTCTTTGTTTTCATAGTCACATATCGCTCACCTTCGGGATAAAGCGAATCTCGCGACGCAGTCGCAAATCATATGCGTTCTTGTTTCTCATTTACTTTTTCGCGAGATTTGCTTTGTCGTAGACATGAGCGATATGTTATTTTCTCGCCTAGTCTGTTTCGAAAATAAAAAAAAGTGGGAGAAGCGTTCACGCACTCTTTACTTACGACGACAGACACAAACTCTTTCGATTCAGTACTTCTTTGGAAAGCTTAGAAAAAACGTCCACGTGGTGTTGAGCTCTTATTTAATTATCCGTTGATAAACTGTAATTTTTGAGTTTATTGGAGTTCATTTTATTTTATTGTGGAAGAAGAAAATGGGTCGGCGACCCAATGTAAGCGGCGAAAAGCGTGCGTCAATTCTTGCAATTCGCAAAGAAGGATTCAAAATCCGCTACATGGCGAAGCGATTTAAAATAGCAAGATCAACCGTCGGAGATGCGATAAAACGCTTTCAAGAGAGGTGTGAGATTCATTTCTCTTTTTCTTGACATTTATTTAACCGAAATCACACACATACGTACACACATACACACTTCATTATATTATAATTTTGTTTTTATATTATGGATCGCAATTTAAATCGGTTTCGATGAACGTTATATTATTTTTCGTCAGTTGAAGTTTTTGGAATAAATTTTATCACGTTAAAAATTTACTTATCGAATATTCTGCGATCCCTCGGTGGCTCTCTCCCCGGGACTGGACGGTTCTTTCGATAAGATATTTGGATTCTTTGACGTCACTTCTCGATTCGGGCTGGCCAGTTTTTCCCTGGAGAAGTTGAACGTGGAAATCGATGATAAGGAGTTGATCGAACCACTCGCGTTGACGTCCCGGGGCCAAGAGAGCGATCGAATGCCCGATTTTAAGATCTTCGAATTAGACGAAGGATGAGGGCGCCGGCTTCCCTCACTCCTTCTTTCGAATTATAATTATGATGAATCTCTCGTTGGGAGACATTCACGGGAATCAGCGGCAATATACAAATTTATCTTACAGAGGCAATCGAACGACGATAAGAAGCGTTCCCGGAGGCCCCGTGTTACTTCCTAAGCTTAAAATCAATGCGATCCGATCTTCCAATCAATCGAGCTGCGATCTCAAATAGATGGAAAAAAAATTTCGAAAGAAAAATCTGAAAAAAATCTGGTCAACCCCACATAATCTAATAGAACTTTTAAGCGTCTTGAGATTTTATAGTATACCTCATCGTTTTCGTACTACGGAGCAATTTCCAAATCATCCATTTTTTTCTGAAAAAACGAAAATATCTGAAAAAAAAGTCGTAGGATAATTTTTAAAAAACGAAATTTAAGCTTGGACTTCTACCTTTATGATTTTATCCACAGAAATGTCTAAATAACATTTTTCCTCTAAACGGGGTCCACTCTAAACACTCATGAAAAACGACAAAAAATTGTCGTTTTCAAAACTGAGTGCTGAGTGTAAAAAAAATCGCAGACATTTTTTCAAAGAACCAAATTGAAGGTCGAACATTCTTCTTTACAACGGCGTTCGTTAAATTGGCCTAGGCCAACTACCAGCGAAATAGCACGAAAAACCGTCCCGGCAATCTTTTAAATTTTTGTCCGGAAATTTTTCGCCGGTAGTGTATATATATTGTAACGGCACCATTCAGGCAGCGAGAGCTGTTGCCGGCTCGGTGGCTCAAGCTCGACTGAGCTAGCGCCGAGCGGACGGCGGCGCAACTATTCACCGGTCCGCGGTGAGCTCGCGAGTGAAAGTGGGGGTAAAAGCCCGCGAGCGAGCGCGTCTCGGGACTCTGGGCCGTAAGTGGGGGAAAAAGATGATGCATAGGTGGCGTGCGTGACGTTCGGTAAGCGTAGTGCGCAGACTCAAGCCACGCCTAGCGAATTAGATCCGAGCGTGAGTGAGTGGGGGAAGCATGTCGCCAGTGATCTCTAGCCAGCGTTCCCACCACGATAAAGAAAAGCCAATAATATTCATAGTTATTTTTAGACTTCCGCGAAATCCGAGAACAAAGTATTTCGACTGTATAAAGCCGGTGCCGTCAAGCACTCGGCGCTCATTCTCTCTCGAGATTCCGAGACCTCAGCATACTGTCTGAGTATTAGGCAACGAGAAAGCCGAAACAAAGGAAGAAAGTTATTCAAAAATGAACAAAGTATTCAATCAAAATAAAAAGTGATTAAAATATAAAAAGTGCATTAAATTTAAAAAACGAATTTTGGATAACAAAAAAATCAACAAAAACAAAAAAAAATGAAAAATCATTCGAAAATTTAAAAAATTGAAATAAAAAAAAATGAACAAAAAAGGAGCTAAAAGGAGCTAAAAAGGAAAGATAGAATTCTTAATACACGTTCACATTGGTTCAAAAAAAAAATTAACACTTAATTTTGATTTCCTTAAGTGGGCGCCAAAAGTATTCTTGCCCACGGTGTCAGTCTCAGCTTTTAAGTATCGTGTAGCCAACTTTGTCAAGAAGTAAACGGGGCAACTTTTGAACATCTGATGAATTAAAAGTTTACAGGCAATCGGCCCTTCGGCTATCCGACCGAGCAACCTCCTCGTGGTAAGTATCGGGTAATGCTGATGCCGGCGGTGAAATGTGGAATGCGTTTCGATGTGAGAACTATGATTCGGTATAAAACAACTCTAATCTTGCATCGACTTTCAAACTGACATCTCATTTCCCAAAAACGTGGAAATTTCTAATCTGCTCTTTAAGCATTATGATTCTACAATCAAAATTATTTCTTTTGGGCTGAACCGGATTTTTAGCCATTTTGACCCCGATTGCTTCAATGGAAAAACATAAATTTGGTCCAAATTGTAACGGTACGAAATAGGCTCAAAGACGCCTCGTGTTACGCGTCGGTTCGAGCTTCGTGAAAAAGGAGCAGGCAATAAAGAAATACAAGAATTTTTAATATAAAAAGTTAAATAATGAACGGTTTATTGAATTTGTTTGAGTTAAGAATAATTTTCTTTACAATAACGCCAAAAGATCTGTTTGATTTTTGGAAAAATTATTTTTATGATTAATTTACGGTTATTTTTATCAAAATAACCGTGAAAACAGAAAATTTATCGTTTTAGAATTAACTTGTCCAAATTATTTCATCCAACACAACAATGAACGATTTTTATTTACTCGATATAATTCAAACGAAATTTGTTCAAATTGGACAGATTTTGTGTCGGATTTTGACGATATAAAAGTTCAGGCGACTTTTACGATTACTTATTGATTTTAGAAATTTTTATTGAAAATTTGCTTTGAATTTCTTCACTTCCTATGTTGTGATGAACTTGGAGGTTGAAACAGAAAAGTACACCGGCTGCGGGAGTCGAACGTAACCGAACTACCCCGTCGTCGAATGCACAGGAAAAATTAGGTTAGGAAAGTACACCGGCTGCGGGAGTCAAACGTAACCGAACTACTCCGTCGTCGCATGCACAGGAAAAAGTCAGGTTAGATTTTGGAAATACACCGGCTGCGGGAGTCGAACGTAACTGAACTTCTCCGCCGTCGAATGTACAGGAAAAAGTGAGGTTAGATTTTGGAAGTACACCGGCTGCGGGAGTCGAACGTAACCGAGCTACTCCGTCGTCGAATGTACAGGAAAAAGTGAGGTTCAATTTTGGAAGTACACCGGCTGCGGGAGTCGAACGTAACCGAACTACTCCGTCGTTGAATGTACAGGAAAAAGTGAGGTTAAATTTTGGAAGTACACCGGCTGCGGGAATCGAACGTAACCGAACTACTCCGTCGTTGAATGTACAGGAAAAAGTGAGGTTAAATTTTGGAAGTACACCGGCTGCGGGAATCGAACGTAACCGAACTACTCCGTCGTTGAATGTACAGGAAAAAGTGAGGTTAGCTTTTGGAAGTAAAGAAACTCGTTGCCTAATACTCAGACAATACGCTGAGGTCTCCGTTTCTCGAGAGAGAATGAGCGCCGCGTGTTGGACGGCACCCGGCCTTCATACAGTCGAAATCCTTTGTTCTCGGATTTCGCGGAATTCTAAAAATAACTTTAAATATTATTGGCTTCGTTTTTAGGTGGGAACGCTGGCCAGAGATCACTGGCTACGCGCTTCCCCCACTCACTCACGCTCGGTTCTTAATCGCTAGGCGTGGTTCGAGTTTGCCCACTGTATTTGTCAAACGCAACGTACGCGACTTGTTGCATCATTTTTTTCCCCCACTTGAGTCCTAGAGTCCCGAGTCGCACTCGCTAGCAAGCTCGATACCCCCACTTTCACTTGCGCGCTCATCGCGGGCCGGCGAGTAGTTCCGCCACCGTCCGCTCGGCGCTAGCTCAGTCGAGCGTCAGCCGCCTAGCCGACCACATCGCCTTACGAGCCAGGCGGTGCCGTTACAATATCTCAACGTAAAATTTTCTGTTCTATCGAATGGCGGACAGGCGGAGTCAAAAATACACGTTTCCATTTAAGAAAGTGGAATCAACCTTGAAAAAACTTTCAAGGTCGTTCGCAAGGTCAATTTCGGATAAGCCATCAGATGGCCCCCTTCAAATCTGACCAATCTTCTCTGAAGAACTGTTTCAGACGTTGTCGAATTCGGACGAAACTTTCGTGGATTGTCTACAATGGGACACCCTGTATATACCGGGTGTCCCATTTTCTCAATCAACTTTTCTCAAAAAATATTGTTCCGACCAAGTATTGTGTGGATCAAAACTTTCAGGGGTTGAAGAGGGACGTTTGGAATTTTTTTTCTGTAGAGTCAAAATTCAAAATGGCGGTGTTACAATGGCCGACATATTGTTTTTCTCCAACGGAAACATAACTTTTTTTCAGTGCCGAAAAATTTGTCAGCACAGAACTAGAAACTTCCGTTCTAACATTTTTTCGATAAAGTTCATAATTTTCAAGTGATAACATCATTTCCAACTATTTTAGTGATTTTAGATTTTAGATTTCCAACTATATATTTGTTCTACCTGTTGTATACCCTTGCAGGTTTTTACCGCCCCCCCCCCCCCCAATCCCCGTGCAGTGCGGACCGATTTTTTTTACCATTTGTCACCGTAACGCATTTGCCGAGGGTCAAGGGAAACCGCGAAAATCTCACCGATACAGCGTGTAGCCACAGCTGATGCCCCCTGGTGGCAATGCGAGTATACTCGAGCACGACCACCAGGGTCACTTAGAAGGGCCACCTCCTCCTCTATGTTCCATAAGCCAGCTGATACACGTCTAGAGGGCCACCATCCGAGCGGTGAGAACCGCTCGGGAGACACCGTCAAACCGTGCATCGACCGCCCACGCAACCTAGCGAGGATTTTTGGACCTTCCAATATTTAAGGTGGCTGCTCAGCTACCGAGATTGCAGTGAAAAAACACTTGAATATCCAGAGGTGTTTGTCGGGATTCGAACCCAGGCCGCCTGCGTGCGGGCCCGAGCCCTTATCTACGAGGCCCCTGCTCTCCCTGCATTCTAACTATTTATCTGGATTTCAGGCGCTTTTTTTTAAGCTGCACGCCGAAGAATCGTGTACGAGATTTTAATCGAGGAGATCATCCCTTCGATTTCCTTATCGACAGTCTTTTTGTCTCACACAAATTGGTCTAACTGGCTAACCAACCTCCCAAGCGTTGAGAAAGCTTTCTGCCCCTCGCTCTTACCTCTAGCTTCGAACGTTCCCGTTGCCAAGGCGTCCACAACTGGTCCCATGGCCTGGAGTTCCTGCTCCGTCCTACGCAGCATGATGCTCTTCATCATTTCGACTAAGGGCTCGGAGCCCGCGACATTGATGTTATCGACCCATCGCTTCCAAACTCGCACGTTGTCGAACGGTGAACACTTCAGGAACTTTAATAACGAAAACAAGTCCATTCCTTTATTTTGGAGTGGCGTTCCAGTGAGCACTCATCTTTTCGGAACACTGAATCGACAAGCAGCCTTGCAAGTACGGCTTTTGTGGTTCCGAATTACATGGGCTCCATCGAGGATTGCCCTTTCTCAGTGAATCTGAAACAAAAAAAAAACATTTTGTCATTATTACGGCGATATTTTCTCAACAAAGTCGAGAAATGTCACGATGACTTACTTTGAACAGGGGATCCGAAATTTAGGAGCCGCGAGACAGAATGTTGTGAGTCCTGATGTCGATATCGATCCGCGCAAATGTTTCGGATTCGTTTCCCGGTCGATCCCACGATACAGTTCGACCGTGAGCAAGTTCGATTTGCAACGAGCGTTCACTTCACTTCGCCATTGACCGATCACAGAGGCTGGGGCAACAACCAGCATCCCTGCCAAACTTCCTGTGAAAGCGAACAAAAAATTGAGGATGAAAAGAAAAGCTATTATCAAAATATTGAACAAAACTGAATAATGTTAAACAACCTCTATGAATTTCAAAGTAAAATTAAAACAAAAACAACACACGCTGGGTGTGACGAGTCGAGAGGGATTTTCCTTCGTCATTAGCGTGTCTTGTCTTCTTTGCAGCGATCACAAAGGATATCATTGTCAACGTTTCACCTAATCCCATGGCATCATCTGTGAAAATTGCCAATTTTATTAACTTTTTATTCGAAGGATTCGAAAACGTCAAGAGCCGAGAACGAAAAGCCTCTGATACTTCCCCCCCCCCCCCCCGCCCAAGACTCGCTTTATTACGTGTGATTTTTAATTATTTCAAATAAAGTCGACAACTGATCCTCCTCAACCATCGGATTATTTATTATTTTCCTTTTAAATTATTTTCCAATTGACTTTAATTTTTTCAAACACTTTTTATGTAATGTTTATTTTGAACTTACCGAGTACGCCTCCCGCGAGGATCTGGCTTTCCCGCCACAACAGGCAAGTGAGCGCATATCTTTGATACGGCATCAAGAGTCGCGGTGGCGACTCGAGACAAGTACATTTAAAAAAGTTGCTACAAGACACTTTTACGCCAAGGACCGCGTTTCCAACTGTTTTAGGAAATTTTCGAAAATTGTTTCCACGATATCTTATGAATTACAGAGTTTTGAAGGATGTTCAAGATTCACGTATTTTTAATTTTTTTTTCTTTCGATCGTGACTATTTGTTACTCTGTAGATTATTCCATGTTGCAGATATTAATATTTTCCTTTTTTCGTTGCATTAAAAAATTGTCGGTTTTTTCGCACACATTTTTGATGTTTACCTGTTTTTTTTTCGCAGTCGCTTTCTAGTGACACTAGTAATATCTAGTGACATAGACTAAATATATACCTATATATTTTTTCTCTTTCGCCCGTGTCATTCACCAAAAACGTCAAAAAAATGTGAAAGAAAGATAACGGTTATGAAGATCGCGATTATTTTTAATAGTGGGGTTAGAAAGATCGCGAATGTAAAAATTGTGGTTATTTCTAACGGCTGTGCGGAAAAAATCGCGGTTATGAAGATCGTGATTCCAAAAATCTCGGTTATCAAATTAATGTTGAAAAGGTTGCTGGACAACATGATATATGGGAGTAGCAACAGTTGAAAATCCTGTTGTGCCCGTGCAAACCGTCACGTGGGGGCGAGTTTGCTTGGGACTGATTTATTCGGGATATTGCCAAGGTTGAGTTAAACTCCAACCCAATACTTTCAGTTTTAACGTCTAAGGTTTATTGTGGATAAGTTCGTTACAATTGAGTATAAAATGCCTCAAGACCAATCGGTGTTATTAATGATTTGATAATTTCGGTATCTGATCGCAGAGTGCTCGGATCGCAGACTCTGGATTGCAGACTGGATAGCAGACTGGTTGATTTGGGCGTTGCTTTCCCTTTTTATGAAGTTAGGGGTTTTACAATTATTTGTGGAGGTGGTATTAATTGGAGGTGGTAATTAATGGTGGTGCGCAGTCGATCGTCCGATGCCTTGGGGTTATTGTACAGGTGCATCGTGACGGTCGATGCTGAGTTTGATCGTCAGCGTTTTGATATGGCCTCGAAGTTGGAGCGAAGTCCACTCAACTTGCTGAGGGATGCGTTTTTGAAGCGGCGCGTGCACGACAGGTCGCTAAACTGTGCTGACGATAAATGTACTGTTGTACATTTATTTTTAAGGAATTTGGTTGCGCTCGGGGCACAACAATCCGTTGGTATTTCTTCATTCTTAATTTATATTACTTTTTTGTCGCATAAATTTTTGTTCAATTTTAATTTCATTTCGAATAAAATAAATTCGGGAAAGTACTGAACAGCGCTATACAGGAGCGCAGCAACAGTTCTGAAGACGTAAGTATTTTCACCTAGAGTTTCTCTGATGTCTCTTCCAATTCCGAATGTTGGAATGCAGCGAAAACTAATTATTCTTTATAGTGGAGCACAAAATTTGCTTACAGTATATTGGTCAACGATAATGGACCAGTCATCTCTAGCATCCGAAAACTTAATTTAGTAGAAAAACTTGAAAAAGTGCATTACTTATCTAAATGATGATTAATAAATTACTGTGCACTAAATTGGCGTAGTTTTTTAATTCGAATATATTCGAATTCGTCTATCCCCGCCACATATTCCTTACGTGAAAATTTAATTGTATAAATCATTTATTTAGTGTGGCTTGCGAAAAAGTTTCCAGCTGAAAATGACAAAAAGTAGACAAATCGTAGCCAAACACAGCATAAATGCTGTAAAAAAAACTGGGACAAGTACATTTACTTCCGCGAAATAGTTGATTCTGTTGAAAAAAGTGTACACCCACCAGATAGTTTCTGTTGAAAAAAAAAACCCCGTGCAAAAAATAAAAACCAAGTCAACCTTTCCAAAAAACGGTTCTCGTCTCAAAAAAAGTTAAATTGTGACTCCACAAAAAGTTACGAAATAACCCGAGAACCACTAAAACCTACAAGATCAAGTACGCAGAGCTTTGTGATATTCGCTAGAAAAAGTTGACAACTCAAATCTTCGCGAAATTCGATACTTCGCCAAATGTTAGTCACAGAGTACTTGTCCGGCCAGACAATTTTAGCTAAAGCTGTTTTACGAGTGAAAAATGGAATCGGAACCTTTAAATTTCGGATTAGCAATTGAGGAAATCACGGAAAAAATCTTTGAGGCTCGGAAGGGACTTTATAAAACCATCGGAAATGTGAAAAAATGATCCAATCTGGCTGATACGCTACAGAAGTCGTGTGTACGTGAATTTATTGTGAAAATTATAGGGTATCTGCTGCTACATGGAGCCGGAAAATTTGTCGGGCCGGACAAGTACTCTGTGACTAACATTTGGCGAAGTGAAATTACTTACACGAGTATATGATGTAGAGTCCGGTCAGCGGTTTGTTTACTCGGTGCGTGGAATGCGAGAGAAAAACTTTAGTGTCGAGCCTGTAGACTGGAAATATTCGAGAAGGTTTCGGACGCTCACTAGCCACTGCGAAAATTATCGCTGTTGAAATATGTACCCCCACTCGCGACACTTGAATCGATCTGTTACGATTTAATTTGCACTCGTAGTGTCCCTTAAATGCACGTCAGCGCAGCACAACGTCTCTAGGTGCTCGGCAATGCACCGACGGTAACAGAACTGGTCACAAGCACGAGAGAAAAACGCACGCACAACGGCACTCCGAGAAAAGGCCAAGCGCGTCGCGGAAAGATTTTGGACGTGTAAAAACTAATCGGGGTCGCCAAATAGAGCGGGTTTTGTGGGCCCGTGATTAAATAAAACCCACTAAATAAAATAACGTGTCTTTATTGATACAAAAATAATATTCAAATAAAATGGGATTCGAAATGAATGACGTTAACGCGTAGATCGACTGTGTCGATCGCTCGTTAACGGTGGACTGATAAGGTCCGGTGCGAGTCTTATCGCACCGGTTAAGAGGGGGGGGGGAAGATGTGAGTGCTGAGGCACCACATATATATATTCCCTTTTTTCATCATTTTCCACTTTTCACCTCATATATTTCATATAGTGCACCTTTTTATATCATATATTCCACTTTCACACATACCCGTATACCTTCTCATATACCCTATCATGTACATATATTATATATTTATCTTTTTTTATTATTTTTCATTTTCTACCTTATATATACTTTATATACTTAATACATTTAACCTATTTATCTCATATATTCCACTCTAACACTGTTTTTTGCGGGATCTGGTGTTGGTGGTAAGGTGAAAAATAAGAGCGGGCGATAAAATATAAAGTGTGAATTTATTATAAAAATACAAGTTGGTAATTTGGTGCCGTGAAATTTGGCCCGATACCCGCCCGTGGTGCGTGTAGACCGTGGTTGATGAAAAACTCGCCCGGAATGCGTGTAATGCTGATTAAAATAACCCGCCCGGTACGAATATGCGAGGTAATTTCCGAGACTCGAGATCGTGAGTCTCGAGTCACCCAAAAGCGCGAATAACCCGCTAGACTCGTGCATTTCGTCGGCCTCGCGGCCGACGACGACCGCGTGCGCTTGAATCCCGTGCGCGTGACCCACGTTTAACGTAATCCCGAAGAATCTTGGCGATCCCAAGTTAATGAAGGAAAATATTCCCGTGCGTGGTGAGAGCGCATCCCAGTAATTATTGAGAACGTGTCATTTCCCGAAACCCGGCCAATTCGAGGTTGTAAGGCTCGAATTGACCTCATGGTGCGAAGTACCGCGAGGAAAGCTAAGGACTCGACGCGACAAAACCCACATGTTTGCGCTCTCACCGGTGATCCAAGACTGAGAGATCAATCATGGCGTAATCGATGAATATCGATTACGCGCATGACCGTAATCCCCGAAAAATCAATAATCGCCCGAATTGTAGCGACGCCCGTGGCAGAGCGCGATAATTAGCCTAAAGGACCTCGCGTTGCCTGTCGATCCCATGTGTCGCCCGTCCTGTGGCGACATTCGCGGCAAGGCGCGAACCCTGACCCAAATGCTCGCGTTATCGATCACAAATAACGCTCAATCCCGAACATTCTCCCCGCCATCGGCAGCAGTGCTGTCGATTGATCCCGAATGAGGCCCTGGCCGGAACACCCGCTTGCTGATTGGCCGTGTGATGGTGGATGTCGCCGTGCTGTGCGTTGCTGCCCATGTGCGTTGTTTCCCGGATGTAGCTGCTTTGCCCGAACCAGCGGCCATTTCGTTGGTGGCTGATTCTCGTTGGTCGGAAGGCCTGAAGACCAACGACCCGACCTTGGTTCCAACGGACGAGAGTCAAGTACGGCCCCCACTGGCGTAAGAAGAGTCGTAAATTCTTCCAACATGAGAGCCGCCTCTCCCCGCGTCCGCCAGAGGTGATGGTTGACCGCCGATGCTGCGGTCTCCCCGCCCGCCCAGGTGTGGTGCGCCCAGTGGGTGGAATTCCCACTGGATGCCGGTTTTAAACCCCTTGGGGATGCTGAACGTATCCCGTTGCCCAATGCTCAATGCTCCCAGAAGATATTGAAGCCGTTCCCGATGATCTGCCAGCTCGCTGGCCTGGCAGCGTCCAATTCCCGAGGTGATGGCCTCTGTGGGCCGTGAAGGCCTCCCCGATGCGAAGGTACCCAGGTTTGGAGCCAGTAGCTCGTCCAAAGCACCCGAGCCCGTTTGTAGCGGACCTGCGTGGAAGGTTCCCGAAGTGTGGGTGCGAAGCGTTGTAAGTGCTTCGCACGTGAGGCCCGTGCGGCCCAATCGTCCGTCAGACGGGCTGTTTCACCGACGTTACAGCCGTCTCTTAGCTCCCGCCCATTTGAGGTGCTCCCGGTGGCGTGAACACCTTGTTGCTCCCGTCAGTTGCCCTTGGTTGAAGTTTTGTCGGATTCCCGTGTCCCTGTATTGAAGCGTCGTATCAATTCTGCTGCTGCACCTTTGAGTTGATCCCGTAGTTGCTGTGGATTGTGTGAGGAACTCCTCGTCTCCCGGTGAATATGCGAAGTACCGCGAAGAACCGCCCGTTGATAGATCTGTAACAACTGCAAGGTGCACAGCAGAGGTGATAAAACAGATAAATGCACACCAGTCTCGTGACATTTGCTCCCATGCCCGTGCCAGCTTTCTGTGAAACTGGCCCCATGTAGTCGATCCCCGTGAAAAGATCCGGTCCTGCCGGCGTGACCCGTGAGCTTGGCAACTGACCCGTAAAATTTGTACGCGTAAGGGCCCAGAAGCGTGCGTCCTGGACGACCGCATGATGCGTGAGCGTACTGGATCCCGCTCACCAATTTTCCAGCCGCTCCGTCTTTGGTGCGTCCCGAGGGAGAATGACTGAGGTTTTGCTGCCAGGTTGTAAGGCTGACCGCTTCAGCCATCCTCCCACCCTGAGGATCCCTTGATGATTAATGAAGTTCGTCAATCGCCTGATCGGATGCGATTTTAGAAGCGCGTGGCCGTATGCAAGTAATTTGAGCTCCAAATGCAATTATACTCCCGGAATGGCTTTTATCCCGTGAAGCCTTGCATTTTCCAGGTCTCTCCGTGTGTTGACTGGACCCGATGTACCGCCCCCGGTTCCCTTCAGGTTTGTAATCACCTTGAGGAACAGTAATGTAAGTCGCAACAACCGTGTGAGGGGTGAATATTTCCTGACGTAGTTGAGGGCCCGTTAGTAGGCTGTTGCGACGACTAGTGTAAGACCTGGACGCTCTTCGAGCGCCGTTGCGTCCCTCAAACCGATGCGCTGCGTTGGCCAATGGAGAAATTACTTCTGCTAACCAGTGAGGCCCATCCCCGCGTTGAAAGTTGCTGGAGCTGATGAATGGTTAGCCCCCCTCGATGTGCAATCTGCTGGATTGCCCGTCCCGGTGTGGACCTCCATTGGACCCGTGGCATGAGCTCCAATGCCAATGCGACCCGGTTCCCAATGAAATCCTTCCACAATGACGGATGTGACGTGACCCAGGTAAGCGTTACCCTGGAGTCCGTCCAAAACTATACCCGTGAATCATCAAGGCCCGAACTGCGTTGAACGTAGTTTGCGAAGTTAGCTGGCAGCACTGCTGCTGCCAGTCCCAAGCGAGTGATTGTGAGTCGCTTGATTGGGGCGACCTTAGCCGTTGCGAAGACTAGTAAGGCCGATGCGCGGCTCTCCGTACCCAATAACCGAACGTACACGACCCGTTGCGAACTCCGATGCGTCAGAATCCGCGTATGGCGCACGTTGCGCCCGACGTGGTGTGGAGCCAACGTCGTACCGATGGTCCCAAGATGTGATGCCTCCCGACCAACCCATGCACTGAATCCGTGGATGCTAAAAGCGTCCCAGCCCAAGTTTCCCTGCCAATGTCTTGGAAGAGATCCGTGGCCCGTATCGTTCCCGATGCGAGCAACCCCTGAAGATCGTATGGTTGCGCGATCTCAGGGAGGATGTTGCGTTGCGTAATTCTGTTCCCGCTCGTGTACGTATGCCCGTGAACTTGACTGCGAAACCGAATGTCTGTCTCGCACTCCTTAATTTCCCGACGAGAAGGTCGCCCTGACCGTGGTGAGGAGATATTTCTCACCGTCGTCCGTAAGGAATTGCTGACGATCCCGACCCGCGTGCAAAGCCCGATGCGACGTTGCGAATAAATACCGGTAGCGTCGAACCCGACTCGATCTTCCCGAACTCTTGGACCCGAACAAGGCGAGGTCGTAAATCTCGACTTGCCCAAGAGTTTACCCGAACCGATCCCTTAGCCCGAAGGGATTATGAGTCTCGCTGCCTGTACGGTAAACGAGACGGCGATATGCGTCGACTCGATCTGCACGCGGGTTTCTCGCGATTCGCGCCCGTGTGCAAGGCGTTATTGGGCGCGATACCCGAAGACGAATCACCCGACCCGGTGAAAACAAAATCCGCACTTGTGTAATTGGACCACCTTCCGTCGGCACCCGGTGGTGCGGAAGGCGATCAGCCCGATCCCGATCGCGTGGTGTGTAGCTAACCTCCCCATGCGTTGGACCCGACACTGCTCCTCCAATCCCAGTGTTTGGAACAAGTGGAGGCTGCCGACGAAGTTGGAGTCGTTTCACTCCACCGTTCGACCTTAATGCAAGTTCCGGACCCATGTCGAACGGCATGCGTACCCACTGTATGGTCCCGCTTGATGCTGCGAGGTTAGCTTGTCCCATGGCGAGAAGAACGGCGATTCTCCTCAATTAATAACACCGCGTCTCCGCCCGGTGGTTCTGTTGGACTTGATCCGTTAGCCCGTGAATCCCGTTGAACGAAAACCGAAGACGCGCGTGAAGTACCCGAATAATTCGATAAAAAGCCGACCGTGTCGGCCGTCCCGTGGGAAGATCACTAATCGTACTGACCGTTTAATCCCATGGTGAAGACCCGGACCGTGTCCGAAAACCCGAATAACCCGGAGAAATTTCCCGAGGCACTGTGCCTCCCCGTGAAGGGCTCGACGGCGATGTGTGCAGCCCAAAACTGTCCCGGAAGCGCAGCGCGAACCCGCACTGATTGAGGTTCACTGAATGTTTCCAAGATGTCCGTGCCCGAAAATGACGCGACGCACCGACGGGATGCACTAGCGGTCGAAGAGCACTGAATTGACTCAACGGAACCGAAAATGTCCGAAGGCTGCGCAAATTCCCGAAAAATCACCCTGCGATTAGGTGAATTGCAAACCCGTCAATGCCCGCACACACCACAATCGACTGCCGTACGGAACGCGAACAAGAAACCCGAAAATGTCCCAAAAGAAAATGTACCGAGGCGCCGCTGGCCCAGAAGCTGCGCGATGGCCACGTGTTCGAACGCGACGATCCCTTTAATGCGTAGACCCAACCGAACGTTGCCAAAAATTAACCGATGCTAACGAAACCCAAAACAAGTCGAGGTCGTAAGTCTCAACTTGACGCAGCGGCTGCCCAAAATTATGCCGTAGCCCGACGGAAGTAGCTTTCTGGATGACCACGTGGTCAACGAGGCACGGCTGGCCGCGATGACCGCGACGCGTGAATGCGACACTTGATTCCCGAATCCCGAATTGTCACTTCAAAAAATATGCCCGGAGCCCGATTGTCGTTCGCGTTTCTTGATGCACGTTCAAGTTATGTGAAAAATGCACCCAATTGTTCTGCGGACCGCACTTGTAAACCCAATAATCGAAAAAAAGGAGTCTGACAAAACCCGCGAATGATTGAACCCGTGTTAAGAACCCACGAACCCATTGTGTCGCGCTGTAATTGTTGCGACGCACTGTAAATGTCCCGAAATCGTTGAGAAGGGGAGAGAAAGACTCTCCAAAATGCGTTGTGCCGATGTGCGAACGCTGTAGCGATCTGTGCGGTCCGAGAGTGGATCGCGAGCACGTGACGCGCGCGATCCGTCGATGAAATTAAATGGCCCGGTGAGAATCGACGATTCCCATGCGCACGTCACGCAAAAGGAACCCGAAATTCCCAAAAAAAACCCACGAAATTCTCAATAAATGTCGGAAATGCCCCGTCGCACTGTAAATTCACCCGAAAATGTCAATAAAGTCCCGAAAGCGCAGTGCAAGAGAAGAATCAAAGCCCAAATGCGCTGAAAATGACCGAGCGTGTTGACGGAACACGTGAACGGTCGACCCGCACTGCGCGACGTGTGAAAATCCCGAAAATGCCGAAAGCAATCCCGTAACTGATCGCGATTGCTCGACGCACTCCGACACTGAGAATTACCCGCGTAATGTCACAAAACGTGTGACTCGGCGTCCTCAACAATAAGTTGAGCCCGTAATGTCGCGAAAAACTCGAATTGTCGATGTAATTCACCGACTCTTATGAAGAATCACCCGTGCGAGCACCGAAAAGGTGAGCCCGCGTTCGAGAACCACTCGCGAAAACGTGAGCACCGATGCGTAAAGTCCCGAAACCGGAGCGCCCAAAAAAGTTCAAAAGATGAAGCGAGCCGAACCCGCACATGCGAAAACTGCGACCCGCGATAGCCGCTCGTATATGGTGGCCCTGAAACCCGCCCGGAAATTGCCACCTGTCAACTCGCGAAAATAGACCCGCGAATGGTCTCGAACACAGCGAAATTGCCCGAAAAAATGCCCGGAAACCCGGTGCAACATGAATACGAAATGTCACTTGCGAAGGGCCGCGCGAAAAAACCCGACGAATACCCGGAGATCACTGTCAAAACCCGAAAAAATGCGTTAACCCGACCGAGCGCGTGCGTAATTATCGGTAACTCGCGTAATAAATGTCGAAAAAAGTCAAAATCCCGAAACTCGTGCGAAGAGCCGGTTAGTTACCGATACGAGGTAAAGTGACGGTCACTTTACCGCCCGGGACGCGCACAGTGGTCAGTTGATCGATTATCGCCCAAGCAGTTAGCGAAGAACCCGCGCACTTGAGAAAAGGGCGAAATCGATAACGATCAAGTCTTGACCACGCCCACAAAGTCACTTCCCGCACTAGTGAGCGAAGAAATTGCGAAGAACGTTTCGAAAAACTCACCCGATGCGAAGAGACAATGCGAGAAGCTCGGTTAGCATTGACAGGATCGATGCGAAGGTGCGATCGATGACCAAGATGGCCGCCCGGTGAGCGCGAGCCACGTGGCTCGCACGCCCGTGAGACGAATAAATTCGAAGTCCCATGCGATGCGTAGCACAATTGAACCCGATGCAGAAATTTTCCCACTGATTCCACGGCACTTTTCACACTCACTTTGCGCGCTCTTACCACCAGATCCGGCTCGAAGGACCAAAATGTTTTTTGCGGGATCTGGTGTTGGTGGTAAGGTGAAAAATAAGAGCGGGCGATAAAATATAAAGTGTGAATTTATTATAAAAATACAAGTTGGTAATTTGGTGCCGTGAAATTTGGCCCGATACCCGCCCGTGGTGCGTGTAGACCGTGGTTGATGAAAAACTCGCCCGGAATGCGTGTAATACTGATTAAAATAACCCGCCCGGTACGAATATGCGAGGTAATTTCCGAGACTCGAGATCGTGAGTCTCGAGTCACCCAAAAGCGCGAATAACCCGCTAGACTCGTGCATTTCGTCGGCCTCGTGGCCGACGACGACCGCGTGCGCTTGAATCCCGTGCGCGTGACCCACGTTTAACGTAATCCCGAAGAAACTTGGCGATCCCAAGTTAATGAAGGAAAATATTCCCGTGCGTGGTGAGAGCGCATCCCAGTAATTATTGAGAACGTGTCATTTCCCGAAACCCGGCCAATTCGAGGTTGTAAGGCTCGAATTGACCTCATGGTGCGAAGTACCGCGAGGAAAGCTAAGGACTCGACGCGACAAGACCCACGTGTTTGCGCTCTCACCGGTGATCCAAGACTGAGAGATCAATCATGGCGTAATCGATGAATATCGATTACGCGCATGACCGTTATCCCCGAAAAATCAATAATTGCCCGAATTGTAGCGACGCCCGTGGCAGAGCGCGATAATTAGCCTAAAGGACCTCGCGTTGCCTGTCGATCCCATGTGTCGCCCGTCCTGTGGCGACATTCGCGGCAAGGCGCGAACCCTGACCCAAATGCTCGCGTTATCGATCACAAATAACGCTCAATCCCGAACAAACACACATACGTCTTCTTTCTAAATGACCCTATTATGTAACCTATTTACTCCCTAAATATAAATATACATATTATATATATATATTCATTTTATAAATTTTTTTTTTACTTTTCACCTTTACTTCAGATATTTCACCTTTTTATCTCATATATTCTACTTTCACACATACACGTATAATGCCCTTTCCCTTCGTTTTTTAATTTAGAAATAAGCTGTCATGAGTTTCTGTAACGTAAGGAATTTTATTAGGTTACATAACCTCTGTGCTTACATGATACTTATAAACTAATATATAAACTAATATAATTCGAAGTGATCTTAATATTACCTGTAACGTAAGAAACGACATTTACAGCTCGTTTCTTTGGAGATTCTTTATTTTCTTATAATTAAGATGAAACTTATCATATTTTATAGTTTTTGGAGTTTTGGAGTATTTTTGCACGTGTTCTACACCTCGTGCCTTTCTACCTTTCTCCTTCTCTCATTCTCGTGCGCCTGTGCTCTGGACTACTCGGTAGTCAAGGCTGGTTGTCATTGAGCGCTAGAATTTCAAATCTCTCCGGTGAAGATCTGCCTCTATACAGCGAGATCTTTACATCTCCCCCCTTTGGAGGAAAGAAAACAGTGGAGAAACACTAGTTTTCTTGAGTAACAATTGCCGCTGGTACAAGCTTCGTAGTGTGGAAAAGAGATTCGGATTTTTTTCGGCCCGTGTATATTTTATATATCGAGTTTGAGATTTTTTCTGCAATTTTGAATGGTCCGGTTTTGAGTTCATCCAGTTTTTTTCTATTCAGTCGGTGACCGTTTTCCACGTAGACTAAGTCTCCTACATTGAATTCGTGTGATCTTTTGTTTTTATCGAATTGTTTTTTATTATATTCATGAGATCGTATCGTGTTTTGTAAGGCGCGTTTCCTATCTTCGTCTAACTCATTTTGGGTTTTTCCCTCTTGTAACTCATTTGGTAAGATCGTAATGTTTTTCCCTTTTAATAAGTATTCAGGGGAGAATCCTGTTACTGTGTGTTCTGTTTCATTGTATTTTGCTATGCACTCGTGTGCTAAAGTTGTCCACGCCGTTTTTCCTTTTTTTTCGTTTGCCTTACATCTAATCTTGTTGACTAGCGTTTGGTTTAGTCTCTCGTTGAGGCCGTTCGAAAATGGTGCGTTTACTGCTGTGAAAGTCAGGGTTACGTCTTCTCTTTTTAGAAAATCTTTGAATTCTCTTGAGTTTATCCCTGGATATTGGTCTGATAAAATCATATTTATTTTGTTTTCTGGGATTACTTTCTGTATCAATTTTATGAAGTCGTTGGCGCTCTGGGTTTTTGATGTCACTATTGTTGCATATCTTGTGAAATGGTCGACAAGTAGGTGCAAGTACTTTTTTGTTGATCGTGAACTTCCAAATCCTCCGATCGTGTCTATGGAGACTATTTCATACGGGTAGGTTGCCGGGCCTATTTGGGACATTAAGCCAATCTGGCGTTTTCCTCTAGATTTGTTTTTTATACAAATATCACAGTTTTCGCAGATTTTTTAAATATTTTTATTGAGGTTTTTTGCTATGTAGAAAGGTCTTATTTTATTTTGCATTTGTCTTATCCCCAAGTGACAGTAGACATGGTGTACTTTTTTTATAAGTTCTTCACTGAGTTTTTCTGAGAGTACAATTTTCTCTTTTCCTTTTGTTTTTTTGTAATAGGTGTTATTTTGATATATTAACGTGTCTTTGCCGTTTTGAATATCGTCGTTGTTTTCTTGGTCGTTCTGGATATCTTCCAGTTTTATGAAATTAACGGTTTTTAATATTTCGTTTTTATTTTCGTTTGCTTCTAGTACCGGATTTCTGCTCAAGCAGTCGGCCTCTAGATTGTATCTTCCTGGACAGTATTTTATTTCAAAATTATATTGTGATAGATAGTGCATTAAGTCACCCAATTCTTCGTCTGTCCTGGATTTTACTTTCATGTTTTCTAACGGTTTGTGGTCTGAGAAGACCGTGAACGGTCTACCTATAAGCCAATATTGCCAATATCTTATCGCTTCTTTTATTGCTAGGCATTCTATGTAGATCGCTTTTTTCTTTTTTTGGTGTTCGTTTAGTTTTTTTGAAAAGTATGCAACTGGTTTTTCTTCTTGGTTTGGTTGTTTTTGTTTTAATATGGCCCCAATGCCTCGTAAGCTTGCGTCCGTGTAAATATATATTGGTAGGTTTGGATCAAAGATCGTTAGAATTGGTTTGGAGCACAGTAGCAATTTCATTCTTTCAAATGCTTCTTCACATTGTTTGGACCAGACAAATTTTTCTCCTTTTCTTAGTAGGTTATGTAACGGATCCAAGGTGACTGAGGCATTCGGTACATATTTGCTATAGAAATTTACTTTCCCCAGAAATTGCCGGACGTTTTTTCTTGTTTCAGGGGTTGGGAATTTTCTGATTGAGATCAAGTTGTCATTTAGTGGGCTTATTGCATTATTTTTTTTTTTTTTCTGTAACGTAAGGAATTTTATTATTTAATGTCACGTATACTTTCCCATTGTTGTGCCCTTTACACACGTATACTTTCTCATTGTTGTGCCCCGAGCGCAACCAAATTCCTTAATAATAAATGTACAACAGTACATTTATCGTCAGCACAGTTTAGCGATCTGTCGTGCACGCGCCGTTTCAAAAACGCATCCCTCAGCAAGTTGAGTGAACTTCGCTCCAACTTCGAGGCCATATCAAAAACGCTGACGATCAAACTCAGCATCGACCGTCCCGATCCACCTGTACAATAACCCCAAGGCATCGGACGATCGACTGCCCACCACCATTAATTACCACTTCCAATTAATACCACCTCCACAAATAATTGTCAAACCCCTAACTTCATAAAAAGGGAAAGCAACGCCCAAATCAACCAGTCTGCTATCCACTCTGCGATCCGACACGAAGAGGATCAGATATTACAACGTCATTAGTCTCGAGGCAATTAACTCGATTGTAACAATCTATTCACAATAAACTTAGAGTTAAAACTGACAGTATTGAGTTGGAGATTGACTCAACCTTGGCAACATCCCGAACAAATCAGTCCCAACCAAACTCGTCCCCACGTGACGGTTTGCACGGGCACAACATCATACACCCTATCATACATATTGTAACGTTGTGAATTTTTAATAGAGCGTATTTCCGTCGAGGTGAGAGTCACTGCAACGCTTACCGACAATAATCACGTTTTATTCCAGAGATATTTTCCCTCCTCCCCCGCTAGCCCCGATTCCCTCCCCCTTTTGCCCTTCTAAACGCGGAGAGGCTCAGGAGAGCCGATCCAGCGGAGGCGGCGAGGTCTCCGGCGATCTGTCAAGTCGCAGGGCTCGTCAAATACTCCATCGACTTCGATTCCGGACGAAGTCTTCCGGATCGACAGTACAAGAGAGCCCTGCGGCGTCGAGGCAGCAACTACAACGTCGTCGTCATTGTCGGAGACGCAGGAGTCACGTAGGACAATTCGGGCCGTCGAACGACTCCTGCTGACCCGCCGTCTCACAAGAGATTCGAATTGGCCCGGGCGAGACCATCTTGCCCGCGAGCTTCGGTATTCCGAGGACAGCGTGGCGCCAGCTGACAGTCACTGACAGGCTGTCAGTGCCATCTTTTCGTCAGGATCTCGGGATACCGAAGCTCGATAACGCGAACGCCCAATCAGCGAACCACAGTCCAGGAATTATCGATTTTAATTGGTCAAGGAACTCGGGAGCCAGCGTAGCCTCGAACCGGGCCTCGTGGCCCGGCAAGGCGCTCGCGAGGATCTCGAGATTCCACACTCTTACTCTCGGCGCGATACAGTGAGCATCGACTCAAGCACTAAGTTAAATTTTGGTTTTTCCCATTTTATTGTGCCGCCCCCCCCCTTTTTTGGATTTTTGGAGTATTTCTCTTGGCTTCGGCCCGGCCCTTCCCTTGGATTAGAAAAATTACCGAACTCATCAGGACATCAAGAGCACCAAGTAAGTCCTTCGTTTTTTATCGTGGCTCGCGACTCGGCGACGCGTGCTCGCCGCGGCCATTTCCCCCCTTGCCTAGTTCGATACCCGATTCCCCGTTCCTGCGTCACTGAGCGTTGTGGTTTTGTTTTTCGCGTCGGTACTTCGTCGGATTTCTTTTTGAGTAAAACTTTTGAGTCAGGCCTTTTGGTACTCGTCTTCCCCGTGGTCGTCCCGGGTATGAATAAGACGCCACAGTATTCAGGGACCCTCTGTCCCCGGGGTTAACGAGTCCCTTATTGCCCTCCGCGAGTTAGCCCGGATAATTTTTGTAACGGTTGCTGGACCGAAAAACCAGCTGGCGCCCGAACACGGTCTTTTTCTTTTCTTAGTGAAATAAATAGCAATTGTCTTTTCGTTTTAATCGGTCTTGTGTGTTGCTTTATTTTCCTTTTTCTCCTCATTTCAGGGCGCGTTTTTTCTTTGCTTTTGGTGACAAAACCGTCACAATATATAATATATATTTATCTTTTTCTATTATTTTTCATTTTCTACCTTATATATGGGGCATTCCATACCGTTTCGACCTGAGTCTGACCCTCCACCTCTCCGAATTGGCCCGTAATTTTTCAAGGTTTTGTACTACCTCTGAAAAACACTCAGGATTTTTTCCAGATTTTTCCGGTGCGATTCCATTTCCTGAGTATTTTATAAACAAACATATGGTTAGCCCAACATGAAAAATCTGAAAAAAAATCATGAAAACCCTGTTTCTCATATGGAAAATTTCGAGCGTTCAACTGAAGTGGGCACAGGTTTTTTTCTGTTGATAAAAAAAAATTTTCGAAAAATTTGAAAAAATAAAGGCAAATAAAGGAAGATAAAAAATCTCTGTACGAGCATAGGTCTTAAAAAAATGCGATACTAAAAAAAAAAAATGCGAGTAAAAGATCAAACTTTTTATTCGTTACTATTTGTATAAGATTTGTTCATTTATATCGTGCAAATCAAAAAACCGCACAACAATACTCGGATATTTGGACACGAGTGGCACTGATAGGCAATAGGTGTGACTCCTCTGCTACTTCCATCTTGGAACAATGTCTCGGAGTAGCGCGACAATCGGTTGTGCCTACAGGGCTACTGTCGCGATCCAAGCCGGACCCAGAAGCACCTCCCATTTTGTTATAACCATTGTTCTAAGTGTCTTCAGTGCCACTCGTGTCCAAATATCCGAGTATTGTTGTGCGGTTTTTTGATCTGCGCGATATTAATGAACAAATCTTATACAAATAGTAATGAATAAAAAGTTTGGTCTTTGCTCGCATTTTTTTTTTTTTTGAAGTAACGCGTTTTTTTAAGACCTGTGCTTGTACAGAGATTTTTTATCTTCTTGCATCTGCCTTTATTTCTTCCAATTTTTCGAAAAATTTTTTATCAACACAAAAAAACCTGTGCCCACTTCAGTTGAACACTCGAAATTTTTCATATGAGAAACGGTGTTTATGTGATTTTTTTCAGATTTTTTATGTTGGGCTAACTGTATGATTGTTTGCAAAATTATCAGGAAAAGGAATCGCACCGAAAAAATCTGAAAAAAATCCTGAGTGTTTTTCAGAGGTAGTACAAAACCTCAAAAAATTATGGACCAATTCGGGGAGGTGGAGGGTCAGACCCAGGTCGAAACGGTATGGAATGCCCCATATATATTGTTACGTCCTGGGATTCCGTTCGATACCCGAATTGACTCATTTTTAATATTGAAATAATTTTAGTCATATCAAGGTGGGAACGTCTCAACCGTAGAGATCTCACGGTGATCGTCCACAAAATTTGCTGACGTTGGAGATCTCACGGTAGCGAGAAGACGCTCCACACCTCCCGAACGCGCGAAGTCCAGCTTATCGCGGACTTCACGCGCGGATTAATATCCACAAAAGTGCAGGGCACTATTTGCGGACAATAAAATAGTTAGTCGCCCTGGAGACCTCGAACAGAACGGTCTACCAGCATATTAAAGTTTTTTCCAAAAAGGGCCTCGACCATCGTGGTCGAGGACCCCCTTCAACGTCCGGTCCGGCAATAGTTAAAACGGTTGCGCGAAACACAATTCGCGAACCGTAATAAAAGTAAAATAACCAAAATTATAATTTCCGAATTAATAATTGCGAATGACCCTAATCATTGTAGTTCAAAGGGTCATCGCGCAAAACCAATTAAATGTTCACCGAATGTAACAAGCTCAGTGTACAAGTTTTAATAATTGTTAATTTTAATAAAAGTTGTTAATCGTTCACCGTTTGCAACTAAATTACTACACCAATCGTTTCCTTCATCCACCGACGTTCCATACACAATCAAAAACTCTAAACCATAATATTCCACCTGCCTGGACAACTGGCTCCAATCCCCGATTTGCCTTTGCAAATCCAAAACCGGAGCAACTTTTACAGCTACGACCACGGTAAGTCCTAACACGATCGGGCAAAAATACCGGGACGTAACATTTTTGGTGACAGCGGTGGGATTTGTTGTCCAGAGGCAGGTAGAAAAAATAAATAAATGGAACGATCGGACGGAAACGAGTGTAAAAATGATTTGCGAGTACGCGAGTAGTGTCTCAAATGAAGAACACAAAAGGGACAAATCCACAACAGGAAAGTCCACGCGCCAAGTGCAATGAAATAATTCAGAACCACGAAAAGACGCTCCGCAAATAAATTCAATAAATGAAATTGTCAAATATCGCGAGTGCGAAAGTAAAATAAGTGGTCCACGTTTTCCGAATAATAAACGGAAACTTTCACGTTATCGAACTTCGACAATATCGACAACATGCGAGTGCCGACGGAACCCGTGTTGCAAAAATCGAAGTGTATAAAAAAATTTTTTTTCACAAACGTCGATTAAAATCCAAAATAGAAAAATTTATCGAAGTGAGTGGAAGAAAAAGAATTTTCTTATCACTGTTAAGCCCGAACGTATCGTGAGAGGGCGGAGAGGAACTCTCAAACAAATAAATAAAATAAGGATTTGGAATAGCTATCAAAGCGCTAGGCGCACCTATTATGGTCAGTTTGGATATAGATTAGTCAGGAAAAAAATTAGGGGTTTAAATGAGGTAGAAAGAAGTGATAGAGTAACACTCGGTATATTTTAGGGTTTATAAAGGTCGTACAAAGTATCGAGCCGAAACGAGTGGTATCGTAGTCTTCTTTCGTTTGGTTGACAGTTTTAATTACAATTGTAGTCGAAAATAATATAGGTCGGACTTACTTTAGTGTTCGAACGCAATTTGAGTCGTGCTGACGCAGCGCGTAGCGGGTCTCCTCGAAGACAGTGTAGTCGGCACACTCACGTACACAAATTACGCGAAACGTAGATTTTGAGATAGTGTATGAAATATGTTGAATTGATAAATATAAAAGTAGATTGGAAATAGGAATTGATTCTTATTGAGTTCTTATACGGCTTTCAAGATGTGGTGAAAACGCTGCACCTCAGTGCCTCACTAACCCTCGGGCAGTGATGCTTGATCGCGAAGAATCGAAGACGCGTAATCGGAACTATCTTGCAAAGACCGGAATAAGGCTCGAACTCCAAGCAGCTAGTACTTGGAGGAGGTCTGCTTGAGTCGACGATGGAGGAAAGACTAATTAAACATTTTGGTTGCTTCTCTTTCGTGAGTGATTCCGTTAGGGGATATTTGATGAGTCGGCAACTGTGATGGTGAAATGTCATGCAGAGCATTGGCCTGAGCGGCGAAGCAATATTCCGATTTCTGCAAGATTGTCTTTTGCAAGTCTTAGCATTTTGAATGCTTTGTGCATTTCGCAATCTCGGTTCACTGTCCGAGAGTTCATCCGGAGACTGCTATTTGAAGAGCGTCTACGACTTCTATTCGTTTACACTATCCGCAGTCTCCTAGATTATAAGGACAAAAGCTCCCTGTTTTTCTGCGTGTCAGTGGCAGGGTCTCGTTTGTCCAACAGATAGGGAAGAGGGAGCTCCTGGACCCGGGAGTAAAACGGGCTGTCGGGAAAACAACGTGTGGCGCGCCGTGCTTTCGGGGTTCGCCTCCTCACCCCGGGCCGGCCGCGCCCGTTGCCACGTCGGGTGCCGCACTATGTGCGCGCACGGAGAAGTAGACGTGCTTCGGCATGGAGACGTACAAGCTGGAAACGTCAGGTGGAAGAGCTTGGGCAAACGGTGGTTATCCTACCCGGCCCCGGGCGCCCTTGCTCTTCAGATCGGTCGAACGAGGGTTGGTCGAGTCCTGGACCATTGAGTACGGGACTCCCAACCCCCTAGGGTGGTGTTGATGTGCGGTTACGCAGGGGGGAGTCGGGGCTTGCCCCGGCTCTTTCGGGCCTAGCGCTCCCGCGTACCCGAGCCGAGGTGCAGGGGCCTCGTCTGTTATCAGAAGACAGAATTCTTAGCGGAACATTTATGGACCGTGAACGTCCCACCAAGGGCGAATTATTGGTACCACGGGGGTCAGGAGCCCAAGTAACCACTGCGTTACTTCCTGACCGCGGGTACGGACTCGTGGTGGTAGTTGGTACGATGTGTGTAAGTTGCACTCTCAACTCGAGAGCAGGATCGTCAGCCCTGTAAGGAGGCTTGGAAAGGGCTTCCCTCCTTACCAAGGGGCTGTGATGTGAGCTGATAAATCAGTCACGGATTTGGTAGCTGTCCGACCGGGTCTTGGCTCACTGCAGTCAGATCACGTGAGTCGGCGGTGCGATGTCAGAGCGTACCTCTGGCCCTCACACTTGGGTGTCGTGTCGTGTGCCGAGAGGCTGAGACGGTACGTAAAATACAATAAGGTGATTAGTGTCCGAGAGTTCATTGGCATTGGGCGATGACCTTTGTTACTATTATGTCCTTAAGTTTCTAGTTCATAATTATTTCTAAATAAATGGCTCGGCCATAACACCACACCGAACATTATTCAACCAACGAGAATATTTCCACCCGTTCAATCAAAACGGGCCAAGTAAAATAAAATAAATTGATTTCAATCGACAAAAATTAAAAGTCAAAAAAATAATTCAAATGAAAATGTCATTGCGCTACAGTGCTCCAGTGATAGGAAGTGCACGAGTGCGTGAACAAAACGGAAACAATTCACAAAACTTTCATGGTCTAACAAAATTTTGAAAATGAAAGTTATATTAAAAAAAAAAAAACAATAATGACATTATCACCGAACGTGAATACAACACGTGAGTGATTCAAATAAATTCATCTAGTGAGCACCAGAGGACAAGTCACACCAAAAGCCCCGCAGCTGTGCTAAGACAGAAAGCTACAGGGTGACGCAAAAACCTTTGGACCATCCTTTCATCGATCGCGCCGAGTGCGAACGTACAAGTCCCACAGAACCTCTGAGCCACCGAAGGACAAGTCAACAGGACCTCTGGACGTCAAAATAAAATCGAGCGACGAATCGACAACCCTTGCGCCAAGTACGAGTGTACACGTCCACGGAACAGCTGAGCCTCACTATGGACAAGTCATCTGGACCTCTGAGACACTGCGTAGCAGTAAGCAAGTGAAAGTTAAATCAAAAATAAAATATAAAAATCTTAAAGTTTTGAAAAATCAAAGTAAACCTAGTTTAAACAAGATGTCAAGTTCTGCGAACCACAGTATCGACAGATAGGAACATTTATGGCATAGATTTAAGAAATATTTTATAAAAATTCGCAAATGAATATTATCATCGAATAAAAAAATAATAAAAAATAGAATAAGTGAATGGTTACGCCGTAGCGAAGGCACGGACGTACTTGTCAAAATTCACGTAGGTAAAGGAAGGAATATTTTCCTAAATAAAAATCATAAAACCGCTCGGCTATGAAAACGAACAAATCGATAAACCAATTCAAACTAAATTGAAAGTCAAATCAGTCAAAATTCAAAGAATCAAACTTGTTACTTTAGAGAAAAAAAAACGCCCACGTACAACGAAACACCGCCCCATAGTCGAACACGCCCAAAGAGACCTCTGAGTCGACATGCGACAGGTGCACTCGAACCTCTGAGGCGAAACAACGTAAAGAAATTAATCTCAAAAATAAAAGGTAACGAAGTAAGAATCATTACGATCCAACGATCCTTGAGACGGTGGACGAATGAGTACCATATATCGTCAAAAACAAAATCGCTGCTACGACTCAACCATCTTAACGAGGAAGAGCGAGCAAGCGTTGAAAAATCAATACAATCTTTTCCAAATTCCCAGAGAATCTTTAAATTCGAAAAACGCCATCGTACATGAATAAAATAAATAAAAATAATAAAATATATGAAAACAAAACTCACGGGCTAATCCGCCCCAACGGGAAATCCGAATACAAGTAAATGAATTATCACACAAACAAATTGAACACCGTTGTATTTGCATAAAATATACACGGTACAAAATATACTAACAATAAATGAAATTGAAAATTACGGTATAAGAAAAGGGGGAACTTAAAGAGGGGCTGCCAAACAGGGACTGTAATTAAGAAGATCTCCGGCACCACCCCAGAAAAATGCCATCTGAAACACCCGAATTGGGACGTGAAAAAACATAAATAAAAAAAAGGGGCATATAAGAAAAAGGGGAAGCGTTACTCACTAACTACCGCCGTAGTAGTTGTGGTGCGGCAGGCTCTTCGAAGAGTCTGTCCAGCCCAAGGTCCTCCTCCATCAACTCCTCCCTCGCCCACTTCATTATAGGGCGCCAAAATTTGGCCTCCCTCACCCGCCAAACAGCGAAAGCAATGTCGCTGAAAATCAATTCGGTGGGACCACAGCGGTAGAGCTCCCGATGACGGTACTAGAAAATATTTCGAATTGAGCTAGAATCCCTTAAAAATCGGGTAACCACTTTAAACACAAAACTGCACGAGAACCGCAACACTCACATTCAACGCGATGCCGAAAGTGCGCCGACGAGCACACCAATTCACGTGCGCAGGCAGATCAGCCCACTGGTAGGGCGGGAAATCCTCCGGCATAGGGTTCAAAGCCGGAAACGAATTCATTTTTAAATACAAGTTAGCGAAAAATTCACAGTAGGGCAGGAGAACTTGCGCGTTCGACTTCTGTCTAGCGAATGAGAATTAATCGAGAGCACGAACGATGCTCTCACACAAAAAACAAAATTCAAACGAAAGAATAAAGAAGGCAGCGTAGCCATGCATCAAATTACCGACAACGACGCGAGGCGCAACTAGGGCCGGCTATCGCCCTGACGGCGCTCCAGCCGTCGCGACAAAATAAATAAAAACAGAGTCAACCGTCGAGCCTCTTACAATATAGCCAAAAAGAAAGGCCTCGGTATATGCACTACGAACGAAACGCCGAATCGTTATCTTAGCATAAACGTCCTCAAACCCAAAGGAGGAAATGTCATAGGCGTCACAATTAAAAAGAAACGAAAATGTGCGTAACGAACTTCCGAAAATTTATAACGCCAAATGCATTATTTTTCGAGTTGTAATCCCACAAAGGGAAAAGTTATTTGAAAATACAAATGACAAAAATAATCAAAATACTCTGCAAGAAAATTTGTAAGAGTGATAATAAAATATTTTAAATAAAATATATATAAAAAAAAATGGAAAATCAAGATTATTCCAATCATACAAAAACCCATTGGGTCGACTACTTTCGAAAACAAAATAATCAAAAGCGAAATAGTCCAAAAACACAAGTTGTTCGAGTATACGAAAAATTACAATTTACAATAAAAATTCTCGCACAAGTACAACGGAACACTTGTTCCACGGTCGAACACGTTCAAGAGCTCTCTGAGCCTTGAAAGGACATGTCCAAGGAACCTCTGAGTCGACGTGAAACAAGATGCATCCGAACCTCTGAGGCAGAAAATTTTTATGAAAAAAAAATTCATGTTTACAAAGTTGAAACGAATCAAACTAAATTCATATGAAGGTGGACATTGAAGTACCAATTAACAAAATTGAAGAAATATTTTCGCCAAATCCAGTGCCATCATGGTCGATGTAATTAAAATTAAAAATGAAAATTAAATTTCAATTTGAATAGGAAAAACGAAAATAAAAAATAATAAAATTAAAAAATTATATAATTTAAAAAAAAAATCCAACGCGCAAGTACAACGTAAAATCTGTTACGTGATTGAACAAGTCGGCAGGGACCTCTGAGCCTCTAGAAGGACAAGCCCAACCGAACCTCTGAGTCAACATGGAACAGGATGCAACCGAACCTCTGACGCGGATCAAGTCTTGCAAATAAGAATAAAGTCGATGTAAAAATCGAAAAACGTATATAAAAAAAATACACAGTAAAAATTCTCGCGCAAGTACAACGGAGCACCCGTTTCATGGTTGAACAAGCCAACAGACCCTCTGAGTCAACATGAAACGAGATGCAACCGAACCTCTGACGCAGATCGATATTCAAACAAATAAAAAAGAAAAAGAAAAATGATAATTTAGACATCCAAAAACGGGTCGTCGAAAGATAAAATTGTCATAGAATTACGCGCAATCCTTAGGGCTCCAGAAGCGCACAAATAAAATAAAACTAATATTAAAATTTAAATGAAAAAAAAATAAACGAAATGTGGCGACCTGCGATAGGCGAAACGCGAAGCAGTCGTACACATATTCGAAACGAAAGTCAATGTACGAACGGAAATCGACGGACTCTCTTTCTATCGAATGCTAAGCCTCAGCATAGCATTCTTCTTAATGGGGGAGGTGTTACGTCCTGGGATTCCGTTCGATACCCGAATTGACTCATTTTTAATATTGAAATAATTTTAGTCATATCAAGGTGGGAACGTCTCAACCGTAGAGATCTCACGGTGATCGTCCACAAAATTTGCTGACGTTGGAGATCTCACGGTAGCGAGAAGACGCTCCACACCTCCCGAACGCGCGAAGTCCAGCTTATCGCGGACTTCACGCGCGGATTAATATCCACAAAAGTGCAGGGCACTATTTGCGGATAATAAAATCCGTGGAAAAAACTTTCAAAAAGTGAAAAGAACGCCAAGTATTAAAAGATCGCATCTTGAGTTACAATTTTTTCCTTCCAGGTATCACTTTTCAAAAATAAATCAATCGCACTTACGAAAAAAAGAAATTGAATCGGAAAAAATTTCAATCCCTACAAAGGGCCACTGCAATAATTATCCAGAGAAATTCTTACGCGTAAAGTTCAAAAATTGAACGAGCAAAAAAAATTGTAATTATTGGTTTCGGTAGCAGCCAAGAATCGGACGTACCGACCATTATCGGTACTGTAACAACATGTTGTCAAAGGGCACTGCAAAACCAATGCGAAAACTTGGCGTGCATGGTTAAGTGAAAAAGTTCGGCGAAGTGCTGTGTCATTGTACTTTTCAGAAACTCGCTCCATGCACGCCCAAAGTAGCAGTATGACGTCATGGATTGGGAAATGAACCAATGCGAGCCCTTTTGCAGATTTTCATATTCGAGACCCCCATTCTATCCTTTCCAGCCACCTATTTATGGCTTATCCGGAATTTTCGGATGTTTATTCTGGTCTTCTTCCTCGATTCGATAAACCGTGTACATCCATATGATATTTCCATATCAAATGAGAATTTCTTTTGTTTGCGCAATTCATGATAGTCTTTTCAATTGAGGAAGAGCCAGGCAAAGCGGAACAGACGGGCGAAACGGGTTACCTCACCAAAAAAAAATTATGATTTTTACGAAAAGTATCATGTATACGAAATTTGAATTGAAAAGGTTTAGATTTTAGAGATTAATGAAAATGTAAAATAGTATATTACACACCTAGGGCAGGAAAATGAGAAAAGTCTCAGATCACACGTAATGACTGTCGGCCGAGGCGAAGCCGAGGCTGACAAACATGTGGTCTGAGGCTTTACTTTTTCCTGGCCGAGGTGTGTATAAGATTTTTCTGTCCGACGCAGCAGGAATTTCGGGCCGGAGCGCAGAAATTTTTATTTTTTTAGGCCATTGTTGTGCTGTCGCTCCACCTCTCCAAGAGCCAGGCAAGGCGGAACAGACGGGCAAAACGGGTCACCCCACCAAAAAAAAATTATGATTGTTACGGAAATCATCATTTTTACGGGATTTGAATTGAAAAGGTTTAGATTATAGAGATTAATGAAAATATAAAAATTTCATTTTTTAGGCGATTATTGTGCTGTACCCGCCTCTCCGCGAAAACAGATTCTTTATCTTCCCGGGCTTTTTCACTTAACCATGCACGCCAAGTTTTCGCATTGGTTTTGCAGTGCCCTTTGACAACATGTTGTTACAGTACCGATAATGGTCGGTACGTCCGATTCTTGGCTGCTACCGAAACCAATAATTTCAATTTTTTTTGCTCGTTCAATTTTTGAACTTTACGCGTAAGAATTTCTCTGGATAATTATTGCAGTGGCCCTTTGTAGGGATTGAAATTTTTTCCGATTCAATTTCTTTTTTTCGTAAGTGCGATTGATTTATTTTTGAAAAGTGATACCTGGAAGGAAAAAATTGTAACTCAAGATGCGATCTTTTAATACTTGGCGTTCTTTTCACTTTTTGAAAGTTTTTTCCACGTATGCCTAGACAGCAAAAACCATGAATAAATATACCTAGACATCGAAAACCATGAAGAAATATACCTAAGCATCGAAAACCATGGAAAAATATACAAAGCCGACGAAAACCATGGAGAAATATACCTAGACATCAAAAACCGTGAAGAAATATACCTAGAAATCGAAAACCATGGGGAAATATACCTAGACATCGAAAACCATGGAGCCGTGGACCTAGACACCGAAAACCATGAAGCCGTGGACCTAGACACCGAAAACCATGAAGCCATGGACCTAGACACCGAAAACCATGGAGCCGTGGACCTAGACACCGAAAACCATGGAGCCGACGACCTAGACATCGAAAACCATGGAGAAATATACTTAGACATCGAAAACCATGAAGAAATATACTTAGACATCGAAAACCATGAAGAAATATACCTAGGCATCGAAAACCATGGAGAAATATACAGAGACAACAAAAACCATGGAGCCGTGGACCTAGACACCGAAAACCATGGACAATATACCTAGGCATCGAAAACCATGGAGAAATATACCTTGTAACGTAGATTTTCCCGACGGGTCCATCTCGTCCCTACTCGGCTCGCGTCACTCCTCGCGTCGTCCAAGGCCGCGAGAACGGGCTGGGCGCCAGGCACATAGTGCCGCCGACCAACGTCGACTTTGTGTTCGCCCGCCCCCGGCGATCAAATTTGGCCGGGGACGCGAGGAACGACACGACCGAGGCGGTCCGGCCACTCAGCTCCATACTGAGATACTAAGGGGTAGAGGGGGTGATTCTTTGGGGAAAGAGTAACAGCAGGATATCGAGAAACGTAACAAAATAAACTGACTCTAAACGATCAAGAATTAAAAAGGTTAACAATAGTATTTATTTGAAAGAATCAGAAGGGATTTTACAAGGCAATTGAAATATGGAATCCGGGCGGCTCTCGCCGGCCCGTTACAAAGAAAATAATAAGGTCGCGCAAACGCTACCAGGAAATAACGTCTCCGCCTGACGATGGACGAAAGCGTAAGATCGAAACGAAACGAAACGTCTTTGGCACTGCCAGGCTGTAACGAAGGTAACTAAAATCGAACGTCGGCCTGACTGTAATCCGGCGGCTGTTACGCCTGTGACGCAACGGCCGCGAGGCATAGGTAGTACGTCATCAGACTAACAGACCGTCAGCCAAGGTAGTAGCTCAGAAACAACGTCGAAAGGCAAAAGGTAATCGGCCCTAAATGCGAGGCAGTACTTGAGACCACGCGAGATCTCGAAAGGCAGAAGAGACTTCACGATAGTTGCGGCGAAACAAGGCAAAAGTTACGCATCGTCAGTCGGGGCGTTTTGACAAGGGTTCCTGGTAGCACGAAATAATAAACAGCGCAAAATCAGACTCGAAACAATTAATATGGCACAGCGAAATAACCCTGGAAACGCACGACACGTGCGAAAATAAAATAAATACGAAACCGAGCTCAGACCACCGAAATATCGACAAACACATCCGCGAACAATAGGCTCTACGCCTTACCGTAGCGATCGAAGCTAGGGCACGAGAGCGAGAGAGATAGAACGAATACAAACGCGTGCGCGCTGGCCGACTCGAGGCCACGCGCGACGAAGGAATTCTCCGAGCGACAACTCAAGCACAACGAAATAAAATATATTTTCGTCGCTCGAAGAATATTATACAAAAGGATACCGAGATCGAAATTAATTACGGAAAATGAATTACTTTAAATCAAGGCAAGGAAACACGAGGAATATTCTAAACGAAACAATTTGAGACGCTATCGTTTGTCGACTCGCCTCGTCTTGTTCGGCCACAAAATGACTCGAATGTTCGAAGGAAAAGCCGGGGACGGATGGCTGGTCACGCCCGAAAATGTCAACCCCTTTTCCTCTCGAACGCAAAAAAAAACTCTAACGAAATAACCTCCCGGAATGGCCGCCAATTTTCGCCATCCCGCAGATCGCAAAAATACCAATAAATGCCGAACAAACGAGGCGATCGAAGGGAGAAATTAGAACGGGCTCACCGAGAAACTCGTGGTCCAGGTGACGACAGCAACCAAGGCAGCAAAGGCAAAAGGTAAAGGCAGCAAGGCAACAAAGGCAGCGGAAGTCAAAAGAGAAGATGTCACCACTCCGGACAGGCACTTGACGAAGACTGATTTGCATCGATCGCAAATCTCGTTGCTCCCGTTCTCGCGCCATCCCCACCACCGTAACCCGTCTCTCGCGAGGCAGCACTAGCGCGCTCTAGGCGCGAGCTAGGCTGTTGCCGGGCCACGTGATCTTCGCGGCCCTTTGGAATCGCGTGCACCGCAGATCGCGAAATCGACGGTACGCGACTCGAAACAATTTAACTCGACTACGCCTTGCCGCTGACCGTCCCTCCTTCGACAATCGTCCCCTTGCGTTCGGCTGAGCCGTGCCTCGGGTACGCTTCCTCTGGGGATCCGGGCGGTGTCCATGACGGGACGAAGGGGAGGCCTCCCTCGCGGCTCGCCGACCAAGCGAGTCGCGGTGGGCCCACACGCCACGTTAGGCAAACAGCACCTCCGCCCCTGGTTTCCCGAATCCCGCTAAGATGAGGCGCCGGGGCTAGCGGACCGTGGCACCCGAGGTTACAGCTGTGGACGTTGCAACTACTTGGTTGGATCGGCGAGGAGGCCACGGGGGGCATCATCGAATGGCCACAGAACCGGCGTGGTCCTCCGTACGTCCACCAGCAGCCGCGATGATTGCGACTAAGACGCACTGACGGGGGCGAAAGCTTTGAGAAAAACGGGGCGGCAAAGCAAGGCAAAAGGCAAAATGCTTTCCCTCGCGAGAAACCCATGCCGGAGCGGGTGCACGAGAAACGGAACAACACAAAAGGCAATGGCTAGAAAGGTAATACTGCGTTTCGTGTTTCTCGGTATTCTCAAGGCAACAAGGGAATCTCAAATACTCAAAATTAACTGCAGGGGGTCGATCTCGGTAGCTCGCGATGATAGCTGAAATTCGCGAAGGTATTTCGATGCTCGAGCCGGTTCGTTGACAAAATACTTAGAATTAACGTCGTATAAAGTAAAATAATAATAAAAGGTTGTATAATTACGACGCGTTGAGTCTCCGCAAATGCTCTGTCCGTTCTTTCAACGAGTGGCGACCGAAAAATGGACCGAAAACCCGGTCCACTGGTCGACAGGGATTCGTGCGAGTGCCGTAGCAAAAAGTTACGTCACAACCTAGACAGCAAAAACCTTGAAGAAATATACCTAGACATCGAAAACCATGAAGAAATATACCTAGGCATCGAAAACCATGGAGAAATATACCTAAACATCGAAAACCATGAAGCCGTCGACCTAGACATCGAAAACCATGGAGAAATATACCTAGACGTCGAAAACCATGAAGCCGTCGACCTAGACATCGAAAACCATGGAGCCATGAACCTAGCGATCAAAAACCATGGAGAAACATACCTAGACATAAAAAACCATGGAGCCGTGTACCTTGACAACGAAAACCATGGAGCCGTCGACCTAGACATCGAAAACCATGAAGAAATATACCTAGGCATCGAAAACCATGGAGAAATATACAGAGACAACGAAAACCATGGAGAAATATACCCAGACAACAAAAACCATACCTACACGTCGAAAACCATGGAGAAATATACCTAGACATCAAAAACCATGAAGCCGTGGACCTAGACACCGAAAACCATGAAGCCGTCGACCTAGACATCGAAAACCATGGAGCCATGAACCTAGCGATCAAAAACCATGGAGAAACATACCTAGACATAAAAAACCATGGAGCCGTGTACCTTGACAACGAAAACCATGGAGCCGTCGACCTAGACATCGAAAACCATGGAGAAATATACAGAGACAACAAAAACCATGGAGAAATATACAGAGACAACAAAAACCATGGAGAAATATACCTACCCATCGAAAACCATGGAGAAATATACCTAGACAACAAAAACCATGGAGCCGTGTACCTTGACAACAAAAACCATGATAGCTAGACAACGAAAACCATGGTAGCTAAACAACGAAAACCATACGGAAAGAGAGGCCCGATATAGTCTGTCTCTCTCGCTCAGTGGCGCGCAAAGAGTGGGGATACCACGTTTAGCGGGGCGGGTGACGTCACGGGCCGAAAATGTCCACCAGGCACGTAAGGGCGTATGTCCAAGCGCCTGCGCACATAACTTACGCCTTTCTGACTCTAAGAAACAGAAGGGATCCCAAACCTCGCGTCCAAAATCTTCAATGTTAGATTTCTCTGGATTTGCTGAACGGATTTTGTTCTACCAAGGACCATTCGAAAGATAAAAAATCATAGAAAATTCAAATCTAATATGAGATTTTTCCCTCAACCCGTTCTCCTGTGAGAACGATTTAAAGTTTCTGTGACGTCATAAACCGCCTATTTTACTGTATATAAGAGTACGGCCGGCTCGCGCGCTACGCTTTTCTTTTAAACTTGGCGTCGAGCCGCTGCCGCGACTCTTGATAGTTAGTCGACCTGGAGACCTCGAACAGAACGGTCTACCAGCATATTAAAGTTTTTTCCAAAAAGGGCCTCGACCATCGTGGTCGAGGACCCCCTTCAACGTCCGGTCCGGCAATAGTTAAAACGGTTGCGCGAAACACAATTCGCGAACCGTAATAAAAGTAAAATAACCAAAATTATAATTTCCGAATTAATAATTGCGAATGACCCTAATCATTGTAGTTCAAAGGGTCATCGCGCAAAACCAATTAAATGTTCACCGAATGTAACAAGCTCAGTGTACAAGTTTTAATAATTGTTAATTTTAATAAAAGTTGTTAATCGTTCACCGTTTGCAACTAAATTACTACACCAATCGTTTCCTTCATCCACCGACGTTCCATACACAATCAAAAACTCTAAACCATAATATTCCACCTGCCTGGACAACTGGCTCCAATCCCCGATTTGCCTTTGCAAATCCAAAACCGGAGCAACTTTTACAGCTACGACCACGGTAAGTCCTAACACGATCGGGCAAAAATACCGGGACGTAACAATATTGACTCTTTTTACAATCGTTGAGCAATCCGGGATGTGTCATTTCGATGTTTATCAGCTTATCACAATAGATCGACATATATCGTGCGTAATTCTGGCGGTTCATTGTAAAAAAAAACTTCTGTTATTTTTTGCAAAACGTATAAAAACAAATTGGAATCACCCGTACGAATACTGTAGTCTAATTTCAAAAGATATCCGATTAACCGTGTGTACAACAAATATATTTGCAGTGTTTTGCCATGCAATCCTTCAAAAGTTTCAGTTTTGTAAAGTTCATATTTGTCGAACAATTCTGCCAAGTTTTCATTTATTATCTCTGGGTGATCGTTCTGCTGTTCATTGAATACTTCTAAATATTGTTGAATATTTTCCAGATCGTATTTTTCGGATTGTAAAAATCTTTCGAAATGCAAAATTTGCAGAGCGAGAGAGAGTAAGGGATGGATTTTTTTTACACCGATTAAAGTTTTTTCCACTTACAAATGAACTAACAGATCCACTGGCTAAAATTTCGCTATCTATAAGAATGTTCGTTAAGCCAGATCCACTTATAAATTTTCCACAAGCTTTGAAGAATGACAACATTATGTGGAAAGCTCCGAAGTTAATTATAAGTTTCCAAAATTCATCCTCTGCACTCTGAATTCGTAGCGAAACCTTGGCCATGGCTAAATCATACGTCACACAGAAAAAGTTTTTTCCGCATTCAGAGTCGATTTGCATATTTCTCCGCATGGTTTCCTTAACAACCGCTGGATCCGCGGGTGTATTATTGATTTGTGTGAAGTACTCAACTTTTTGGATCCTACTCTCATCTCTGAAAATTTTAGCGTTGAATCCTACCCACATTGACGTGTTTGCAATTTGTAATTTGTGAGAAATTACGCATGCAAAATGAACTTTTTGAAACTGTTTTAAGTGTTCAGGTTCACCAATGCGTTGTATCGTACTACGCCAAAACACTGGACGACGTTGTTTTGCATATGGTACGGTTTCAAATACCTCTGGCTCAAACGCTCGCTTCCTACGTCCAGACAAATCACGAACATTAACGGAAGAACTCTGCGCAGTTTCTGTCGACGCCTCATGATTTTTTTCGATTGCATCCGATTCCTCTTCCGTGGGGATACTTTGATTAATGATCCCAACAGTATCATGCAAAGTATTTTTACCTGAGGTCGTTTCTACAAATCTATCGAAATTATCCCACGCTACTCCAGACTATAACACGGAAGTTGTTTAAATACCGGAAAGGCATAAAGGATTGTTCGAAGTCGAAGCGTATGCTGCAGACGTCTCCAATTCTAGAATTCCGCTTGACTTATGCAGTAACCTTGTCTGCTCAGTATGTCGATTACTTTTTTGCTTCCCGTAAGACTTTTTATCGCAATGCCCAATGAAATATGTTTGCGCGGTTTTATATTGCCACTTGTGATACTATAAATAGAGTCTTGTGAGTAGCACGAAGACAATCGCTCAACGCGATTGCATATTTTTTCTCAACACCGCTCAAAGCAGTACTCCAAAATACACTACCGTCCATAAGTTTGGAAACACTCGCTCGGATGTCGAGCCTCACAAAAAGTTCCATCGTTCTTTGAAAAATGATGATATCTTATTTTTTCGAGCGGCGTTTTAAAAAAGACATATCAATCTTCATTCGCTTTACTTGGAAAATTTCTTACGATTTTTTTTGAGCCCAGTACGCACCTTGAAAGTTGGTCGTTTTTTTGACTTTTTTGGGGGGGTTAAAATGTTAACGCACAACTCGTAGGAAATTTTTTTCACTTTTTTTCAGTGAAAACTTAAGGTGGACTGTAAAAGCTTCATTTTACTTTTTTAAAAAGTTTCATACGATTTTTTCCGGTATAACTGTTGAACTTTTTGCAAGAAATGACTATATTTATAAAATGTTGCCTAATTCGGAAACTGTTAAGTTTGCGTAAAATCACCAAGAGGGTGAAAAGATGCATAGGAACATTCTGGACGCACTAATTTTTTTTCAGAATTAATAGAAGAAGAAAAAAAATGTGTTTCCAAAAGGCGACAAATTTTTTTTCTATTGTGAAAAATACGTTCTCTTACCAGTTCTACGCGGTTTTCTGATCGAAAATACCGTCCCTCTCTCGGATCACAACTTTAACCAGTCGTGGCATCCGTTTGATTGATTCATCGATGTGACTCTGCTCCAGGGTGGCCCAAGCTTCTTTCAGTTTTTCCCAGAAATCGCTTGAAGATGTGGGACAAGTTTTCCGTATTTTTCGATCCAGCTCGTCCAACAAGAGCTTGATCGGATTTTGTGAGTGTGTGGCCAACGGACTTGGTGAGCTGGGACGATGACTGCCAGATCATCTATCCCACAGTCATCAAGCCCGAAGTCATCAGATCCTTGATGACATCATCGAGCCTGAGGTCATTGAGATCGTCGATGTCGAGCCCGGGGTCATCGACATCGCCGATGATGAGGTGGAGGAGGCGGTGGAACCAGCCGATGATGAGGTGGAGGCGATGGAACCAGCCGATGATGAGGTGGAGGCGGTGGAGCCAGCCGGTTAATATTATGACTTTTTCGATTTTATTCATAACCGGTTGAACGAAATGGATCAGTACTGCCCCATCTCCCCCGATACCGGATATGCCAGAAATGATGGAATAATCAGCGATGTAATTCATCATAACAGAACTCCGCAACCCATCGCAAACTCGCTGAACAGATCAACCCGCACGTGGGTAATTCGGTCTTTTTACCAAACGCGTGCGGATGATCTAATCTGTCATCACTGTTACTTGCTCAATCCACACGTCTATGGGCAAGTAACAGCATTCTCGGACCACGTCGCAGGAGCGTGTCAGAACGTCCTGCAGTATCGATGTGCGAGTTGCATGGACACTAGGGTGCTTTTTTTTTGGCGACATTTTTTTTTTCACTCCCATCTCGCATTTTTATAGGGAATACCTTAAAGAAAATTCCCTGAAAATTTGAGCCCTTAATATTAATTTTAAGTACTCGCCCAAGGCGTCCAATGATTTCCCCTTTAAAATACACGTAAAGTTCGATTTTTCTTCTTAAAAGTTCTACAGATCAGAGGCATTTAAAGGTACGATCTTGGTCGACGAACCGATTTATTCATAATTGAATGCTCTACAAAAGTGTCCATTGTGACGTAATTGTAACTCGAACTGGCGAGGTCGTACGGGTCACTAAACCCAATTTTTTCATGAAATTCTCGTTTTTTTATCTCTATCTCGTAAATGACAAGAGCTACAGGAAAAATAGGAATGACAAACTTGAAGGAAATTCAATTTCCTACAAAAAAGTATGCGAGCACTAAATCGCTAACATCGATATTTCTTGAGATATTGGGCTTTTAAGTTGAGGTAGTATAGAATTTTCGTGAATTATTGAGCTAAATTGTATAAGTTGTTAATTTATGATTCTTTATTGTCATTCAAATCATCAAATATTTATTTGTTAAGTTTCAAATGATTGAAAAGTTGAATAACTGAACGTTTTGAAACTGGAATTCGAGAAAAAAACACATTTTCAAAGTGCCCAAAATTGTTTTTTTTTTACTTTTCACGAATTTTTCGATTGATTTTCCCCTGATTATTCTAATTTACTTACCAGTAATTGAATACCTATACATTTCTAGTTACAAATATGTTGTAAATTTACAAAAATTTTGTAAAATTTGTAAATTTCTAGTTGAAAATTTTGTAAATTTACAACATATTTTCAACTAGAAATTTATAGGTATTCAATTACTGGTAAGTAAATTAGAAGAATCGGGAGAAAATCAATTGAAAAATTCGTGAAAAGTGAAAAAAATAATTTTAAGCACTTTGAAAATGTGTTTTCTTTCTCGAATTTCAGTTTCAAAACGTTCAATTATTCAACTTTCCAATCATTTGCAACTTGACGAATCAATATTTGATGATTTAAATGACAATAAAGAATAATAAATTAACAACTTATACAGTTTAGCTCAATAATCCATGAAAATTCCATACTACCTTAACTTAAAAGCCCAATATCTCAAGAAACATCGATGTTAGCGATTTGGTGCTTCAATACTTTTTTGTAGAAAATTGAATTTCCTCCAAGTTTGTTATTCTTATTTTTTCTGTAGCTCTTGTCATTTACGAGATAGAGGTAAAAAAACGAGAATTTCATGAAAAAATTGGGTTTAGTGACCCGTACGACCTCGCCAGTTCGAGTTACAATCACGTCACAATGGACACTTTTGTAGAGCACTCAATTATGAATAAATCGGTTTGTCGACCAAGATCGTATCTTTAAATGCCTCTGATCTGTAGAACTTTTAAGAAGAAAAATCGAACTTTACGTGTATTTTAAAGGGGAAATCATTGGACGCCTTGGGCGAGTACTTAAAATTAATATTAAGGGCTCAAATTTTCAGGGAGTTTTCTTTAAGGTATTCCCCACAAAAATGCGAGATGGGAGTGAAAAAAAAATGTCGCCAAAAAAAAAAGCACCCTAATGGACACACTCTGCATTTTCATGGCACATGGATCGTGCAACATATGCAGAAATCTACCTTGGTATGTATTTCTTATTCATTATTAATTTTTTTGTATTTTAAATTTTCAAAAATCTTTATTAATTTTTTTTGTTTTGATTCTTATGTTACAGACGTCTCGGGACTTTTTTTTCTTTGATTTAAAAATTAAAAAATTAAAAACTTTATTTCAAAATTAAAAATTAAAAAATCATTTATCGACCTTCCCCCATCGCAATAGATGATCCCATTCCTATATATATATATATATATAAGTATAGCTCATTCAGGGATGTGAGCACTGGGACCCATCTCTGGATGGTTGAGTGCGAGCTTCGCTTGCTCAGTTAGGTGGGGGTGACTCATCCCTCGCTCGCACGCTACTTCACGACTCAGAAATTCCGTTGGGGCTCGCGGTCCAAGCTTCCCTCGCTCAGGTATGGGGCTGACTCGACCCTCGCAAGAGGAAAATCTCGGGATGACTCATGCGACTCTCGCCACCGGATGTCAAAAGCACTTAACGGCGATCCTTATCTCACCCCCTTTTATGACCCTCCCCCAATAAAAGCACTTAACGGCGATCTCACTCCCTTTTATGACCCCCCCCCCCCCCCCCCAATAAAAACACTTAACTACGATCCTTATCTAATAACACTTTACCCAAAAACACTTTCGCTCAGTGAGTGGTGGGCGGGCGGGAGGGGGTGGTGGGCGGTCGTGAGGGGGTGGTGGGCGGGCGGGGGGGGGGGTGCATTGAATGCCACTTGCCAGCGAAATTGGGAAGGGGGGTGGGTGGGAGGGGAAGTGGGCGACGTCCAAGAGACATAAAAGAGGGGGAGGTAAAAGGGGGGCGGGGGATGACGTCATTTATTGGGGGTCATAAAAGGGGGGCTAAAAAGGAGGGAGGCTGAAGAGGGGGTGGAATGTGAATTAGGATCGGCAAAGCATATATGGGGCATTCCTCGCCAAATCGACCACTTTTGAACCCGACCCCTTTCGATTTTGCTGAAATTTTTTTCCTGTTTTCTAACTCACTAAAGACGTTTCCCAGAATTTTTTCAAATTTTTTTACCCAAACAAAAAAAGTCACGTAACATCCATAACTTTGTCAAAAATTGACATATCGAGCCGTTTTTTTCAAAATTTTTGTCTTAAAATGTACTTTTCAAAAAAAAATATTCAAAAATTTTACCAAATTATTTTGATTTTTTTTTTGCATTTTCGAAAAAAAACGAAAATTTTGGGTTGTATGACACGTTTAATTTTTTTTTTTTTTATTTCTATAACAAACTTTGGTATTTTCTACAAATTCTCTGAAATTTTTGGAGTGGGATTCTTTTGCTTTCTATTTTTTTTTTTATCGAAATTTTTTTTTCATCTCAGCTTCTTTGTCATTGAAATGCTCTCAAAATTTTTGAGGATCTACCAAAATCATTAAAAAATAAAGGAGAATTATAATAATAACAATTAACAGTGTTAAACATCGGAAAAAATTGAACAAAGTAGAAGATGCCGAAACTCGATAGCCGAAAAAGATCGGGAGTGTGACCTGTCGGTAAAGTAGGATTAAAGCGCCATCCGTGGGAACATTTATAAACTCCATAGTAATCTCACAATCACTCGTGGTTCGATGTTCTCTGGCGAAGTAGTATTTTCATCACGTACATCTTTTGTAGAGTGCCAAGTACGTTTTAATTATTTATTGATTGTTGGTTTTTATTCGAAAAAGAATCAGACGATATATCATGGCAACTAAAATTCCATTCAATCGTTGTGCTAATCCTTTTAAGATTGAAAATCATGTGAAAAAAAGGATTTACGAAAAGCAAATCAAGCTGTTCAAGAAAAATTAGGGTTATATGGCAGCTGTTATTTATGCTCGGAATGCAGAAAGAACGTTTTTGTGGATCTCAATCAGCCGAACATTACTAACAATATTGATAATATCGGTGATCGAAATATGGCTACTGGAAGTAAAGACTATATTCGGGATTCCGACTCGGACGTTGATAAAGACAATGACCATGAAAACAGTTGTGAACAAGATAACGATTCTAGAGCTGATACTCTAGATCCCGCAAGTCAAAGAACTGAATTCTTGCTATCTCACGGTAAAAATAATAAACAACTTACTTTTCGAATGCTTAATGTATACTTTTATGAATCCAATACAAATTTTATTAATTTTTTTCCTTCTTAAACCAAAATATATATATTTTTTTTCTAGATTCTTTGACATATGTCAGTGAACCGTTTTCGTCTCAACCAAGTTCTGAGTCCCAAGTTAGCATTGAAACTCAACTGCCAGTCGTGCTCTACGTCGATTAAATGAATCACCAATCCCACGCAAAAAATTGAACAATCATCACTATTTAGAAAATAAGGTTGATCGAATCAGCTCCAACTTGAAAAAGCTTCTTCGTCTTGATGCCAACACTCAGCCTGATACAAATTTTGACTTGAACGATCGAAACTTAATTGATCGTTTAAAGGCAAAGTTTCATGATCAGGATTCGTTTAAAGCGGAAAAAAATACAATTTTTAACGCTTTTTCCATCAGACTGGAGCGAACGAAAAGTTGCTGAAACCATGAACAGTTCCAGACACATGGTTCAAGTTTCAAAGAAATTATCTGAAACTAATGGGATTCTTGCGATTTCTGAGTCTCAACTAGGTTTTGTAATCACCGATCATTTTACTTTTTTTTTCATTACTGAATATGAGTTGTATATCGTTTCATTATTCTTATTTATAGGCCGATCACTACCTGAAGTTGTTCGATTAAAAATCTTAGATTTCTACAACAGCGATGATGTGAGCATCAATATGCCTGGCAAGAAAGACTATGTGTCGATGAGAGATCAGGATGGGAATCGAACGCAAATTCAGAAACGGCTCATTCTTTCAAATTTGAAAGAACTGTTTTACTGTTTCCGTAATGAAAATCCAGAAGAAAAAGTTGGTTTTTCTAAATTCGCTTCACTTCGTCCGAAAAATTGCGTTCTTGCTGGATCGAGTGGCACACATACAATCTGTGTTTGTGTTATTCATCAAAATATAAAATTGATGATACTTGGTAATGGATAATATAGTTTTCAGGTGTTTGTTAATAATTATCTGAACGTGATGAAATAATTAATAATTTTTTGAATTTTAGGTGCTAATTTGAAGAGATTATCGAGAAAATTGGTAAAGCCATTGACGGATTACAACGACTGTCTAAATGTTATCATGTGTCAGCCTCCATCTGCTGAGTGCTATTTCGGAAAATGCGGTGAATGTCCTGACACGGAATCATTAAGTGATATCTTGAATGACATTTTTACTAGAAATGATATTGAGACTATCACTTATAAGTCTTGGATTTTAACGCCACGTTGTAATCTTAAGACGATTTCGAAATCCTCGTATGATTTTGTTCAGCAGTTCTGCGCCGACTTGAAAGTTCTTTTACCTCATGCATACGTTGCCAAACAGCAAAGCAGTTTCTTGAAAACTTTAAAACAAAATTTACAGGAGGGAGAGTTTTTGATTGTGTGTGATTTTGCCGAAAACTACGCATTTGTCGTACAAAATGCTGTAGCTGGATTCCATTGGAATAATGACACAGCTACTGTTTTTCCGGTGGTGATATATTTTCGAAATGGCGAAGAAATTGCACACCGAAGCTTGGTGATTATTTTGGATTGCCATAATCATGATGCTGTTGCAGTTCATGTTTTTTTGAAATATGTAACAGATTTTGTTAAAATTATTTCACAAAACACTCAAAAAATATATTACTTTTCGGATGGTGCTCCACAGCAATTCAAAAACTTCAAAAATTTCGTAAATTTGTATAATCACAAAGCTGATTTTGGAATTCAAGCAGAATGGCATTTCTTTGCTACCGCTCACGGAAAGGGTCCGTGTGATGGTATTGGTGGAACTCTTAAAAGAATGGCTGCCCGAGCGAGTCTCCAGTTACCTGTGGATGATCAAATCACAACACCATTGGGACTGTATAAATGGGCTTCTGATTCGAAAAATTTACCGAGCATTAGAGTTGTGCATTCAACTACCATTGAATATAGCACCGCGAGTAAGAGCTTAGAGAGCCGATTTTTTAAAACTAAACCGATCACCGGCACTCAAAAAGTGCACGCCGTTATACCAGGTGAAAATGATTGTCTTATCGTCAAAGATTATTCAAATTCTACTGAATCAAGAACGTGTAAATTATTCAAACGAGTGAAAAAAAAAATTTGATTTTATTTGAAGCTATTGTAGTTAAGATGACTCAATAGACTACGTTATTTTCTAAATGTGAAGTAATAAAGTAGTGTATGGAAAAAAGAAATAATTAAACAACTTTCAGTGTGAATTGTCTACTGTAAAATTTTCAATAGCTTATTTTTTGGTCAAAATGAGGGAAAACACATAATAATTTGTAGTTTTCTTTATTCCTGAATGTAATTTAAAAAGACGAATTACATAAAAAATGTGTTCAGGACCACCTTCTATTCTATTTTTTTGTAAAAGAAAGAATTGTTCGGATGATAAACACTGTTAATTGTTATTATTATAATTTTTCTTTATTTTCCATCGATTTTGGTAGATCCTCAAAAATTTTGAGAGCATTCCAATGACAAAGAAGCTGAGATGAAAAAAAATTTTCGATTATAAAAAAAAATAGAAAGCGAAAGAATCCTACTCCAAAAATTTCAGAGAATTTGTAGAAAATACCAAAGATTTTTATAGAAATTAAAAAAAAAAAAAATTTGAACGTGTCATACATCCCAAAATTTTCGTTTTTTTTTCGAAAATGTAAAAAAAAAATTCAAAATAAATTGGTAAAATTTTTGAATATTTTTTTTTTGAAAAGTACATTTTAAGACGAAAATTTTGAAAAAAAACGGCTCGATAGGTCAATTTTTGACAAAGTTATGGATGTTACGTAACTTTTTTTTGTTTGGGTAAAAAAATTTGAAAAAATTCTGGGAAACGTCTTCAGTGAGTTAGAAAACAGGAAAAAAATTTCAGCAAAATCGAAAGGGGTCGGGTTCAAAAGTGGTCGATTTGGCGTGGAATGCCAAATACCCGACGAATACTTCCGGGTATTCGTCTTTTTCGCGCGGCCCTTCGCAAGTGACATTCCGCATTCATTTTGCACCGGATCTTCGGGCAATTTCGCTGTGTTCGAGACCATTCGCGGGTCTATTTTCGCGATTTGACAGGTGGCAATTTCCGGGCGGGTTTCGGGGCCACCATATACAAGCGGCTATCGCGGGTCGCAGTTTTCGCATGTGCGGGTTCGGTTCGCTTCACCGTTTGAACTTTTTTGGGCGCTCCGGTTTCGGGTTGGTTGGTTGGTTGTTTCGTTTTGTGCTGGCTCCGGTCTCTGCTGTTTGGCTTGAGACCATACGGCCATGTTTGAGTAGAACTTCAAGTCACTGGCAAATTACGCGCGAAGTTTGATTTGAAAAGATTGGAAGAGGAGTATGGAGGTACACTGCCGCTCAAAAGTTTAGATACACTACCCAATATTTCTTGCGGCACTAAAAGTTTAATAACTCTGTCAAAAAAGAAGATTTTCCAATTTCCGAAGCGGCGTTTTGAAGGGGACAAATCAAGCTTCAGTTTGATCCGTTCAAATATTTTTTATGATTTTTTTTTCGACTCAGTACAGACTTTGGTTTGTGACTGTTTTTAGGCTTTTTTTTTGACCATGGCAAATCAGGCGCACAGCTTCAGGATTTTCTTGATTTTTTCTTTGATTATGACAAACTTAAAACTGGATGCAAGAGCTCCATCTTCGTTTTTTAGAAAAATTTTTGCGATTTTTTTTCGAAAAGTTATCTGATTTTTTCCCAAAATCAATCAATTTTGAAAAATTCTAAATAACCCGAGAACTATAGGGTTCAAGAGAAAATATTAAGAATGAAAAAAGTTGTGTATTTCGATCCTGAATTGCGTCGAATTTTTTTGGAATTATTCTTTGAATTTTTTTTTTTTTAGTATTTTTTTCGAAACTTAGTTTTTTTTTAAGGCCGATAAAGTAATGATTCAAGGCACTCACCCGACTCAGATAAGTTTCTCTAACTTATCTAAGTGTGGTGAGTTTGCTCACCACAAAACTGCAAAAAGTCGGTTTTTTGAAGTTTTCTCCCTTAATAATTAAGCGATCAAATTGTTTGACCTCTCATTTTTTTCGTTTTTCAATTCTTTATAATTCGTCCTTTGAAGCAAACAACATTCCTTCAATAGTTTGTCTGTTATAAGCGAAAAACAAAAAAAAGTGCTGTTTTTTTCACTATTTTGTTAATAACAAAATAAGTAGTGAAAATCTCGAGTGGAAAAGTATGCACTTATGATCGGGGAGCGATTCCGCGTCGAATGGCACTCGCGGTTTGCCATTAGTATTTTTTACATGAAAAAATCTCTATTGCTTGGCCTACAATTTCTTGCGAGTGCTGCGAGTTTGGGACGACGATCGACGGTCGGCGGCCCGCCCGAATTTCCTCGTCGGTTGCAGTGGCCGTCACCTTTGGCTCCCGATACCCGATGATGGGGATGCGGTGCTGCCCTGGCCTCGACGCCGCGGAGCTCCCAAGTAGGGGGTGCCGCCTGATTCCGACGACAGTGTCCGAGCCACGCGCGAAGGGAGGTTAGGAGCCCAACGACTTGGCACAGCCCAGCACCGCTTGAGTCTTCCCGCCACGAGTTCCTCCGTGATGACGACTTGCCGCATGATTCCGGACTGCGCCGCGGAGTTGGCGGTGGAACTCGTGGCTTGGCTGGTCACGGGAGCCCGTCGTCGTCCAGGTAGGTTTGTCCCTTGTCTCGCCGCCGTTGGTTGGGGCCTGGGTTCCAGGGGCTGCTTGAGGGTGGGTGGGTAAACGAGGATTGCGAGTAAGGGGTGAGGGAGGGTCTTGGTTTTTGTGTGTGCCACGGGTGTTAATCAAATTGCCACCCTTGCAGGTCGTAGCGGCTTCTCGGGTCCTCGGCCGCCGGCCTCCGCTGTCGCTGGTCCTCGCCGTCCTTTCCCTGGAACAATCTGGGAGAGAAAAAGAGAGGAAAACGGGAAGGGACGGGCTACGGGGTGGTCGCCGAAGGCTTCCAGCCTTCCACCACGACGACGTGCAATTTTACCACGTCACAGTAGATAGGAGGGAAAGGAGAAGATTCAATTGAATTTTTGTGCTCGAGGAGACGTCGGTAGGCCATAATGAGAGGGACTTGGGAGATGTTTGATGCGGCATGCAATTGTCTTAGGGAAAGTGTGATCAGGGCGAGATTGGTGAGGAGAGGATGATTGCAACAAGCTAGTGTTCGAAAAACGTATTTATCGCAGAGATTTCAGGTGAAGGTGGAGGATAGGTTCTTTGGATTCGGCTAAAACTACATCATTGGGAGTGGAGTTGCGGTGCCCCAAACTGAGGCGAAGAGCTTTGCGTTGTAAAACTTCGAGTTTGGCAGTTAATGGGTAGGTTTTAAACGGAATGATGAGAGAACCGTATTCTATTGAGGTTCTGATGAGTGCACGATAAATACACACTAGGGTAGAGGGGTCTGCTTCCCACCAAGTAGAACGGAGACATTTAATGATGTTTAGTAGCTTTGAACATTTAGAGGTGAGGTTGAAGAGGTGAGGAATCCACGAGAGGCGCTGGTCAAAGGTAATGCCGAGAAATTTAGCGGAGGGGCAAGTAGGTACACGAGTGGAGTCGATGGTGATATAATAGGAGTCCCGATTGATGGGTTTACGGGAGAAAAAAATGAATTTAGATTTGGAAGGTTCAATGGAAAGTCCTAGGGAGTGAAGATAAGGAGAAATATTGTCAAGACTAGATTGAATCCGGCCAAAATCCCCTCCCAGGAAAAAAAAACTTGGACAAGTACATTGTTTGGTCCCATAGCCGAAAAAGAATGCTCCATTCGTGCAGCTGTAAAATTTGGAATATCAAAAATCTGACAAGTACTGAACAGAGATCGGCTCTGACATGTGAATCCAGCCGAAAACAAATAACTGTTTACATCCAGCCTTAAATTTTCTGATATCAGTGACAGGACAAGTATTGAATTGACCACTAGGTATCAGTTAACGAGAATGAAAAAAAAACATCAACTGTTTCTTCGAAAGTATTGCTGGATTATTTTTAAAAAATGGAGAGCGCGTATGCGCACAGAGTACTTGGCCGGCCCATTACTTTTGACTCTTTTGGGCCGTGGTCAATTCAATGAATTCGAAAGATCATACGAAGAAGTTTTCTAAGACACCGTGCAAAAAATTGAACTAAAATTCATGCGATAATTATCTGGGTAGCAGCTTTGAAATTTTATTAACTGATTGAGCTGAACCATATCCTAAGCATGGAATAAGTTTGCAACAACAACAGTTATAATTAGAATTACAATTATATTCCATTCAAATCGACCCCGAATATTGTGAATATTGTGAGATTGTCCCGCGATATGCAGGTTGCTTACTTGGTTGAATTTTTATAGTTTTAGAGTACATGTGTCTGATGAGCGTAGTCCCAATTCGATTCATTCTCGGATGAGCAATTTGCATGAAAAGTAATGGGCCGGCCAAGTACTCTGTGCGCATACGCGCTCTCCATTTTTTAAAAATAATCCAGCAATACTTTCGAAGAAACAATTGATGTTTTTTTTCATTCTCGTTAACTGATACCTAGTGGTCAATTCAATACTTGTCCTGTCACTGATATCAGAAAATTTAAGGCTGGATGTAAACAGTGCGACGATTTTGTCAGCAAAGAACGAAAAAGACGCGCCCTGAAATAATGAAAAAAAAAGGGGAAATAAAATTGACACACGAGACGGATTAAAAGGACGAAAATTAATATTCTTTATTGATCAAAAAAAAAGTAATGAGAGCGAAACCGTGCTTGGGCGCCAGCTGGTTTTCCGGTCCAGCAACCGTGACAGAAATTTTTAGGGCAAGAGACTCACGGACCTCAGGGACAGCGGGTCCCTGAATTTTGCGGCGTCTTGTTTATACCCGCGACGACCAAAACTCCGCGAGGACCGAAAATAAAGGTCAGGAAGAAATTTAAAGACGCGAAACCACAACACTCAGGGATTCAAAATGGGTAATCGGGTATCGGACTGGACGAGAGGGGGGAATGGCCGCGGCGAGCACGTGTCGCCGAGTCGCGAGCCACAATAAAAAGCAAAAGACTCACCGGAAATGCTCGGGACGTCCGTATGAGTCCGTTAGTCGTAATCCAAGGGAAAGGCCGGGTCGAGTTCACCAATAACAACTCCAAAGCCAAAAGGGCACAATAAGAAAGGGCAATTTGAAAATCGACTAAGTGCGTGCTCGCGCTATCACGCCGAGAGCAAGAGTGTGGAATCTCGGGATCCTCGCGAGCGCCTTGCCGGGCCACGAGGCCCGGTTCGAGGCTACGCTGGCTCCCGAGTTCCTTGACCAATTAAATCAATAATTCCGGGACTGTGGCTCGCAGATTGGGCGTTCGCGTTATCGAGCTTCGATATCCCGAGATCTTAGCGAAAAGAGGGCACTGACAGCCTGTCAGCGCCTGTCGGCTGGCGCCGCGCTGTCCTCGGAATACCGAAGCTCGCGGGCGAGATGGTCTCGCCCGGCCAATTCGAATCTCTTGTGAGACGGCGAGTCAGCAGGAGTCGTTCGACGAACCGAATTGTCCTACGTGACTCCTGCGTCTCCGACGATGACGACGACGTTGTTGTTGCTGCCTCGACGCCGCAGGGCTCTCTTGTACTGTCGATCCGGAAGATTTCGTCCGGAATCGAAGTCGATGGAGTATTTGACGAGCCCTGCGACTTGACAGATCGCCGGAGACCTCGCCGCCTCCGCTGGATTGGCTCTCCTGAGCCTCTCCGCGTCTAGAAGGGCAAAAAGGGGGAGGGAATCAGGGCAAGCGGGGGAGGAGGGAGAATTTCTCTGAAACAGAACGTTAATTAGGCGTCGGTGACTCCCACCTCGACGGAAATGCTGTCTCTAAAATCTACCACGTTACAACAGTTATTTGTTTTCGGCTGGATTCACATGTCAGAGCCGATCTCTGTTCAGTACTTGTCAGATTTGTGATATTCCAAATTTTACAGCTGCACGAATGGAGGATTTTTTTTCGGCTATGGGACCAAACAATGTACTTGTCCAAGTTTTTTTTCCCTGGGAGGGGATTTTGGCCGGATATCACTTCTTTTTGTTGGTAAAATACTAAAAGAATAAGTCACACTTGGTATCACTTTTTCGTTTCAACTTTTTTTTTTTTTTTGCAATGTTGATTACGGTAATTACACTGATATTTATTTTGCATTTTGAAAAATTGGTAAAAAATTTTCATCACTATTTTTTATCATTATCTTTTGTGAAAATAATTTCTAGTCAGATTATCATTTTTTTATACTGCATTTATTCAATCGTTTTTTCAGTACTTTCTAGAAGTACGGGAGAATGAGTCATTTATCTATGTTTTCAAGAAAAATTCTACCAGATATATAACGTTACGAGCACGGAAGAGTTTTTTGAAACGCGAATTGTTTCTTTTTTCATCCATTTTCCATTGCTTATTTTTCCGGAAACGTTACAAACAAAAATCCGCTTTCAGTTGAAAGTTAAGGACGCGATCATGAATTGTGTATGATCAGGGTAAATTTATGTTTTCAGCTTCGTTTTTAAAAAGAGCATCAGAAGGACGGTGGTTGTGTATTACGGAGCTTGGAATGCCCTTAAGATTTCATTTATTTTAGTCGTGCTCCCTCGTGTGTTATCGCTTTATTGTAATGGTAATTAAATTATTAGTATTTTGTGGACAAAAGTTGGGAGAATTTTTTTGGAACTGTTGGTCGCAGAACAATTATTGGCATTAGCATTTGAAAATGTTGCGCGCGAGCGCCTATACAGTACGAGCGGTAGAGTGAATGAATAAATGAATGAATAAATTTTATTATGCCATGAAATAATTCGTAGGCAATAGAAGAAAAAGAATACAGAGGTTTATAAAACTAAAACTAAAAATAACTAAAACTAAAAAGGCTAAAACTAAATAATACCTAGCGTAAGAATATGAAAACATGACTAAAAGTAAAAGTAAAATATGATAGGAAGAGAAGGAAATAATAAATGAAAATAAAATAAGTGAAAAGAGAGAGAAAAAAAAGAAACCAGAAGGATTCGTGCAACAATTTTAAAGGTGCAGAGTGGTGTGGTGAGGCGCCGCTAATCCGAGCTATCACTGAGTGGCAAGGAGAAATGCGTGAAGATCCTTCTTAAATGTGGAAAGGCAATCACAAGTAATTAAATGCGAAGGGAGAGAGTGCCAGAAATAGGACGCACTCAACGCAAAAGATTTTTGAAGCGTAGAGGTTCGGTGAGGTGGGATAAAGAAGGTAAGCGGAGAAAAACGTCTGGAAGGACGAATCGGAGTCGGTGCAGGGGGAAAAAGATTAAGAATGTACGTAGGAGCATCACCCCGGAGCAACTTGAAAACAAATATACCCATGATATACTTCCTACGATTTGAAACGGTGAGCCAGGAAAGGCTGTTCCGGAAAGGAGAAATATGTTCATCCCGTCTGAGATTAAAGATGAAACGGATGCACTTGTTGACAAGTCGCTCCAGAGTGAGATTTTGTTCGCCAGTGACATCGTTATAAACGAGACAGCAATAGTCAATCAATGGGAAAACGAGGGCGGAGATGAGGAGTTTTCGCAATTTCGGAGACAATAGATTTTTATTATATTTGAGTCGGTAGAGAGTGAAATTGACTTTTGAGGAAATATGCAAAATGTGGCGATGCCAGGAAAGGTTTGATTGCATGACTACTCCGAGGTTACGAGCATGAGTGACAAATGCGAGATCAACATCATTGACCCGTATACGCGGAAGAGAGTCAAAATCAAGTTGATTTACGTAGGCTCCACTGCCCAGAACCATTACCTTCGACTTAGCAAGATTCAACTTTAATCCATTGAGAGAAGCGTATTGTGAAATGTACTCCACGTCCAAGGCCATGTCTGACAATGCCCGTACCAAGTCACTAGGATAGCAGGATAGATAGATTTGTGTATCATCCGCGTATGTTAGGTAACGGGTGAAACGGAGCCCGTTACCAATATCGCGGATGAATAGAGAAAAAAGAAGAGGCCCCAAAACAGAACCTTGCGGGACACCCATATTGGTGCCACGCCAGGGAGAGAGAGCACCCCTGTCATCTACAACTGCTTGAGTTCGATTCGAGAGATACGAAAGGAACCAGGCAAGTACACCATCAGAGAAACCCAGGAGACGTAGTTTATGAAGTAAGAGATTATGTGGTACCGTGTCGAACGCCTTGCTGAAGTCGAAGAGAACCAGAACTGTCAGTTTCCGATCATCAACTGCCTGCCTGATGTCTTGATTGAGTTTCAGTAATGCTGTTTGAGTGCTGAAGCCTCGCCTGAAGCCAGACTGGAAAGGATCAGCAAGGGAGTTTACCGTAAGGAAATCGGTGATCTGACGAGAAACAATGCGTTCGAGAGCCTTGGATAGCTCACAGAGATTTGCAACCGGCCGCGTGTCGGATAACGATGCAGGAGGAACGGACTTAAGTAGCGGACGGATAAAAGCTCTTTTCCACAATGAAGGAAAGAAAGAAAGGTGTAGGCTAGTGTTGAAAATATTTAGAATGTGTTCGAGCAGAAGAGGCGAAGCTTTGAGGATAGCAAAGTTAGAGAGTGAGTCGGGACCTTGGGAAAGAGAGAGGGAGTGAGAAGAGGAGAGAACTGAACTCAAGGCCTCGATCGTGATTTCGGAGAAGGCAAAAATGGGCTGGTTAGGTGACAAAGGTGGAAAATTAAGCGAAATAATGGAATCAACAGAAGGAACAGGCGAGGTGGAGATAGCTGCATAAAAAGAGTTTAGGTCATCAGGAGAGAAAAAGGCGAAAGGAGAGGAACCTCTGGGCTTCGTAAGAGAAAGAAATGAGAGCTCTTTCCAAATTTTAGAAGGGTCTGAAAGCGACGAGATGCGGTGGCAGTAGAAGCTATCCCTAGCGGCACGCAACTCCAATGAAAGAGCGTTGCGGAAAAGACGATAGACTGACATGGACAGCAAATCTCCTGATCGCCTCGCTTGATTATAAAGCCGGTTTCTATGCTTCATTTTCGCACGCAGTTCCTGAGTAAGCCAAGGTGCAGGTGAACGTTTTAACGTCCAGTGGGTAATCGGAGCAAGAGAGTCGAAAGTATTGCTGATGGTGGCAGAGAAGTTATTTACCATGTGGTCAAGCTGATCAATAGAGGAAAGTGAAGAGACGGAGGATAGATTTAGCCGAGACAAGGAGGATGTTAGAGTAGTCAAATAATCGGTCACGGAAAAATGCTTAATATTGCGTCGGGCTATGGTGAGAGGAGGACGAGAATCGGGCTGAAACTTGTAGGTTAACTCAAGCAGATCATGACCGGCAATGAATGGAGCAGTGGATTTCGAGAATGAGATAGCCTTCGAAGGACTATCGATCAGTATAATGTCAAGAAGGGAATGAGAGAAGTTAGTATGGAATGTGGCGCCAGATTCAACTATATAAAGGGAGTGGGCTAGAGCAAATTCGCGGAGAGAATTTGATTCGAAATTATTTCGTAGTAGATCACAATTTAAATCACCTGTGATGAGAATATTTTGATAATTTATTGAAAGACCGGAGATGATTTCAGAGAAATCTTTTAATAAAATTCCCTTCGGTCGACGGTAAATCGTCGAAAATAATAAAGCCCGATCTTGAGAGTTACGAACCTCACCGATCAAATATTCGGGGGCATTTGAGAATTCCTGAGCAGAGAGAGCTAATAGTTTAAATCGCAAAGAATTATGTATATAGCAGGCCACCCCACCACCACGCTTACCCACTCGATCATTACGAATTAAAAAATAATCAGGAATAGAGACGAGATCATCCGGGATGCGATCATGAAGCCAAGTCTCAGTGACTGCAATGATATGATAAAAGTGATTTGTAACGTGTGCTGAGAAAAAAGGAAAATGACCAAGAAGAGAGTTTGCATTGAAAGAAGCAACGTTTAAAAATGAAGAAGGCGGATGAACCGTCAATGAAGCACCTGGTTGATTGTCGCACCCCGGAAGTCAAGCAAGCTGATCTAAGTCAGTTTCGGAGCGTAAAATGATGACATTAGGACAGCCCTCTCTCCTAACCTTGACGACACCGTGGATAGCCCAGACACGGGAAAGATTTAAGCGACGAGCTCGTGACTTAGAGTGAGAGAGATGTAACGCGCCTTCGCCACTAGGGCCCTACCATAGAAGAACGGGCGGTAGTGTGAGAGAGATGGCGCGCGTCGTAGAACCCGGTAGCGGGAGAGAGACACACCCACTCTCGCTTTAGATATAGATATAGCGTCTCTGTGGGCTTCAAGAGGCCCATGCTTGTGTGGGTCTGCGCGCGTATGGAGACGCGCCGTTTCTTCGATGTAGTAGATGCGATATAGATATAGAGCGCCATGGGCATCAAGAGGCCTATGCTTGTGTGGGTCTGCGTGCGTATACAGACGCGTCGTTTCTATGATGTATTCGATATGTTACGCGCCTGCGCCACTAGAGCCTTACCATAGATGAAGGAGCGGTGGAGTGAGAGAGATGGCGCGCGGCGTAGAAACTGGTAGAGGGAGAAAGACACACCCATTCTCGCTTTAGATATAGTTATAGCGTCTCCGTGGGCATCAAGACGCCCATCCTTGTGTGGGTCTGCGCGCGTATACAGACGCGCCGTTTCTTCGATGTAGTAGAAGCGACATAGATATAGAGCGCCATGGGCATCAAGAGGCCTATGCCTGTGTGGGTCTGCACGCGTATACAGACGCGCCGTTTCTTCGATGTATTAGATACTAGAACGAGTATATTCCGAAACCCATGCAAAGTTTTTTCTCAGCAAATACTGCACCAATCGAGCACAAATTAGGCTCAATGGAAAGAGTATTGCGTAACTAGAGTCCAGTTCAATTTTCAGATCGCTAGAAGCCTCCTGAGCATTGTAAAAAGCCGAAGCGTTGCGCGATCCCTGCCCCCACCATAGAAATTTACTTTATTCCGAGATAATATACTCTGGCGAGTCTCGGGCAAGCAGACGACAGCAGAGCTGCCGCAATGTACTTGTCCCGAGACTCTACCGAGTCTCTTGATGGATGAGATGGCTTCTTGTGGGGAGACGGCGAAAGAAAAAATTACCACGTCGTCGGCGAATTGGAGGCAGGAGCTGGCAGGATGGAGATATCGTTCAAGTGAGTTGGTATAGATGATGTACAGGAGGGGGCTCAAGATACACCCCTGCGGAACTCCTTTATAGAATAAAAGGGACCTTGGCGTGCGCCTGCGATGGAGAAATAGTTTGAACGAAAAGAAGTAAGGTTAAATATGAATTTGCAATAAGACCATGGAATTCCTAGAGATTTGAGACATGTACAGAGAATGACCGGATCGACATTGTCGAAGGCACTAGAAATGTCAAGAAAAATACACTCCCGCTCAAAAGTATGGGTTCACTTCTCGAAATTTTCAGCTTCGGTGTAAGTTCCATATCTTGGTGGAAAAAGGTCGCAAGAGAATTTAATGAGCACCATTTTAAAGGGGACAGTTTTAGCTTCACGTTGTCATTTTTTATAATTTTTTACATTTTTTTTCATAGTCCTCACGCGCTTTTGAACATGGCAGTTTTTCGATGTTTTTTTGCTCTCTAGAAACGGGCTCTCTGGCTATTAGAAAATTTTCCTTGCAATTTCATTCATCGCAGTTTCAAAGAGGATTTCAAACACTACATTTTCGTTTTTGAAAAAGTATCGTGCGATTTTTTTTACCAAAAATATTCCAATTTTTGACAAAAATTGATAATTTTATTCAATTCGGCGTATCTTGAAAACGGCGAGTGATCGAAGAAAATAGCAAGAGGGTGAAAAGTTGCAATAGATCATGATGGACCTGGTAGATTTCCTTCAGAATTTTTTTCCGACATTTGTTTTTTTATACTCGTGGAGTCAAAATAATTTTAATTTTCTCATGATTTTTTCTTTTTTTTTAGACGGCGAAGGCATTTCTTTTATCGGTTTTATCAGCATCTTGTTGTAATTGGAACTAAAAATTTAATTTTGCACAATTTTTTGTACGTTTTTTTCGTGAAAAAAATTAATTTTTAGTTCAAATTACGTCAAGATAAAGATCAAAGCGATAAAAGAAATGGCTCAGCCGTTTAAAAAAAAGAAAAAATCATGAGAAAATTAAAATCATTTTGACTCCACGAGTATGAAAAAACAAATGTCGGAAAAAATTTTTGAAATAGATTTACCAGGTCCATCATGATCTATTGCAACTTTTCGCCCTCTTGCTATTTTCTTCGATCACCCGCCGTTTTCAAGATACGCCGAATGGAATAAAATTATCAATTTTTGTCAAAAATTGGAATATTTTTGGTAAAAAAAATCGCACGATACTTTTTCAAAAACGAAAATGCAGTGTTTGATATCCTCTTTGAAACTGCGATGAATAAAATTGCAAGGGAAATTTTCTAATAGCCAGAGAGCCCGTTTCTAGAGCGCAAAAAAACATCAAAAAACTGCCATGTTCAAAAGCGCGTGGGGACTATAAAAAAAATGTAAAAAATTATAAAAAATGGCAAAGTGAAGCTAAAACTGTCTCCTTCAAAACGGTGCTCATTAAATTCTCTTACGACCTTTTTCCACCAAGATACAGAACTTATACCGAAGCTGAAAATTTCGCGAAGTGAACCCATACTTTTGAGCGGGAGTGTACATGCAGTATGTTTATTAGTGAGAAAGCTGTTATATATTTCAGTGCTCAGAATGGACAAGTTATCGGCACAGGACCGTGATTTACGAAAGCCAAATTGAGAGTTGGCGATGAGTGAGTTGCTTTCAAGCCATTGAATTAAGCGGGACTGTAATAATCTTTCCATGAGTTTAAGGAGACAGGGGGCTAGGGAGATCGGCCGGAATTTGCCAGGTGAAGATTTAGGAATAAAGAAAACTAGGAAGTCATGCCATTGGCTAGGAAAAAGACCGCGAGAGAGAAAGGTGTTGTAGGAGTCGAGGATTAGGAGCAGAATTGGTTTCGGAAGTCGAGAAATTATCAAAAAATCTATTTTGTCGATGCCCGGGGCGGATTTAGTGTTACCTTTGGCGATGGCGGCTTGGAGTTCTTGAAAAGAGAAACGCAGGTCAAGATGCGGAGCGTCTGGAAAATCATTCGGAAAAGAAGGAAAGGGGCATGAAGGAGGCCAGAAGGTAGAAATAAGTTCAGTAAGATGATTGTGGGAGTCAGTGTTGTTGGGAAGGGAGGAAGGGTTGTTAAGATTTCTGTGGCGAAAACCTTTGATTTTGGACCATATTTTGCCAGGTGGAGTGCGGAAATCGATGGAATTTGTAAAGTTGACCCACGATTGTTTTTTGACCTTTTTAAACGTTTTCTTGGCTATAGCATCTTGTTTTTTTGCTTCGATTAAATTAGTTAGGTTCAATTCCCGGCGGAATGCCGCCCAAGCTAGTTTCCTGGCGTTATAGGCGGTGGCGCACTCGTCGTTCCACCAAATAGCAGGTCTATTTTTGAAGGTACCGGACGGAGACGAATTGATGGAAGAGAGAGATGCCTCGATAGATTCAGAGATGGCGTTAGTGATGTTATTATATTGTTTGATAGGGCATATGTCGGCAAGGAGGGGGGTTTTGTCGTTTAAGAAGTTACTGAAGGCTCACCAGTCGATTTTTTTGTGGGGATATCTGAGCGGAGAAAATGGGATCGGCGAATAGGTCATTCCCAAGCTGATTGTAATGGGAAAGTGATCACTCAAAAGTGAGTCGTTTCCCACATGCCAGTTAGTGGAAGGCAAAAGGTGAGAGGATATAAGCGAAAGGTCAATGGCAGAGGGAGGATTGCGAGAAGGATGAGAAGGGATAGTGGTGGATGATCCGTCGTTAAGAAGGCTGAGGTTAAAGTTGATGAGAGAGTCTGATAAGGAAATTCCGAAAGTGCAATTTCTAGCGCAGCCCCAAGACGTATGGTGGCTGTTGAAGTCTCCACAAATTAATACGTTGTTCTGGGTGTTAAGGGAATTGAACAGGCGGTTCCATTCACGTAAGTTTAAACGGACAGACGGGGGTTTGTAGAGGGAGATAACGGTGAGAGGTCCTGCGGAGGTGGAGATGGAGATGGCGAGAGTTTCAATGTGATTGGTAGAGTGAAAAACGGAGTCGATAATTGAGAAAGGAATGTTTTTTTTTTAGGCAGATGGCTAGGCCACCACCTTTTTGGGGATCACGATTTTTGTAGAGAATGTGAAAACTGTTAAGTCTGAGAGGATGGGCGTCTGAGAGCCAGGTCTCGCAGAGAATAATTAGATCATAGGAGGAAGCTATTTGTGAAAGCGGTCCAATTTTATTGCGGAAACTTCTACAATTCCATTGGAGAACTTTCAAACATTTATTGGGAGCCAGGAGTGAGCGGAGTGGAGGTTGCGAGAAGGGAGTTGATGGTTGCTAAAACGGGGGTGATTTTTTCGGAAAGGCCCTGCGATTGTAGCGCGGGCATGAGTTGTTGCGATATGATGTGGAGAAGGAGAAGGACGATGTTGGTGATAGCGTGATTGGGGTCTGGAAAAGATTGGTTTTGAGAGAGGGCGAAGCCATTTTCGAAAAAAATGTGGGAACGACCGTTTGGAGAGATTAAGAGGTTTGAGTGTTCAGGGTGGACGAAAGGGGGAGGAGTGGGGGAGATCGTGAGAGTTGGTTTGGAGTTGTTGTTGCGTTGAGAGCGAAGATTTGCCGGCCGTGACGGGTGAGGGGCGATGGCGTGAGCTTGTGAATGGAGAGAACTTGAGAAGTTCTCGATCGGCGGAGGGAGCGAGTCCGTCTGGATGTGGTGAGGTCTGGAGATTTTTGTTGCCGTCATTTGGCTGTACAGAGGCGTCTGAGTTTGTATTCCTGCTCGAGAGGGAGGCCGTGACGATGTGATGAGCGGCTGAAAATTTGCAGGGTCGTTGGGAAGCGGAGGGAAGTGAGGGAGTACAGATGGGGCACGGCTGAGAGTGTTCGGAGGCGGAGAATTAGAAAGAAGGAGCCTTGCTTCGAGAAGCGGGATGTTCCTTTCTGCGGCCATAGATTTAATTGCTCTTTTGTGGAGGAAAGCGGGACAATTTTTTGCTATCGGAAGATGGCTGCCTTTGCAATTGGCACAACACGGTGCTGAATTCAAATTTGGGCAAGTGTCGTTTGCCAGTTCGTGTTTTTTCCCACTGCAACGACTACATTTGGGATGACTTTTACACTGCGAAGAAACGTGGTTAAACATAAAACAGGAAAAGCAGATCTTAACGGGAGCAAGCCATGGAACGACTGAGTGACGGACTTGGAGAAGAGAAATGTAGTCTGGGCGAACGCGTCCCTCAAATTTAATATAAATCGATTGAGTTGTGTTCAGGATTCCGCCTCTCCAAAAACTCGGAGCTAGCTGCCTTATCGGCCCGCTCCGGGGCAGCACCTCGCGGACGCTCTCGTTTCGCCTCGGTGCGCAGGATCTGTCGATCCTCGTGCCTATCGGCGTGCGAGAGCGCCCAAAATTCCTCCTATTCGTCTCTAGCCGCGCCCGGCAGCACATCGTTGCTGGGCACGTTATTTATTCTTCGCGTGTGGCCGTGCTCGGTAGCACGCTGCTGCCGAGCATGGCAGCCATTTCGTGTAACGCCACCCGCATAATGTCCGCGTAACATTAATGCATCGCGAACGTGTGCCTTCTGCACTCGTCAAGCCCGCTCGATTGGCGCATCAGGCGCAATCGACATCGCACAAGTCTACATCGCATTTTCGTAATCTTAAACTCACTGCGTGGCCGGGCCGAGCCACGTGTGTCACCAAAGTTCCACACTGGCCCCGCACCCACGTCGTGATTGAGCCGCGAGATCAATAAAATCAGTGCGCGAGATCCGACGATCGCTACACCGCGTTTCTTAGTTTAATTACCGCTATCATTGTTAAAACCGCGTCTTTCACCCGCTAACAAGGGTGCATTTTGTACATGAAAACCTCTGCAAATCTGAACTCTGTAAATAAACTCGACAAGCGGATCCCCGCGCTAACAATCGCGTCTTAAAACAACCTTTCTTTCTAACGTCGGCACGATCCCTAACATCCCGGCAATTTGTATGCACTCAATTCCCGAACATTTGGTCCTTCGAGCCGGATCGTGCCAATTGTAAATTCGCGAGTGTTGGTGCGTGTGTGAAAAGTTCGCTAGCCGAGTGAAAATTTGTGCACCGCGAGACCGCGTGGCAACTTGGCCAGTCCAAGCGGCCAACAACTGTGCCGCGCTCGGTCACTTAAGACTCTTCGCTTGCGCCGCCGTGGCCAACCGTTGCACTCTGCGACTGTCATGGGCCACTTAACGAAATATTCTCGTTCGACCATGCCGGCACGTGTCTCGCGCCGCGATCGCGATCGATCGCGTTTCGCTCCTCATTTTCGAGGATTTTCCGCAGTGTTCGCGAGTCATTTCGTTTTCGCGAATCATTTTATTCTCGATTTTCATTCTTTGCGAGTTTTCCAAAGTGCGACGCGTAACTTCGCGAGCGTCATCGCATTCTCGTTCGATTTTTCTGCGTCGTGTGTGCTCGACCGCGTCGCTCAGTGCTTTCGAGCGTCTCTCACGCTCAATCATCGCACTCGAGCCTAAAACCACCATCTTGGGTGGTTTTCGCACTCACGTCGCGCAGGTCCTTGTCGCGCCTTTCGTCGCGTGTGTTCGCCCGCGACGCCCCGTGCCGTCGAGCAAGTTTCGCGCTCGATGTCTCAACTCAAGACGAAAAATCGCCATCTTGGGTGGTTTTCGCGTTCACGTCGCGTAGTTTCGTGTCGTGCTTTTCATCGCGCGCGTTCGCCCGCGATGTCCAGTGCCATCGAGCAACTTCGCGCTCGATCTCGGCACTCGAGCACAAAACCGCCATTCTGTGTGGTTTTCGCACTCACGTCGCGCAGTTTCGTGTCGCGCATTTCGTCGCGTGTGTTCGTCCGCGCGACGCCCAGTACCATCGAGCAATTCTCGCGCTCGATCCCGGCACTCAAGCCTAAGACCGCCATTTTGGGTGGTCTTCGCACTCTCGTCGCGCTGTCTCGCGTCGCGCCTGTCGTCGCGCGTGCGCGACCGCGTTGCTCGGTGCCTTCGAGCAATTTTCGCACTCGATATCGATTTTCGAGTCATCGCCCGCCATTATGAGCAGTGTCGTGCTCTCCGCGCGTAGCACGACTGTGCCTCGTGCCTTTCCCGCGCGGTTGTGTCGTGTAATTCGCTTTTCGTGTGCGCGCCGCGTAACTTCTGCCCGCGTGCAAGATGTCGAACCCGCCGTATGGTCGCTCGACGCCCGAAGTCGTCGTCGACCCGGGTTCGCCACACGACGCACCGTTCCCGCGCCTTTTCTGGTGAGTTCGCGATTTCTTACAATCTTCGCGAGCTTCCAGTGAAGTGTTTCTCGTTTTCAATCTTCCCCGCGATTCACGGCGATCCGTGCAAATCGCGGGAGTGACTCTTGACCACGCGGTCTTCAACCGCGTTTCCCGTCTCGCGTGTGCGCGTGTGCGCGTACCAGTGCCCCCGTGGGCACGTCGCTCTCGAGCCCTGTTCCTCGAAACTCCGACCGCCATTTTCCGCTGCCTTTCCGCGTGACGCTTCTCGTCCTAAGGCAGTCTCGCGAAGAGAGTTCGCGATCTCTCTTAAGTTCGCGCAGTTTTGCGAAACATTTTCGCGAAACCCGTATCGAAACACGCCGCGCGCAACAATTAATTGACTTTCGTTCAATTCAAATCATAATTCGCGCCCGCTAATCGGCGTTATGCCACGCGAGTTCGTGCGCACCCAGTTCGTACGTTGCGAGTTCGCGCGCACTCTGTCACCGCGCCGCGAGTTCGTACGCCCCAGTTCGTACGTTACGAGTTCGCGCGCACTCTGTTAATGCGTCGCGAGTTCGCGCTCACCCAGTTCGTGTGTTGCAAGTTCGCGCTCGTCAAGTTCAGCGCGTTGCGTGTACGCGTTCATCGTGAGTCGAGAGATCGTCCGCCATCTCCTCACGTTTCTGTGCGACGCTTCTCGTCCACAGAAATTCAAAACGCTTTGCCAATTTCTCAAACTGGCAAATTCAACTCGAACTTAATAATAATAATATGTTTATTAACGTGCACTTGGGACAGTGCCCTTTTGCACGCCGACCAAAAGATAGTACAGGAGAAAGAAAAGAAGATACACAGAGATCAGTGAGAGACTGAGAGTCAACGGTAGGCAAATTATAGAAAATAAGAATAAGAATAAAAAGAACAAATAGCGCATAAGAAAAGAAAAAATAAACAGAGATTAGATGTCAGATGAAAAGAAGAAAGAGTTAGAAGTTAGGGCGTAGGCAGATTAAGTGCGTCGCGGCGCCGGAGCCAGTCGCAGAGCCGGTCCTTAAAGCTGTGCAGAGAAACAGATTGGGTGATTGTTGGCGGGAGTAGGTTCCAGAGCCGAGCGCCGGACGCCCGGAAGGACCTGCGAAGAGTATCGGTGGAGCACACTATAGGCAGAATAGAGTTGGTGGCGACCCCGGCAAAGCGGGGATTGGTCCGGGTGGCCAAGCGAAGTCCAACGGTGAGATAGTCGGGGACGCCCGCGTTGATCAGCGAGAAAAAGAGGCAGCCGACGAAATAACGTCGCCTATTGCTGGGTGTAAGCCACCCAAGGCCCTGGCGGTGTAGAGAGATCCGATCAGACCTTCGAAAGTTCAGGACAAACCGAGCCGAGTTATTCACAACGACAAGTAAGCGTCGGTCGAGGGTTGAAGCGATGTCGGTATAGGCGGCGCAGCAATAGTCAAGGTGGGGTTGCACTAGGGAACGCACAAGTGCCACCCGGGTGTTGACACTTAGCAGACGCCGATTTAGCCTGAGGAGGTGGAGGCTCGCGTTGGCCTTCTTGACTATACTGCTGACGTGCTCGTCCCATTTTAAGTTGTCAGTGAGAGTGACACCAAGGTATTTCACTGACTTGACAAAGTTAATTCTGGAGTTATTGACCCAGATGCCGTGAAGAGAGTCAAGATCAAGTCGACGGGTGAAGTAGGGGCTCCCGATCACGATGGCCTTAGTTTTCGCCGCGTTAAGCTCAAGATGGTTGGCAACAGACCACGCCGCGACTCTGTCGACGTCAGCTTGCAGTCGTGCGAGCGCCTCCGCTAGGCCAGAGGGGCAGCAGTGCTGGTAGAGCACAAGATCGTCGGCATAGAAGATGTGTTGGCTGGTGCGCAGCTCTGACGGCAGGTCGTTGACGAAAAGGGAGAAAAGAAGGGGTCCAAGGACGCTCCCCTGAGGGACGCCCGAGGGCACCTTGTGCCAGGGCGACAAGGACCCAGCATCACCGAGGACAGACTGGCGCCGATCGGTGAGGTAGGAACGAAACCAATGAACAGCGTGCCGTGACAAGCCGATCACTCGGAGTTTGTGAAGAAGCCGATCGTGATGGACGGTATCGAAAGCCTTGGAGAAGTCGAAGAAGATGACCACCGTCAGGCGCCTTTTATCCATAGCCACTCTGCAGTCATCAGTAAGCTTGATAAGAGCTGTTTGGGTGCTGTGACCTTTGCGGAACCCTGTTTGCAGCGGGTTCAGAAGATTGCGCTTGGAGAGATAGGCCTGGAGTTGGTGGTAGACAAGTTTTTCAACAGCCTTCGAGAGGCAACAAAGCAAAGAGATCGGCCGGTAATCCCCAGCTCCAGACGGGCAGCGGACTTTGTTGATTGGGCGGATGAAGGACTCCTTCCAGGCCTCAGGAAAGACAGCATGGCCAAGCGAGAGATTGACAAGGTCTAGGAGGGCAGGAAGCATGACCGGCAGGAAGATCTTAAGATGCTTGGCGGAGATATGGTCCGGACCGGTTGCGTTGGAAGTGAGGCCCGAGATTACTTTGTGCAGCTGTCCAGGAAGGACGTGGCCGAAATAAAAGTCGTTGTCGTTGAAAGGAGGGGGAGCACCGGGGGTCTCGCTGGGAGGAGACACTGGCAAAGACGCTGGATCCACTAGAGCAGCTCCGAAGTGGGCGCTTAGCTCGTTGACGGTGCAGACCAGACTTGCCTGGTGGCGGGGTTTAACCAATCCCAAGCGCCTGAGCTCGCTCCAGGCCAGCTGACCGCGGGTAGGAACTAGTCTTGTCTCGTAGTACTCCGTGCGTGCACGGGTGATGGCCCACTGAACCGAATTGCGAAGGAACCTGTAGGAATCCCAGTCAGCAGGGGCTCGAGAGCGTAGGAAACGTCGGTGGGCATGGTTGCGATCTCTCATTTGTAGACGGAGGTTGCGCGTGAGCCATGGGGCAGGAGACGAGCGGAGGGTCCGCGCTCTCTCGGGCGCCAGTTTATCCATTGTGGTAAGCATCGCAGAGTTCAGGAACCGGAGCTGTAGATTGACATCCGACGTGCTGGAGAAGGGGCGCCAGTCAAGGGCGGCAAGCTCGCGAAGTACCAGCGACTCGGACAGGAGCCGAAGGTCGCGCGTCCGCACAACACGGGGCTCGAACACGGGGGCGCTGTAATTGTCGACGAGGTAGACGAGTAGGTGAGCAGAGAGATGGGGCCCAGGGTCTTTGCCAAACTCGGTGACTCTGTCCAAGTCCGACGTTGCCATCAGGTCTAGCCAAGTCGAGGAGCCGTCCGTGTTCGATTATAGTTAGGCCAGCGCCATCCAGGAGAGTTCTCAGATGGTGAGCCCTGGAGCCATGTCCAAGCAAGTCCGCGTTGAAATCGCCCATAACAATAACGTGGTCGTAGTTAGGAAGAAAGGAGAGGAGAGAGTCTTCAAGGTCATGGAGTTCTGACTGAGGGCCAGCGTAGGGCGGGCGATACACCACAGCAATCAGCAGCTTGTCATGTCCAGGTGCCCAGACCTCGGCCAGAACGAACTCGGGCAGAGACCTGCTAGAATTATGGTGGCTAGGCTCAGTGGAGGTAGAGACAAGCCGAGCACAGAGAGAGCGGTGGATGAAGAGAGCGACACCACCGCCCCGGCGCGATGAGCGGTCGAGCCGGATGACACTGTGCGAGTCAAGACCGATAAAGGCGTCGGGTATCGAGTCGTTGAGCCAGGTCTCGGAGACGCCGATGAGATGGTAGAGGTTGGCAGAGAAATAGTCGACGAATTGACCGGCGTGACAGACCAGAGACTGTGCGTTGACGTGGCAGACTCGAAGTGGCCCGGCTCCTGCGCGCGCGTTCAGTCAGTCCTTGCGGGTGGATGTGGGTCCCTTGGTGGCCCCCGAAGGCTTCGCTGTTTTGGAACCGGACCCGACTCTGGGAGGATCAGAGGATGATGGGGCTGAGGAGGCGGATGCTGTGGAGGAAGCTCGTGATAGTGGCTGTTTGCCCTGTGAGGCACGTGTGCCCGAGGCGGGGGCGGAGCCCGATGCGGGAAAGGGCTTGGAGCTCTTGGAGGAGGAAGACTTAGGCTTGGCTCCGGCCGAAGCCTGCGGCAGCGAAGCCTGAGGCTGTCCCGATTCATCACGGTGAGGCGCGGAGGCTGGAGCACGGTGAACGATGCGGTGACCGTCGCCGTCGTAAACAATCTTGAGGCCTTCCTCACCCTCCGCCAGGCGTTTGTTCTTACACGCTCCTGTCTAAGTTCTTCGAGTTTACGTCGACTAGTCCCCGCGTGGACTTCGCGCTCGCCGCGTTTTCCAAAATTTCGACCAGTCCCCGCGTGAACTTTGCGCTCGCCGCGGTTTCCGAAATTTCGACTAGTTCCCGCGTGAACTTCGCGTTCGCCGCTGCTCTCGAAATTTCGATCGCAAATTTCTCGAGCTCGGTGTCACCGCGCCGCGCGTTCAACGTCCGTGTAGTTCACCCAGCATTCATCGCGCTAAAATCAAGGTCCAGTCGAACGACGCCCAAGGTCGTCGTAGATAACGGTCCGTCAACAATCTAGACATCGGCCTTCAGCCATCTAGACAACGCTACGCGGGAGGCTCAGGAAAATTCGCCTTGCTCATCGTCCGAGCACCCGAGCTCCCTGAACTCGAAGAGTTCCTCACCGTTCGAGCGCAAGCACTCGAACGCAGCGAAGCAACTACACCGTTGACCGTGCAATTCAACGTCTGCCTGCACTCATCAAGCTTCCCTGCAGCGAAGCTTCGCAACAATATTTCGTGACCCGTCACGCAATCATGCTCTACGAGGAACGCAGACGCCAGCCCGGCGCTGCCTCCACGAGCAAGCCCAAATCAACTTCGCCGACTCCAACGCGGGAGTCAACGCAATCGTCAAACGCTTCCGAGCCTTGCCCGCAACAAGCTTGCGTGACCTGCAATCACGCATCAACGCTGCCTGCTACAGTACACGCATCCGTCTTTCGTCAGCATCCGAAACTACGAGAGTACGTGCACTCGTCCACCCGAGATTCGAACAAGCATTCATCTCGGAACAGCTCTCACAAAAACTCGTCGTTCGTCGTGAACAATTATTCACCCGATCAGAAATCACATGGTTCGCATCTGCAGAGAATCATCGAACTCTTCGCTTCGAGGTGAGCACACCATCATCCGCTTCGAGGTGAGCTCATCCTCACGGGTTTCCACCCACGAACTCAACGAGCTGTGCCACGCGGGAGCAATTCCCGCTCGCAAATTCGCAATCGCACCAGGCATCATTAACGAGCAAGGCAACAACAACATCATCGACGATTGCTCAACCAAAACAGTCGGGCAAAAAATGGAACGGTCGAGCTGACGAACGCATTTCGCAGCGCGACTCTCCATAACTTCAAGCAATCACGAAGCGCCGAACATTATCTGAAGTGGCGCAGATAATTGATCCACACAGCCGCATCAACCCAGCCGCGATTCGAGCAAGGATTCTCCACTCGAACCGCAATCACCAAATCAGCTGGGACGAATCATAGCCACCGAACATGGTTCAAGGTGGTCGCCCATCAGAGAAGATCTGCAATTCTTGGCCAAGAAACGATTCCACCAGATGGTTCAGCACGTGGAGCAATTCCACCGTTAAACTCCATGGCTTCCCTGATACATCGCAACTCGCGATTTTCGCTGTCGGCTACATCATAGCCAACTCCCCGTCCACTGGCGCCAAATAAACTCTCGTTTGTGTACAAGACGAAAGTCGCACCGCCTAAACAACTAACCATCCCGAGGTTAGAACGCCCAGCAGCGCTGCTACACGCAATTCATCAGACGAAACCCAACCGCTCCGCAGCTACTACCAACGACTCACTGTGGACGGACCCTCAAGCACTCTTTCGTGGATCAAGGCACCAGCTTCAAAAGGAAGATTACGCCAGGAACCGCATGCTGCTCCCTCCACTTGCTCCGTGGAGACGAGATCCTGGCACTTGCAACCGTGCTGATGGCCCTGCAAAGGCCTCAGCACTCAACAACTCCGAGCTCATCTGCAATCGTGAACGGGACCACCGTGGATGACGCAACCGCCTGAAGAGTGGCCTCGTCAACCACTCGCCTCATCGCAGACGACTTCTCCGTACCCGAAGCTCGTCCGGGAATCGCACTCTGCGAATCCCAAACGCACCGCCCTGTGACATTTCAAATTGATCTTTATTGTTGCAGAGACTGTTTAGGTCACCACCATTTCCTCCGAGGCCCTCGCGAAGCCGAGGAAACAACGCACCGCGAAGCTCTCGCCGCTTCCGCTTCGAGATCATCGAGAACATCGAGATCTTCGAGACCATCGAGATCTTCAAGACTTTCGAGATCATCGAGAACATCGAGATCTTCAGTCGCCGCTGAGGACGTCATCCTTCACTGTAACATCACCACTCCGTGCTGATGGCGGGAGAATGTTCAGGATTCCGCCTCTCCAAAAACTCGGAGCTAGCTGCCTTATCGGCCCGCTCCGGGGCAGCACCTCGCGGACGCTCTCGTTTCGCCTCGGTGCGCAGGATCTGTCGATCCTCGTGCCTATCGGCGTGCGAGAGCGCCCAAAATTCCTCCTATTCGTCTCTAGCCGCGCCCGGCAGCACATCGTTGCTGGGCACGTTATCTATTCTTCGCGTGTGGCCGTGCTCGGTAGCACGCTGCTGCCGAGCATGGCATTTAATGTGAAGGCCTCCTGTCCGAAGACAGACCGACCTGTGCGACCTCGCCTGAACAGGCATACGCTACGGGTTACCATCTACTTTCCAGTGGTGAGACCCCTGCCCCGGGGACGGGCAATGGAAAAATCCTTTGGCCTTCGCTGGCGTGTTAGCGAAAAGAGCAGTTTGGCTACGCGAGGACGCGTGCGGACAGAGCCCCGAAGGGTGCTGGCCGGACGCCTCCTCGCGCACTCACGGGGAACCTCGGGAAGGCCTGCTCTCGTGTCCCGCCCGGACACGGCCCAGAAATGACAAGAATCGAGGATGGGTAGTGGGTGGGTGGTAAGTGTAAAGTGTGTCTTCGTGTTGGGTTGTGTGTGTGTGTGTCTCGTGTAATTGTTCGTGTGCCCTATTCATCCTGTTTAGTCGTGCCCAAGCTCGCCTGGATTTCCCGGTTGGCCGCGAATTAGTGCGGCTCCGGTAGTCCGCGTCCGGGGGTTCCGACACCACCCCGACTAGGCTCGCCTCAAGCAGCACGACTGGCGACCCAATAGAGAGTTGCGACGCTAAGAGGACCTCCCTGTTTTTGAACTACCCTAACCGAGCAGCTCCTTCCCTACTTCGTGTCAATCGCGGCCCCCCTCCCTTGTTGTTAGTGGGAGTATTCTCCTCTTTTCCCTTCCCTGCGACTTTAAGCTACCCGTGACTCTATATTTCCCCTCAAAGCTAGTGAGCGTGGTACTTACCTCACCCTCTCCTTATTTCTATCGAGTTTTTGTTAGGGGTTAGTACGCGCCGCGTTTTATCTCATTTTTGCATGCAATTCCCCCTATTCGGTTTAGAAAAATGGTGTTAGTCGTGTTAGTCTTGTTAGTAGTTTACTCGCGAAATTAACCCACTCACTCACACGTATCACACAGTCACACACACAAGACCATGCGTCCGTTGAGCTATCTCGTGAAGGAGCTGTCGGTTGCGTTCCTGCTGACCGCCAGTTCGAACTGTCGGCCAACCGGCGTTCCCTGCCTGCCTATCTATTCCAATACGTTCGCGGCCGATTTGAGCCACAAGGACTCGCGACAAAAAGCGGAGAAGACCGAGAAGGCCTCGGCGTTGGACACCAATTGGCGAGCCGCCAGTGGCCATTCGCGGTCGCCGAGCTGTTCCCTCAGAGCGACTCTCTGCGGTTCGAACTCGGGGCATTCGAGAAGGAAGTGCTGAGCCGTTTCCGGCTGACCACACGAGCACTCGTCTCCGTCGGCGAGTCCAAGTGACGCGAGACGCGCCCTGAAGTCACCGTGGCCGGAGACGACCTGCGTCGTATACTAGTCAGGGCGGAACCAACCAGCATTCATCCTGTCTCGGATGTTGTCGAAGAAGGCATATGTGGTACGGCCTCTCGGTGAAGAGTCCCAGTCGGCCTGCCACATGTTGAGTGCCTCACCCTTGATGATCTCCACGGCGTCTGGCGCGCCCGCTGGAACCACCCTGTTATTGATCTTAGTGTCCCATCCAGCCCTAATATCGTAACGCGCCCTGCTCTGTTTCAGCAGCAACTCCACGGGGAGTGCTCCGGCGATCACACACAACCCGACGTATGATGCCGTCCTATAGGCCGCAGTGGTAGCTATAAGAGCCAGCCTCTGGGTCGTCCTAAGTACCCTAAGGTCGGTCCCCTTGCAGAGATCCGACCATCCGGCAGCAGCGTAGGCCACTGTCGGAAGAAAAACCCCCTTATAAATTTTATCGAGCGCCCGGTAGCGCAAACCCCAACCCGCCCTAGCCAATCTACCTAACTTCTGAAACAGAGTCACACATTTCCCCTTAAGATATGAGCAGTGGGTACCGACCCCCAGCTCCTTGTCGAAGTGGACACCGAGATACCTTACGCTATCCTTGAAGTTAATTCTAGTGTTCCCTATACGGATTACCGGATATCTATTTGCCAGGTTCGGCCTGACGGCTGCCCTACGTACGCGGTCGGGACGGTCTCCTCCCCGTCTCCCAATGGGAGCTGGCCTCCTCCAATTCGTCTTCAGAAGGATGGCCTCCGTTTTGCTCTCCGAGAGCTGCAATTTGGCGGTCCGGCACCATTCTACAATCCTATCTACTACGGCTTGTCCGTTCCTTTCGAGGGCCGCGCGCGAATTGCCCTGTACGAGGACAAGCAGATCGTCGGCATAAGCTACAAAATTGTTCGGGGCTACCACCTCTAAGATTCGGAGCAACCCGTCGAACATAAGGTTCCAGCAGGTCGGCCCAAGGACAGAGCCCTGGGGACAACCACGCGTCGCCTGCTTGGTAACCTTATTTGCCCCCCATGAAATCCCTACTTTCCTATCACCGAAATAGCTACGGATAACCTTGAAGAGGTTCCGTGGGCAATCCCTACTTTTGAGACCTTCTAATACAAGGGGCCACCAGACGTTATCGAAAGCTCCGGAAATATCGAAAAGAAACCCTATCGCGTATGTGCTGTCCGCAGCATCAACCATTCGTCGCATCTCTACTATCGCGTCTTCCGTCGATCTGGCTTTGGTGAAGCCATACTGCCTACCCGAGACCCTACCGTTCGCGAATACCGTGTTACCGAGGCGCCCCTTGATCAATTTTTCCAACAATTTACCTACTACGGAGAGGAGACAAATGGGCCTATACGACTTTGGGTTCTTCTCGTCCTTGTCCTCGCCCTTCAGGAGTACCCGCAAGGAGCCCTCCTTCCAGGCAGAGGGAAAGACACCTACTCGAAGACACCCGTTAAACAATCTAACCAGTTGACCGGGGATTACGGCACAGGCTGCCTTGAGAACACTGACCTCCACAAGATCAAGTCCCGGAGCCTTTCCGTTCTTAAGGGTCTTGGCGGCTGCAGAAAGCTCGCCAGTGGTGAATTCCGGGTCGTCGGGGGTGTCTGGCTCGCCGGCCGAGTTTTCCCGAACAACCCGCTGTTGGGGGGAGTCATCTTCTACCCGGTCGTCAGGAATGTGGACATCAAGAAGGTAGCTGGCGGTCTCTTCCATTGTGCGCGTGAAACCTTCGGCTTGCCGGAGAGTGCTTAGCACTTTCTGAACGCGGAGTTTGTCATTCTGGTGCTTATATACGAAGCCCCAGGGCTCCGCGTTCCCGTACGACGAGACAAAGTTTCTCCAGCTCTCAAGCTTGGTCCTTTTCACCTCCCGACTGTATTCCCGCAAAGAGGAGCGGTATTCGAGTTGGAGAGCGAGGCGTCTGGGACCATCCTGTTCTCCTTGGAATGCCCTACGTTTCTGGTAAACCGATTTCTTCCTATTCGTCAATTCTAATGTCCACCACGGATTGGACTTTCTGAAATGTCTTTTCCTAGGCATCGACTCGGTACAGGCGTCCGTGAGAACGCCCGTGAGAGCTTCCGCCATCCTCTCGACTTCCTCCGGTGACGTCAGCGGGAGTCCTTCCAACCTGTTTGCCGAAAGATCGGCCAGGATCTGAGCGAATCGTTCCCAGTCGGCTTTACTAGTATTGAACCGGCTGACGACGGCCCCCTCGTCATTTCCTGCGGCTTTCGGAACCCTCAGCGTAACGTCGAGAGCTTGATGATCGCTCGTTGTCCAGTTCTCCCTGACGTTCCAGTTCCCGACGAAACGGGACATGGAGGGAGAAACCATGGTCACATCGATGAACGACGAACCTCTTGCCATCCAGTAGGTGGGCGGCTGTTGGACATCATTTATTACATCGAAGCCAAACGCCCGTATCAGGTTTTCAAGCTGAACTCCCCGTTGGTCGGCCCTTTGAGGACCCCACAAGGGAGATTTGGCGTTGGCGTCGAGCGCCACTAATATTCTCTGCCCCCTCAGTGAACGAAGCACCGTCTCGAGATGCCTGAGGTGCCCCTCGATTTCATCTCTGCACTGAAAATAGTGAGAGACTACGTAGAACGAAAGGTCGGGTGTCAACACTTCCGCACATGCACAGTGGGCGGTGCTGAGCTGCGAGATGTATGTCATTTGAAATGACGGGTTGCAAACGGCCACCGCCGCCCAGGGTTTTTCCGAGCGCACGGCGGCATTCGGCATACCGATTCCTAGTCCGTAGAGGCTGTAGCTTTGGCCTTGCTTCCGGACGTGCGGTTCCTGCAAGAGCATATTCAGCTGCAGTATCCTAACATCCGTGGTACGCGCGCGGTTGCCGCCCGGTGCGGCAACTTGAACGGGGTTGGGAGGATTCGCGGGTCTACCTGCATCGTGCTCGGCCGCGGCTGGCCGGTCTACTTGCCTAACTACATTAAGGACCTGTCGGTCGCACCTATCCAAAACGACTCTGGCGGCACGAATGCCCGCCTCGTCACACCTCGCCAGAACAACCTGGACGGCACGAAGGCCGAAACCTGCACTCTGAGTCCTGGCGCTAGTCGCCCGAGCCACGCATGGAGTGCTTTGGCGAACAGTGGTAGGTGCCAACGGGGACGAAGAACTCGCACTGCTCGCCGCAGCAGACCGACGGGTCATCGGGCGCGCGGGCAGGCTCCCCATTCTCTCACTCTCACTCACACCATCGAACCTGTCGACTGTCTCCGCAAGGATGGCCCCGCTCCGGAGATCCGAACGGGGGCCTAGTTTACCTCCGGAATAATTTATCCTTGGGGAAACAGCCATTTTTGTAACTAGCGGCATTTAGGTGACGCCGGGGACCGCCAACCCCCAGCCGTTAAGCTGAAATGTCAAATGTTCATTTATTAGTGTACCTGTAACTTAAGGAAGCTAAATGGGTTAGTTGGGAGGGCCATCTCGGTTCCGTGCGCCGCAATGAACTCTCGATCAAAGCAACGCCGGGCCCAAGTGGAAGCAAAGGGAGCTGAAACTTAAATAAAATAGCTGAAAGAAATATGATTAGTGATTAGTGGGGAGGGGAGCTCCCCGGTTCCGTGTACCGCAACGACCCGAAGATCGCCGCAGCACCGGGCCCGGATGGAGCGAGGAGGAGGAGAGGGTGTGGGACGAGAGAGAGAAGACGCTCGACAGCCGCGCGGGAACTAGGCACCGCGCCCAAGATACCGAGAGGGCTCCCAGCCGGCTTGTCAGCCACCATTTGGCTCCGCACTAATTTCGTCATCTGGGTGCGCATCAGCATTTCGCATTATTCGCACACCCATCCGTTCCTGGCGATTCGGCACCTTGTGTCGGAACGACTGCGCGGCATGGGAGTTCCAACCGATTCGTGGCGGGCGACCAGCGCCCGGCCGAAGCCGAGGCGCTCCTCCCTCTCACGGGGGGGAGCGATGCTGCCAAGGGCAATGACGAGAGCTGACGCTTCGGACGACACCGGCAAGAACTGCTCGGCATCGTCTCACGAAAGCCGCCCCCGTCACCGAGCAGAGTCACACGAGTTGACTCACTGTCTCTGACATCGCGACCGGCTGTTAACGCCGTTCAAAGCCGGTCTTACGGGGCTGACCTGTAACCATAGGGAAGAAAGAAAGAAAATTAGTGTACCTGAAACTTAGTAAAATAGCTGAAAGAAAATATGATTAGTAATTAGTAAGGAGGGGAGCCCCCCGGTTCCGTGTACCGCAGCAGCCCGAAGGTCGCCACGGCACCGGGCCCGGATGGAGTAAGGAAGGGGGGAAGGGGGAGGAGCGAGAGTAGGAAGACACCCGGCCGCCGTGCGGAACACCAGGCACCGCGCCCAAGATACCGGGAGGGCTCCCAGCCCGCTTGTCAGCCACTATGTGGCTCCGCGATAATTTCGTCATGTGGGCGCGCATCTGCATTTCGCATGATTTGCACACCCATCCGTTACGGGCGATTCGGCACCTTGTGTCGGAATGACTGCGCGGCCTGGAAGCTCCAGCCGATTCGTGGCGCGCGACCGGCACCCGAGGGCAGCCGAGGCGCTCCCCTCTCTCGTGGGGGTGCGATGTTGCCTCAAGCAATAGCAGGGGCTGACGCTTCGGACGATGCTGGCAAGAACTGCCCGGCACCGCCTCACGAAAGCCGCCCCCACCACCGAGCAGAGTCACTGGGGTGACTCACTATCTCGGCATCGCGACAGGCTGTTATCGCCGTTCAAAGCCTGTCTTCCGGGCCTGCTCAGCGCGGGGACACCGGCGGTAGCTCGTTCGAAAATACGGCGAGCCCGCGAGAGCGCCCGGATTTGGTGCACTCTTAGTCTGGACACTCACCTAGGACCAATCCGGCATGGTACAACCTGCCAGGGGCCGAAACCCCCGCCGGCATAGCTCCAAGGGTCATCATGCCACGCAAGCCCCCCCGCCACATCAAGGCGGTGCACCGCGGAGGGGTGCCGAGCATGGCAGCCATTTCGTGTAACGCCACCCGCATAATGTCCGCGTAACATTAATGCATCGCGAACGTGTGCCTTCTGCACTCGTCAAGCCCGCTCGATTGGCGCATCAGGCGCAATCGACATCGCACAAGTCGACATCGCATTTTCGTAATCTTAAACTCACTGCGTGGCCGGGCCGAGCCACGTGTGTCACCAAAGTTCCACACTGGCCCCGCACCCACGTCGTGATTGAGCCGCGAGATCAATAAAATCAGTGCGCGAGATCCGACGATCGCTATACCCCGTTTCTTAGTTTAATTACCGCTATCATTGTTAAAACCGCGTCTTTCACCCGCTAAGAAGGGTGCATTTTGTACATAAAAACCTCTGTAAATCTGAACTCTGTAAATAAACCCGACAAGCGGATCCCCGCGCTAACAATCGCGTCTTGAAACAACCTTTCTTTCTAACGTCGGCACGATCCCTCACATCCCGGCAATTTGTATGCACTCAATTCCCGAACAAGTTGGAATGAGGTTTGAAGTTCCTTCGGACGTAATCTTACAATTTGCCTTCTGACGTCGAGAATGCGGCAAGGAGAAACTATATTTTCCAAGATCTCTTCTTTGGTGAAGTCCAAGGGGACGCCTCTGATTAAGGGAGCTTTCCAGTGTGACAGCCCGAAAAATCGCTGTTTTTCGCGATTTTTTTTTTTAAAGAAAAAATAATCTAATCGGTCTGGTTTTTTTTTTGTATATTAATTGGGTATTGAAGAATACAAAACAATTTTTTAAAGATCGATTTATTTATTAATTAATATCTATAAAAATTATGAAACAATTGTTGCAGAAAATGCACTTGGATGTGGTGTCCACGTTGGGGGTCACAATTTTGGTCTGAAACAAAAAAAACAAAAAGATTATTGATCGGTATATAATTGGCTTTCGTGCTATGGAGGCATTTTTTATTTTTTTTATTTTTGCAAAAATGGCGCCGGTTTGAACAAAAAGTATCGATTTTAGCATTTTTTTTTGGCAGTTTTTTTTACAAAAAAATAGGAAGATGTCAAAAAAAAAAAAAAAGCTTCCATAGCACGATAAACAATGACGTTAAGAATATTGTGTAGAAAATTCAACTCGATAGCTTTAAAACTCTGCCCTCCAAGTTGGACACCGTTTTGAAAAATGCTGTTTCGAGAAAAACGCGTTCAAAGTTTCAATTGAGAAAATTTTAGGTAAATTGTTTACTTACGGTCAATCAGCGATGCCAGGTCCATACAATATCCCTTCTGCTTCTTCAAAAAGATCGTGCTGAATCGATTGTTCAGTCCGACGAGCTGTCCTCGCCTTTTTGCTATCCAGGGACGCCAGGCGGTTTGCTTGGGTGATGCGCGCATTCTTGTACTTAGTGGCGAAATCTGCGGCGCTCGGCCCTATCGTGCATCCCATCGTCTCCAAAATTTTTAAAATTGGGTCGTAACCTTCATTGAAGGTGCACACAGCACACTGTGTGCACCTTCGTGCTTTGGGGCTCGTTGCCACACACAGTGATTGAAGCTTTCGTGATTGTTTTGAGTGTTCGCGCCCGTACATCGTTCTAAGAGATTCTCCGTTGTTAGATCATCGTAAATCGGTTTTAAAACTTGTTGTACGTCTTCGTCGAGTGCTGGTGGATGGGTGTACTCCTCTCCTCTGGCCTCGGCCTTGCGCCATTCGCACCACGAATCTTCTCCCGGAGGGCAATACTCATGCTGAGGATTTCCATCAGTTGAGCTTTTGTGATAAAATCTGGACTCTGGAATCTGGACTATTTTTTAAGTTTTTTGCTGCCGAAGTGCTCGCAAACGTTAGATCCGTTTCGATATCGTGTCGATTTGTTCCCTTGAAACCCGCGGATCTTTTTCGTTCATTTCGCGGATGTCCGCTTCTCGAGCCTTTTCTATCCTGCCACGCACATTTCTTTTTCGTAGATCTATCCATTTTGAATGTCGAAACTGAACTGAAAGACGAACCGGACTCACGTTGGAAGGGACACGAGCAGGTAGGAACGAGACAATAGAAACAACGGTCGCACGGGCAGACGGCCGACGCGGCAGCCGTAGTGCTCCGTTGCCTTCTAGCAAGAAATGCTCCACAGTAACCGAAATAATCTGAATTTCGGCATGCAAATTTCAGGGAATATTCGGAAGAGTGTATACTATTCGATGAAGCAAAAAAAAAAATTCGATTTTTTTTAAATTTCACACTGGAAAGCTCCCTTAAACCCTCACAGGAGAGAAAAGAATCGGGTATAAACGCGATCAGGCTGTCGCCACTAAGTTGGCATGGTCCCGAGGCCATGTCTCCGCCCAAGGGGGAGACTGGCCGGCGCGAGGTTAGCGAAAGTGAGGTTATGGGGAGAGGATTATTTTAACACTGACGTAAAACAACTTTGAACAATAATAAGAGGGTGAAAATAATAATAAATGGTTAATGGCAGAATAACGGTTGAAAGAAACACCAACTTCAGTAATTAGGATCGAAATATTGATTAGTAAAAATAAAAACTGGCTGGATGAAACTCCGACGATGTGCACGCATACGGTTTCAAACCGGAAGTCCTCCGGTTTCGGGACTATACGAATCGGTGCTCACGTTTTCGCGAGTGGTTCTTGAACGTAGTCTCTCCTTCTGTGGTTCTCGCACGGGTGATTCTTCATGAGAGTCAGTGAATTACGTCGACAATTCGAGTTTTTCGCGAAATTACGGGCTCAACTTATTGTTGAGGACGCCGAGTCACACGTTTTTGTGACATTACGCGGGTAATTCCTAGTGTCGGAGTGCGTCGAGCAATCGAGATCAGTTACGGGATTTCGTTCGACATTTTCGGGATTTTTACGCGTCGCGCAGTGCGGGTCGACCGTTCACGTGTTCCGTCAACACGCTTGGTCATTTTCAGCGCATTTGGGTTTTGATTCTTCTCTTGCACTGCGCTTTCGGGCCATTATTGACATTTTTCCGGGTTAATTTGCAGTGCGACGGGGCATTTCCGACAGTTTTTGAGAATTTTGTGGTTTTTTGGGACTTTTGGGTTCTTTTTGGGTGACGTTCGCATGGGAACCGTGGGTTCTCACCAGGGCATGTGTTTTTCATCGACGGATCGTGCGCACCCCGTGCTCGCGATCCGCTCTCGGACCGCACAGAACGTAACGGCGTTCGCACATCGGCACAACGCATTTTTGAGAGTCCTTCCCTCCCATTCTCAACGAATTTGGGATAATTACAGTGCCAAAAAATGGGTTCGTGGGATCTTAACACGGGTTTAATCATTCGCGGGTTTCGTCAGACTCTTTTTTTCGATTATTGGGTTCACCAGTGTGGTCCGTGGAACAATTGGGTGCAGTTTTCATACAATTTGAACGTGCATCAAGAAACGCGACTACCTTACCGGCGCGAGATAACTCGAAACCGCCTGCACTCCCTACGGGGAATAATTTATTGGGTCTACCTCGCGCATAAGTCCCGCGTGGGTGTGGCTGGGCGCGAAGCCTTCTCCCTGACTAGCTACCTTCCGTTTAACTGAGAACGGCCACTGCCTTCCGTTCACGTCACTCGCAGGAGCGTTTTACCTCCGTCTGTCTCTCTTTCGCGCTGCCGTTCCCTGTGGAGGTTTCGCTCTCTTACTAGTCGCGGCCAAAGTCGTCCTGATCCGCGACGTGGACGGTCGGAGACCACGCTGGTTCTACGGCCATTTCATGAACGCCTCCCGTGGTCTCCTCGCCGGAAGCAACCGAGAGTTGCACCGTCCACGGCTATGAACCCGTGCACCGCGGTCCGCTGAATACGGCGCCTCGTCAGGTGGGATCCGGGAATAGTCCTGGGGTAGGCGGTGTTGCGTTGCCTGGTGGCCTTGTCGGCTCACCGCGGCCAATGGGACGCCTTGGAGTTGCGAGGGAGGCCTCCCCGCCACCCCTTCAGTAACGTCGGCCGGATCCCCGAGAGGAAGGGTGTTTGGGTCACGGCCCACCCACTGAAGAGAGCGAGACCCGTGGGGGGTTACGGAGTTGCGGGGGAGGAATAGTGAATTTCGTTGCACGTGGCGAGAGAAGCAATTTTGTCGCCACGCGTAAATTTGTATTTCACGCGACGACACGCGTGTTGGCGTGTGCCCCGGGAGGATCGTTTTCCCTTGTTCTTCTCGCATTACCTGCTGCCTTCCTGCCGTCTCCTCAGAGCTTTCTCTCGGTAAGTCCCAGCCTAATTATCTCCCCGACCACTCGGTTAAGTGCTCAAGTATTTTCTAACATAAAATGCCTATTTTACTGTATATAAGAGTACGGCCGGCTCGCGCGCTACGCTTTTCTTTCAAACTTGGCGTCGAGCCGCTGCCGCGTCTCTTGATATAGAAAATACTTCGTTTGCCATCGTCTCCCCGGGCTCCCCTCTGCCTTCATTTGTGAGGTAATTAATAGCGTCGAGGAGCAATTATTTGGGTCGTCGTTTCTCTCTGATTTGGTCCCGTGTCAAAATTATTTTGTTGGCCTACGCGATCCTTCGTCTCGCTCGAAGGTCGTCATTTCGGTTTATACCCTCGTGGGCTTTTCCGCGCCTCCCACTCTGTTCGCCTTATACTTGAGTGAGGATTACCTGTAATTTTCTGGTGTTATTTTGCGTCAAACCATTTTGTTGAGTAACGAAAAATTCGAATTGCGTCGCGATTCGTGCGAGTTACCTCGCTGCCTTCGCACAGTCCCTGCCACGCCGCCAGGCGCTTTCGCTTGTTTTCGTTACCTCTCTCTCGCGCCCGCGTGTCCTCTACCGGGGCGGCGCGTGGTTCAGACGGGCGCGCCTACCTCTCGCGCCTCGCACCCGTTGTTTACCCCGGTCGCTTCGTATTTCTCCGCGTTTCGTGTGTTATTCGTTTTAGCCTTCGTGCCTATAATTCTTCTGTCCGAAAATGCATTGTAAATTAATCGCCTTGCGTACACGCTTTGGCGTGGTTTCGTTTTGTTTCTCGCGAGGCCGAGTCACGTGTCTATCCCTGTCCATCGAAAACGCTGTGACTCGGGCTGCGCGGCTACCTCAATTTCGGGAAAATGCCTCGGTTACAGACCGATTACCTGCCCGAACGATTTTGTTCGCGGCTGCGTCTCTGCCTCGCCGCGACCCGGCCTGCCTCCCGCGGCCCTGGTCGCCCGCCGCCGCGTGATCATGGTTGGCCGCGGTGTTGAGTTCGAACTCGTGGCCTTCCCGCCCGCTCGTTCCAAACGCGAGCTGTCCATGTTCGTCTCGCGCGGTGGTTACCTCCTCGCGACCACGGGCTTTGCCTACCTCCCGAGGTCGCGGACGAGCTACCTCCCGGCGGCGTTTTCCTCCGCGCTTAACCGCGCCATTACCTCCCGATCATTCTCTAGCGCGCCGGCCGACCCCGAGTCGGCCCACCCTTCGACCGAACCATTGTTCTCGCGCGGTTATGTATCGGCGAAATATTACCTCATTTAATAAACCGAATTGTCAAGTTAAAACTTCCGTACTTCCGGTGTTCATTGATTTTCTTCGTGTTCTTGTGCCGTTACTCTCTTCCCTAAGACTCCCCCCGCTACTTCGCGTATCTCGGCGTTGGAGCTGAGTAGCCGGACCGCCTCGGTCACGTCGCTCCTCGCGTTTCCCGGTCGAACTTGATCGGCGGGGGTGGGCGAATAAAAAGTCGACGTTGTTCGACGGCACGTTGTGCCTGCCGCCCAACCCGCTCTCGCGGCCGAGGGACTGTGCGGGGAAGTGACGCGAGCCGGGAAGGGACGGAATCGACCCGAATGGAAAGATTTCCGTTACAATGCACATGTGTCTTCTTTGGTCCACGTGCGTCGTGCCATGTTTATCGTTTTGAGAGAACTGTCACAATACGGGCTACAATCGAATTTTTGAGAGTTGCTATCCGATAGACTGTTTTAGCGTGTCCACTTGAGAGTTAGCTTGGAAGCTAACTCTTTCGTGGACGAAAGGCCTATCAGCGAATTTTGCATTACTGCCTGCGAGTTACTCTCAGCAGCGTGTCCACTGGCGAGTACTGCTCTCGAAAGCGTCTCTCGAGAGTATTACTCTCACGGGGACCGGCACTTTTATTGGTGTTGTTAGTATTCAAATAATTCGTGTTTAAATTTGGAGGGAGAAACCTAATGTCCGGTAAAAAAAATTTGATTGTTTTGTCGCCAATGTTTTTGTCCCAAATTTTGTGTATTCGGCATGTTGTTTTGCCTTTGATTGAGTGGTAAGTTTTGTTCATTAAACAAATTTTGCTGTGGTGGAACGTGTCGCTGTCCCGAACAGCGTGAGCTTCTTCTATCGACTTCGATGTTATTTATTCTTTCATTGTGATTCTGGCCATTTCCCAGGTCGGTTACACTATTTTAAATATCTCTTTTCTCGAACCGTTCAGATTCCGCGGCCGTGCAATCCCATTTTGACAAGGTTTGTCACATGTTCCGTGTCTAAAATCCACAGTTGATAAAATGTTTTATATTTTATATGGTAATTGTTGCACTATTTGATGGCTAATTCCATACGTTGAAGGGGGTGGATCAAAATACTTGGTCTCGTGAACTTGTTTGTAAAAATCCATTCCATTCGTATCCATTTGTATCGGCACGCTTGCCACTGATTTTCGATACGACACTGAATCGGGTTTGAGTAAAATGCCGCGCGAACTGCAACCCTGAACGCCTCAAAAGTCGCTAAATCGTTTCTGTGAGCATCAAACCAAATCTCAACCCATCCCTCAATCACGCTTTCTATTACCAATACCTCGTGTTCAACCCTTACGTTTTAAAATTGTAAATATCTCTCTAAATCCTCTCAAAATTCCAACGGGTTTTTGTCTTCGTCAAATTTTCGAGTTTTTATATTTATGTGTAAATATTGTAGGTGATTAACTAACCCATCGATCAGTTGACCACTTTGTACGTTCGCTATAGAAGGTATCACGGCATCTCCATTGTGTTGCCGAGGAATTTGACCGTTCGCCGGTTGTTGTTGTTGCTGTTGTTGTTGTAGGTGAGTTTGAAATGCTTCACGCATTGTCTCCAATTCCGCCTTGAGATGCTCAATCTGCCTACGTGCCTCGTGTAAAAGTTCGCTGTCCATATTTATTGCCGTATTTTCCGCCTCACTCGTTTCTTTCATATCTCTTGATGAGCTTTCAATTTCGAGTCGCTCGTTGATCTTTGTATTTTTCTTTAAATTATTCTGAACTCGTTTCTTCGAAGCTGAGAGAGATACGAGCGTAACAGGACTCGATTTTGTTTTCGCTCTTGTTACCCGAAATGAGCTTTCTTTTATTTTCGATGTTGACATATGGTTAACTACTTGGTATCACGACAAAATAACACAGTCAAAATATCACACGACAAAATTACACCGACAAAATATCACATGACAAAACATCACCGCGACAAAATATCACACGACAAAATGTCGACGATGCGGAGAAATTCCCAAAGAATTAAAAAGAGTCCGCATGCCCACAATGCGGGTCGGAGGAGATGGTGAGTCTCGGAAGTTTCGGACTCTGGAATGTAATGGAGGAATTGCATTTATTTGTTACGTTTTTTGGCGACTAGAATCGATGCATTCCGGTTTTAATGGAGGGACGCTTGGCACTTAATCGTCGAGATCGCTGATGTCCCCAAAAAGCTCGTTGAGTTTTTTCTTCGCGAGTTCCGCGGATGGTTTGGATGGCAGCTCGATTCGCGGCCTACTCCCTCGAGGATTTGTGGGTGGCCTCATTGGCAGGGTCCGTTTACGCGTAGTGAGCTCTGGTGGAGAATTTTCTTGCGTGCGTTTGGGAGGAGTTTTGATGGGGGATATGATAGGGGAGGTGCTGAAGGAAAGGAATATACCCGAGAATAAGGCGTCGAAATCTGCCCGAGATTTTACATCCGTGGGGAAAGCATCCTGGACCGGAGCGGCGGCGCGAAGAGGCGAAGGTATTTCCTGAGAGTCAGAGGTGTTACTGGGTGTGGGAGGCAGATTATTATATTCGGGATCGAAGATGCTCTGTGTAATTTTTGGGGGTGGTTGGATCGGTGTTGGTGAGGAGGGTAGGGAGACCGTGGTAGGAGGGGCGGATGTGTACCAGGGGATGCGTTTCAGTGGTTGAATGGGGGTTGGAATGTAACGCCCCTGTCTTGGGTCTGTCCTGGAGCGGACCACGAAGACCTCCCGTTTCGGTTCCGTGCGTTTACGAAGCCTGCGGAAGGCACGGCGAAGATTCGGCATGTAGATGTTGGTTTTAGATTTACCACGCGTTAATTAAGCTGACCGAGGGCCAGAGATAAAATTGAGAAAAGAAAACCAAAAAGGAAAAAAAAAATACAGAGCCAAATTCTTTTTATTGGCGTTCGACCAGGAGACAAAGAAAAAAGAAATCATATAAAACAAAGGTCTCGGTTTGACAAAACAAAAAAATAATAAAGGGAAAAACAAAAAAAAGGTGGAGCGCCTTCTCCGTTATCGGCTTTTACACACTAAGCTTATATCTATATATACAGAATAGTACGAAATAAGAGTGAGGTAAGTGAAAAGAACCAAAAGAAAAAAAATAAGAAAAGAAAAATTCTCACTCCTAGCAAAGGGAGGCTCGGAATGACGAATGGAGGTTTAGGGTTTTTATATCGACACGGATCACGCGTACGGGGACCAGAGTCGATCCACGCGTAGGGACCACGGAGTCGTGTATGCCTTGAGGAGATTCTTACCGAGTGGACCAGGATAGGCGCGCTAAGCGATCCAGCTCGGAGACCATGCAACAAGTAACTTTTCTTGGCTGGCGCGCCTCGTTATATACCCGAGGCGGATGAGGGGACGCAGGCGCGCCAGCCTCGAGAGAAGGGGTCTCGTGGTGGGAGAGCCTCCCGAGCGGGGAAGTTGCGATCGTGACGCCGAAGATCCGTGCGGCGAGCGCGCGAACCTTCGCGTTTACAATGGTGATGAAGATTATCGATTCACGTCGGTAAAATATTGATTCGCGTCCATGGCGAACGATTATCGACGGGGTCTGTACCAGTGTGTCGGCCTAACCTCGCGCGATGTATTTTGACAGGTGAGTGAATTTGAGGTTAAACGTTAAATATTACACAGCCAGTACTTAGCGTAATTTACATTTGTTTAGTGAACTTGAGCGGAGTTAAAAATTATTTCCTTACGTAACTAATCAGACTTTGTACATTTTTCTTTCTAGCTACGGTGTCCCTGCGGAGAGACTTCGCCGGTTAAGATGTTTGGCTACGCAGTCACTGCGGAGAAGACTTTTTGGATTACAACTGGGCGTCGCAGACTCCCCGCAGTCTTTGGGAAATCACCACAGAGTGGTAAGTATTAATCTAATCATTTAATTCTATTTTATAGTTAATTTTAATCTTGAATTTCTTTTTTCAGCTACGTAGACACTGCGAAGGGGGTTCGCAGGCTGCGACTTGGTTACACAGCGGTGGGAACTCTGCGTAGAGGTTCCGCTGCGCTTCCTGAGGCCAAGATGAGTATTTACTTAATTGATATTGGGCTTAAATATAATATTTGTATTTTTCTGAATATATTTAATAGAATTAATTGTTTTATTTGACTTGTTTCAGGTTCGATGGAAATTGCCGAGGAAAAATCGACGGAAAAACGTTGTTGCCGAGAAGCGGCGTACAACAAAAATAGCACCGCGACAAAATATGACACGAGAAAAAATCACCGCGACAAAATATCCTAAAATAATATGATGATGGATGACATGACGCTATACACACAGCATTGAACAGCAATAGTTTGGGATCATAATTATCACACGAAATCATTCCAATTCCGATCATAATAATAATTTCATAATTATGATTCCAATTTATTGCTGTTCAATGCTGTGTGTACAGCGTATGAGACAATAGATAAGTGACTATAAGTGATGATTTTTAGTGTTTAGTGTTGCTCTGTATGTCTTGTCCCATTGTTTTTTGTTATGGTGATATTTTTTCGGGGTGGTATTTTGTCGTATGATATTTTGTCGCGTCGATATTTTGTCGCGGTTGGAATTATGATTCCAATTTATTGCTGTTCTTAAAGAACAGCACCCACCCCACTATTTTCCACCCACCCTCCGAGGTGCACAGCACCCACCCCACTATTTTCCACCCACCCCACTATTTTCCACCCACCATCCGAGATGCACAGCACCCACCCCACTATTTTCCACCCACCATCCGACCCGTGTCGGATTTAGTGTTTAGTGTTGCTCTGTATGTGTGTATGTGTGTATGTGTTTTTGTTATGGTGATATTTTTTCGGGGTGGTATTTTGTCGTATGATATTTTGTCGTGTCGATATTTTGTCGCGGTGATATTTTGTCGTGTGATATTTTGTCGTGTGATATTTTGTCGCAGTGATATTTTGTCGGTGTTATTTTGTCGGTGTTATTTTGTCGTGTGATAAAACGTCATGGAACCAACTACTTAAGCAAGGTCGTGGCCTTGCCTCGAGTTGGGTGCCAAATGTAATGATTTTAACAATTTCATCTCTTATTTTATTTTGTATTGATATACCCGTCGTAGCTCAAGGTTAATGGTGATGATATACAAAAAATGATATTCAATATGAACTAGGGCAAAAAGCAAGAATACGCAGAATGATAACGGTAATTTGAGATTTATATGGGGCATTCCACGCCAAATCGGACATCATTCTGCTTTAGCATCTCCGATTTTTTCGTTAATTTTTTATATTATAATACCCATTGAGAGAAATTTTCATGATTTTTTTCAATTTTTTTCGTCCAGCCGTTTTCGAGATATCAATTTTTCAAAAAAATCGTCCTTTGTTTTTCAAACATCCGTAACTTTTCGGAAAATGGATCGATTGGGACGTTTTTTTTTTGAATTTTTTGTTTTTTACGGAACTTTAAGAGTACACTATCAGAAAAAATCCAAAACCGTCTGTCTTCAATATTTCGAGTTTTTTTCTATAAAATGTTGATTTCCGAAAAACACGTAGCGATCGATTTTCTTGAAATTTTTTCCTAAAAAACTATAACTCACACCGCAATTTTTAAGCCTAGTCCCGTGATGGGTAAATGATGGGATCCATTTTTTTCGAATTTCTGAAATTTCATGTTTTTTTTTTAAGCCACGTAGCAACCGATTTTCTTCAAATTTTCCGTTGAAATACTGTCATGCATCATGCAACGTTGGAATCCATGTTTTTTTGAATGTTAAAATTTTTTGTTTCACTTACACTACCAGCGAAAAGTTTCCGGACAAAAATTTGAAAGAGTGCCTGAACGGTTGGCCTAGACCAATTTAACCATCGCCGTTTTGAAGAGGACGGTTCCACCTTCAATTTGATTTTTTTTTTAAATGTCTACGATTTTTTTTACACTCAGCACTCAGTTTTGAAAACGACAATTTTTTGTCGTTTTCTATCACTGTTTAGAGTGGACCCCGTTTAGAGTCAGAATGTTTTTTAGGCATTTCTGTGGATAAAATCATAAAGGTAGAAGACGACGCTTCAATTTCATTTTTCTAAAATTTTCGTAAGATTTTTTTTTTTCAAAGATTTTTCGTTTTTCCTTAAAATCTTTCAGAAAAAACGAAAAATCTTTGAAAAAAAAATCGTAGAAAAATTTTAGAAAAATGAAATTGAAGCGTCGTCTTCTACCTTCATGATTTCATCCACAGAAATGCCTAAAAAACATTTTGACTCTGAACGGGGTCCACTCTAAACAGTGATAGAAAACGACAAAAAATTGTCGTTTTCAAAACTGAGTGCTGAGTGTAAAAAAAATCGTAGACATTCAAAAAAAAAACCAAATTGAAGGTGGAACCGTCCTCTTCAAAACGGCGATGGTTAAATTGGTCTAGGCCAACCGTTCAGGCACTCTTTCAAATTTTTGTCCGGAAACTTTTCGCTGGTAGTGTAAGTGAAACAAAAAATGTTAACATTCAAAAAAACATGGATTCCAACGTTGCATGATGCATGACAGTATTTCAACGGAAAATTTGAAGAAAATCGGTTGCTCCGTGGTTTAAAAAAAAAACATGAAATTTCAGAAATTCGAAAAAAATGGATCCCATCATTTAACCATCACGGGACTAGGCTTAAAAATTGCGGTGTGAGTTATAGTTTTTTAGGAAAAAATTTCAAGAAAATCGATCGCTACGTGTTTTTCGGAAATCAACATTTTATAGAAAAAAACTCGAAATATTGAAGACAGACGGTTTTGGATTTTTTCTGATAGTGTACTCTTAAAGTTCCGTAAAAAACAAAAAATTCAAAAAAAAAAACGTCCCAATCGATCCATTTTCCGAAAAGTTACGGATGTTTGAAAAACAAAGAACGATTTTTTTGAAAAATTGATATCTCGAAAACGGCTGGACGAAAAAAATTGAAAAAAATCATGAAAATTTCTCTCAATGGGTATTATAATATAAAAAATTAACGAAAAAATCGGAGATGCTAAAGCAGAATGGTGTCCGATTTGGCGTGGAATGCCCCATATGCATGTCTTCATCTATCAAGAGACTCGGCAGAGTCTCGGGACAAGTACATTTGAAAACAGCTGTGCGTCGTCTGCTTGTCCCGAGCGCTCGCCGAGTCTATACTTTCTCGTAGTAAAACGATTCGCGGTGTGGGAAAAAAAATTTCGATGACATTTCAGCTAACTGTAAAGCCCAGGAGTCGTCTAGCGACCTGAAAATTGACATGGAGACTAATTACGCGATACCCTTTCGATAGAGCCCAAATTCGATACGATTGACTAAGTAATTGCTGATAAAAAACTTTGCACGGGCTTAGTCCTATCTCAGCCTGCGTCAGAACCACGCTACATCGAAGGATTTGATGTGTCTGTATATGGCCGCCCGACAACACATTCAAAGGGGTCTGTGCGCCCATCTTAGCCAATCCCGGGCTGCGAAATTCCTGATTGGTCGAGGCTGCGATGATTCCAATGGATGAGTCGTGTGCACACAACAGTGCAGACGAGCGAGCGAAAAATGTCAGCTGATATTTCGAAGGGCCATTTTGACGTGAGTGTGAGAGAGAGAGATAGCTGAAATAAGTTCATATTTTTCTTTTCCGCCCTTGATATTTTCGAGAAAATAACTGTTACAATTGTTCCTTGTCGAACAACGAACGTTGGCTAACCATTTATTTTCTTGAGGATGCAAGGTTATAGGAGAAGAATGTGTTGCTGGTTTTTCGTTACCGAGTCTGAACGAATGCTGTGATACAGCTTTGACAGCTCGTCATAACCTCACAATTTCGAATTTTCAACTGTTATATTAACGACATGCTCCGATGACGAGAGAATATGCTTCATGAATGAATATGCTCCACATCTTTTGACCCTTTCCTACTCCCACCATTTTATTCATTTACAGCATGACTTATACATAATAATTCTCAGCGATATAAAAAAATCTTGTCGCTGATTCGAGCCACATAAAAATCTTGTCGCAGAGGCGCATGAAAATCTTGTCGCTGCAAGTTATCTAATAGCTTCGGATAACTCTCAGTGACATCAACATCTTGTCGCTGAGCCACATGAAGATTAATCGCTGAGCAATAATATCTCTCAGCGAAACAAAAATCTTGTCGCTAAGACAAATGAAAATCTTTTTGCAAAGGCAAATGAAAATCTTGTCGCTGCGAGGGCTCAATGACATGAAAATCTTGTCGCTGAGGCAAATGAAAATCTTGTCACTGCGAGGGCTCAGTGACATAAAAATCTAGTCGCTGAGCGACATGAAAATCTTATCGCTGAGCAACATGCAAATCTTGTCGCTAAGGCAAATCAAAATCTTGTTGCTGCGAGGGCTCAGTGACATAAAAATCTTGTCGCTGCGAAGGCTCAGTGACATAAAAATCTTGTCGCTGCGAGGGCTCAGTGACATAAAAATCATGTCGCTGGGCCACAAGAAAAAATTGTACATTTGTTCCTTTCTGCCAAAATTCTCATGGAGCAAAGGAAAAAAATTCTTAACTACAACTTTTACTAAAATATTGATTTTTTCCAACTCGTGGTCAAAAGTCGAAAATTTAATTCTTGCGATAAATTGAGACTTTGGCACGTGTTTCCTCTTTGTTTCAGCGTATCAAACCGAATGGCTGGAAAAAAATCATAAATTATACGATTTTTACTCGGAGAAGCGCGATTTTCGTTTGAAAATTGTCGAAAAATCGTTCATTTTCAAGCAAAAATCATGGTAATGGGAATAAAATCATACCTCGATGAAAAATAGAGATAGAGACATAATCCTGGGCTTGAATTAAGGTCCACAGAGTATACTTCTAGAGAAAAAATTAGCATTTTATGTTCATGAAGCCAAACAAATAAATTCTTCGCTCCTAAGTGATATAAAAATGTCGTTTTTTTGTAAGCTGATGGTGAAAAGGCAAAAATACCATTCTCGAGCAAATTCAAGATAATGGCACGCGTTCACGTTCCCTTTCAGCTCAACAAATTATGTGGCTTGAAAAAAATCAAAATTTATACTATTTTCACTGGGAGAAGAGCGATTTTCGTTTGAAAATTGATGAAAAATCGTCATTTTCAAGCAAAAATCGTGGTAATGGGCAAAAATTCATATCTCGGTGGGAAATCGAGATATAGATATGATTCTGGGCTTAAATTGAACTCCACAGAGTATATTTTTGGGGAAAAAATCAGCAATTTATTCCCATAAACCCAACTAAATAAAATCTTCGCTCCCAAGTCATGTAAAAATGTCGTTTTTTTCTAAGCTGATAGTGAAAATGCAAAAATACAATTCCCAAGAAAAATTTGATTATGGCGTGCGTTGACATTTCCTCCCAGCTTAACAAACCATGTGGACAAAAACATGATTTTACCGTCGTTGCTCGGAGAAGAGCGATTTTCGTTTGAAAATTTATGAAAAATCGTCATTTTCGAGCAAAAATCATGGAAATGGGCCAAAATCATGTATCGGTGAAAAATTGAGATAGAGACATGATTCTGGGCTTAAAATGAGCTCCACAGAGTACACTTCTAGGGAAAAATCAACAAATTCTTCCCACCGGACTGAAAAAATTGGAGACTTTCAATCAGAAAAAATAAGTGATATCCTAGCCAAAAATCCCCTCCCGGGGAAAAAAGCTTGGACAAGTACATTTGTTGGTGATCCCCATTTCCATTTGTTTTCACAGAAAAATCTAATCCCCCCTTGAAAAAAATTGGAAACGCCAACAAAATAAAGAATTCAAGAAAACGCCCGAAAAAAAAATTCAAGAAGATTGAGAAAAATGCAAGGAATGCGAGAATGGTAAAAAAAAATTAATGGTATTCGCTCAGCATAAAAAATTCTGATATCTATAAAAGGACAAGTATTCCCTGTCTGAAAATCATATTGATGTTCGAAAAATCAATTAACGAGAAAAAAGAAAATCTTCCAAAAAGACACGTCTCAAAAAAAGGAACCCCTAAATACAAAATGGCGAATCGACAGAAAAACTTCATAAAAAAATACAAAACTAAAGTTTGCCATCATATGTTGAGCGTATGCGCACAGAGTACTTGGCCGGCCCGAAGTTTTTTGTATTAGCTTCCGCTAATTATAGATAGGTAGAACAACTTGGTTGTATTCATGAGAAAAATGATAAGCGTTACACAAGTGTCACTGAACGTTATCACGTATTCAAATATATTAGTACAAATTCAAAATTTTCTCTCAATTTGATATACAATTAATTAATTAAATCATTTGCGCAATATCTTACACAAGTATGGATACGTAGAAAAATAACAACTGATCACTAATTAAGGTGGAGCTAAATATTATATCAAATTACCCGTAATGCGTCGATAAAAATTGCACTTCTAGCAATTTTTTGTATTACTAGCTTGGAATATAAATCGTTTTAGGAGAGAACCTTGATTGACTCGAGATTTTCGCCAAGCTTTCGCGTGTCTTTTCTAAGAAGATTTCTGAAACCAAATAATTACGTTATGCCAAGATTAAACAAGCTGAGCACTATATTTCAAAATTTCGGGCCGGCCAAGTACGCTGTGCGCATACGCTCAACATATGATGGCAAACTTTAGTTTTGTATTTTTTTATAAAGTTTTTCTGTCGATTCGCGATTTTGTATTTAGGGGTTCCTTTTTTTGAGACGTGTCTTTTTGGAAGATTTTCTTTTTTCTCATTAATTGATTTTTCGAACATCAACATGATTTTCAGTTAGGGAATACTTTTCCTTTTATAGATATTAGAATTTTTTATGCTCAGCGAATACCATTAATTCTTTTCTACGATTCTCGCATTTCTTGCATTCTCTCAATCTTCTTGAATTTTTTTTTGGGTTTTCTTAAATTCTTTATTTTGTTGGCGTTTCCAATTTTTTTCAAGGGGGGATTAGATTTTTCTGTGAAAACAAATGGAAATGGGGATCACCAACAAATGTACTTGTCCAAGCTTTTTTCCCCGGGAGGGGATTTTTGGCTAGGTTTCAAGTAAACATGAGCAAAGGATGGAGACAAGCGAGATGGCGCATATAACGTCGTTAAGAATAAAAATAGCGGAATTGAATTTTGATACAATTGACATATATAAATAGATTCCTACAACGTACTAGATGAGAGCAAGAGATCGTTAGATGGTAACTTAGCCCTTTTTTTACGCGTGGTGTCGCACGATGGTCGCCTAGATTGCTCCAAGATGGGATGGCGTGTTGCTGAGTCCAATGGACGATCGAATCGTTGCTGCAGATTGGTGCGTGAAAATACGGCGTTGGACATCACTTACAAGAAGTAACGAGAGGATAAATAGACTCCTGTCTTTACCAATTCGTAAAATTAAGAGATCGAAGCCAGTTGAGCAATGACACGTTTTGTCCGATCCCTTGCTCGCTTTTCAACTCTGGCTATTTCTGCGGCAACGCGTCCGTCTCCTGACAATACTTGCGAACGCCTAATCTATTAATTTTTTCGTAGCTCTCTTCCAATCTATGCTCTCTCTCTCTCTCTCTCTCTCTCTCTCTCTCTCTCTCTCTCTCTCTCCAAGTCTCAAATACATAGGTGAAGGGGGAAACATAACGTTTCTTCGAAAGGTGGGAAACTTTTCACATTCGCGACTATGACAGAGCTTTGTAATATTTCACTTGAAAAGATGACAACTCCAATACTCGCAAAATTTGGGACTCCACCAAATGTTAGTCACAGAGTACTTGTCCGGCCCGACAAATTCTAGCTAAAGTTCTTTGACGGCGACAAATGGAATTGGGACCTCTATGTTTCGGATTCGCAATTGAAGAATCCACCCAAAAAATCTGTAAGCCTCGGCAGGAACTACATAGAACCATCGCATATGTGCAAAAATCATCCAATCCGGCTTATAAGCTACAGAAGTGATGAGTACATGAATTTATTGTGATATTCAAAAGGTATTTGCAGTCACATGTAGCCAGAAAATTTGTTGGACTGAACAAGTACTCTGTGACTAACATTTGGTGAAGTCCCAAATTTTGCGAGGATCGAAGTCGTCACCTTTTTCAAGTGAAATATTACAAAGCTCCGCGTACTTGATCATGTACGTTTCAGTTGGTCTCAGTTTATCTGGTAACTTTTTGTGAGAAAGGAACTGTTTTTTGCGTGCATGGTTAACTAAAAAAGTTCGGTAAAGGGCTATGTCATTGTTCTTATTAGAAGTCTCCACATGCACGCGTAAAGTAACATTACGACGTCGTGTAATGGAAAATGGACCATCCTCCGAAATTCTAAATGTTCGCTGTTTATTCTGTTCTCTCTCCGCGATGATATTTCCTATTTCCATATTAACCAAAAATTTCTCCTCTTTGCGTAATTAACAATCATTCTTTTAAGTCTGGGGAGCCAGGTGAAACGAACTTTTAAAAATTTTCATTCCATAAAATCTGATAAATATTTTTTATCTTGACGAGATTTGAATGAACAAGATCTCGATTTTTGAGATGAAAAACAAATGAAAATCCTATTTTAGGCAGTTGTTCAGTTTTGTCCGCCTCTCCCTTACATTGATTTTTTATATCCTCTCGGGTTTTTTCAGTTAACCATGCACGCCAACTTTTTGCATTTTTTTGCAGAGCCTTCGAAGAAATTGTTCATTTTAGGTACATCCAATACTACGTCCAATACCACGAAAATGATGATTTCAATTTTATGTTTTCATTTTGTTTTATCGATAGGCGTATCATTTAAGGACTTGATATTTTTTCGCAATCCGACTTCTGCCTCTTCAGAAGGGTTCATTCTTGGCTATGTTGCGATGATTTCATGTCTTTCTGTCAATTGAGCTGGAGAATTTTTTATAAGATTTTGATAAAGGTCAAAAGTTCGTTCGTAGGGAAGAAAAAATGCAATAAATTTTGTAAATCAAAATTGTTTTTTATTTATATGAAGAAAATTTGAAGAATATGAAGAAAATTGTGTCATCATTTTTCTACTGAGGTTGCGATCTTTTAAAGTTGGCGTTCTTTTTTTACTTTTTAAGAGTATTTTAAAATAGACACTATAATTTGTAATGAATCCGCCTCTTTTTGCGCACAGGCGGTGAAGGGATTGTTACAAGTTATACGCGACTTAGAACGTGGTGTGTGAATCACGTTTGCGCGCGTTCGAGAGAATCTATGGGAGTCTTTGGGAGCATGCGGGCACAATTACAATTCTACGCGGTCTTACTGCGGGTTCTATTATTTAACAAATTTGGGAAAGACTTCCAAACTTACCACGCTGCAGATGGCGAACTCGGTCAGGAGCGCGTTCAGGGCCTTGGCTCGGAAATGATTCCTCCGACGTGATTAGAAGTCAATAAAAATCTTTAATCTACAGCGTATCAGGCACGCTCGTCCTTACAGCACGTCCACGCTGACCGCGTGGCGAGGGTTTATCGCGATTACACAAAAAGGGGCGAATAACCGCGCTGATGCGAATTATTGCGCTTAATAAACAATCTCTGATGCGCGTCTTACAATGGTTTTTAACCGTGAATCGATATAATATCAAAGTTATGCGCGGTACAGAAAATCTTTGAAAAATGGCTCTTGAAAATGCGTGCGTCTCCCAAGACGGTCGCGTAAGCTCTCTGGTCATCGATCGTTCCGATCGATCTTCCGCATTGATTTCCCGTCAGGGGAAGAATTCCCTGGGTCGATACGTGGGGTCGATGTGCGCGGTAGGGCTGTGCCCTACGCGCTAATTGATCGTCCTGTCGAGTGTCACCACGAACGCGAAAATGCGTACGTTGGCGCGACGTTGGAAATCGCGGGCTCACGTAATCATGAAAGAATAAAAATAAAATAATCGTTAGGCGCTGCCCAGGATCGAAAAGCATCTAACCAGGACCATTTTGCGCATTTCTTTATTCACGCTTCTAGCGGCGCAGCAGTGTGTTTTACGAAAACAAGTGGCGGATCGCCACAAATTTTATCGAGTCAAGGTAAACCAATAAATTTGTATCTATTCTGGCAAGAAACAGAATAATTACCACAAATTTTTATTTTACACGGTAAAATAACCGCTTAAATTACCTTCGCCATTTTCATGATTTGAAGCATTTTCTTTTGTCAATTCCATAGCGTGTTACGTCCTGGCATTCTTGCCAGCACCCCATAATTTTTTTTCTATTATCTCTCTCTCTTTTTCATCACAAATAGCTTACCATCAGAAGGTAAATTCGCAAACGTCATCTTTTGTCGATAATTTAATCATTCTAATAATAATTTTTACAAACGAGTATGTGCATCTTTTGTAATAACACATACTCGTCAGCATTAGAATATAAGCCCTCGAACAGTTGCGTAAACACGTCCCTTATATTCTTCTACTCGTAATACGTAATAATATACAAGAGACCACGTGTCCCTTGGACAGCGCTCAATCCGAAACGCAAGACTAAGATAACCAATTTTCCCATGGTCCGTTTTCCACAAAACCCTCGAAATGCTCTCGAAGAAATACAGAACTCTTTATCTCAGTCACGAACTCCAAACGCAGCTGCAAGATAAGCATATTAATAAACATTCGAATCCTGGGAAAATATTCTCGAGGAAACACAAACTCCTTAGCCCTAAACACAGCTGCAAGATAACATATTAAAATCCCGAGAACTCGGAAAATGATTGACATTTCCCATAACACAAAATCAGACCTAATGCATAAATGTGAACAGCCTCCTTTTCTAAGAAAACGAGATCACATCCTCCAATCATAACCTTACAGAAAACTCCCCTACATTTCAACTTCCAACCAAAAATCGGAATTCCTTATCGTATTCTTTTAACCAATTAGAAAAAGCAACGTTGAGCATTTTCCACCACTTTTTCTCCCTTACAACAAATTTACTCCAGCATTGAAAATGCTCTCGTAAAATCTTCAGTTAGAAACTAACATCGAAACCAAGAGGTCATCTTCCCTTCTGGGCAAGAGTCTCTCAATCCTAAAACTTAAAAGAACTCAACTATAAATTCAAACATTAAAACTGAGATCCGATCGTCAAACTCTGACAAATAATCCTAAATCTCTAACTCCGATCGAAATCAGTGAATCAGACATTAAACGAATAATCAACTGAATAATTTAGAATAATTGAATAATTGTAATATTCAAAAGTGTACTTAAGAGTGTAAATAAACAAACAATTATTAGTGAACGCGAGTTTATCAAAATTTATTCGAGTGTTCAAACTTCGCTCTGGGTAAGAGTATCATCAAAATAAACCATCGCATAAATCTCTAAAACCCAAATGTTAGTAATTTGTGTCTGGGAATAGCGTAGAAGTCAAAAAGGACTCACTGGCGATAGCTTTCAAATCAAGCATCGCGCTCAAAATCGACGACTGCGCATTCCAAACTAAATTCTCCCACCTGGGACGTAACAAATTACTACAATAAAACTGGTGGCAGCGGAAAAACTTTACGGACAATCTTGAAAAATCTAAAATCATTAAAACCCAGTTTTAATTTTACATTAAAACTGGTGGCAGCGGAAAACTCTACGGAAAAATCGGAAAATCTACTAAATCTAAATTACGAAATCTTCTAAATCTCAAAATCATTAATCTGCCAACCATACCAGTTTTAATTTTACAATAAAACTGGTGGCAGCGGAAAAACTTACGGAAAATCTTGAACAATCTTAAATAAAAATCTGTGAAAAACACCCAGTTTTAATTTTACAATAAAACTGGTGGCAGCGGAAAAACTACATAAAATCTACAGAACCTCTGAAAACCGCGAATCGATCACACCCAGTTTCAATTTTACATTAAAACTGGTGGCAGTGAAAAACAACGGACAATCATCTAAATTACAAAATCATCGAAGCACGCCATTTTTAAGTCTATATTAAAATTGGTGGCAACTAAAACCTTCGAAATCGTAAAATCTTTTGGTGATATAAAAACTCGAAAAGCTACTAAATCAACAAGTGCACACAAAAACTTTTTGAATTCTGAACTCAATTCTATAATAATTCAAATTGAATCATCGAACTCAATCACTCTGGAAACTTGGGGACCATAAATCGAACGAGCTCTTCGTGAAACGAAATTTTCGGTTCACACTTTCACACCAATACATCGAAACAACGTTGGAGGACCGAGCCATAAAACAGCTGTGCGTCGAAGAGCAGGTCAAAAACACCAGCAGCAGCAATCTCAAGAAGACTCAACACGTCAACACGACTTCTCAACAGCAGGTTCAACGGCACACGACAACCCTCTACAATATCTTCAACTCGTAAGTCGTAAAAATTAAGGATGCCAAACGAACACGGTGATCCCATGGAAATTTCCGGAATAGACGGTGCAGGAGGTGGAAACGGTCCACCAAATCCTCCACACACAACAATAGATATAGATAGACTAACACAAGAAATAACGAATCGTTTAATCCGTCAAAATCCTCAGAACCTTCAGAATCCTCAAAATTCAAATCAATCCTCAAATGCAAATGCAAATCTCAATCAAACGTACGATAATTTAACTTATCCTATGCACGCGAATTATCGCGATTTCACTCGGTATATCCCAGAGTTCGATGGCACGTCAAAAACTTGTTCATTAAACACATTTATTAATTATTGCGAATCAGCACGGGAATTCATACCTGTTATCACGGAACGACCAATCGTAACATTATTGAAAAGTAAATGCAAGGGAATCGCTTGCGAAAGCTTAGAAAGTTTCAGTGTAACAAAAATCAACGAACTGATCGATATCCTAAGAAGTAGATTTATTGCCTCGAGACCACTTTTTGCATGGTTAACAGAATTGCATACCCTCGAACAGAAAGACAAAGAATCTTTGCTTGCATTTTACAGTAGAGTCAATCTCCATCTTAATCAAACCAATCAAGCAATTGACTTATCGAAAGTACAAGATCCAAAAGGTGCAAAAAATTGGGCTCAGGACATGGCGATAGACCAATTCCGAAAAGGCGTTAACATTGCGTACCGTCCTCATATTCCTTGCACGGTCTACAAAACATTGGAAGACATTTATAAAAAAGCCTCTGAAATCGAAAAAATGGTTGGACCAATCGAAACAAAAAATACCAACCAATCAACGTGCTTACCAATAAATCAATTCAATAAAAATCAGGATTCCAGAAATTCCTCAAATAAATCCTCCAGCAAATCGGACAAATTCTGTAATTTTTGTAAAAAGACAAATCACGTGACAGACGACTGTTACGCACTGAAAAGACAGAACAATACTGATCCGACAGAAAACAAAAGTCAAGTCATTTGCAATTATTGTAAAAAACCAGGACACGTCATAAACGACTGTCGAAGACGAGCTTATAACAATGGTAGGAACGCGGCTGTAAACTCAAATAAACAGCCGGGAAACGAATCGGCGACCCTTCGTCCGGGTGCGTCGACGGGACAAAATCAGTAAACGTACCCAAATCTGAAAGACCCGAAATAACAGAACAGAAAATCCTTCGGGCCTATTGCAATCTCAATACACTATCAAATAATTATCATGCACCAGCAATAATTATAGAGTCGCGGGACTTAATCAAGAAACAAACACTATTCCTCGCCGACTCGGGATCGCAATTGAATCTAATTAAAATACAAAACATCGCTAATCCAAGTCTCATAAATAATTTCGTTATTTACGAATTATACGGAATCTCAAATTCTGATAGACCAAAAACTCTTGGTCAAATTAACATCGCTATTCATGAAAAATCAGAAGTATTTCACGTAGTCGCGGATGATTTCCCTATAGAATTCGACGCAATACTTGGTCATGAAACGTTAGGTATAAACAAAGGAAAGATTGACTGGAAAGAACGGTGTGTGCAAATCAATGACGTGGACGTACCATTCGTAAACACAGAGTCATTTCTTCTGCGGGCCAGACAGAAAATGATGATGTTTGTACGAGTGGAAAACGCACTAGAGACAGGTTATATACCTCGCATACCGTTCCCAGAAGGCGTTTACGCGGGCGAAGCCTTAGTAAAAAATACTAATGGTAAAGCTTTCCTCTACGCCATCAACACCCTTGATACAGACGTTAAAGTGGATGTTCCCGTAATCTCTCTCTATCCTTTCGATATGAGTACAGATGACGAGGACAGTCAAAAGAATGTAAATTCCGCAATTGGCAAAGCTGAAGACAACGATATTTCTCGGACGCGGGAAAATCGTGTCCAAAATGTGATAAACCTTTTGCGTCTTGACCACCTTAATGATGAAGAACGTAACGCGGTATCAGCACTTGTTGCAGAAAATGCGGATCTCTTCCATATACCAGGTGAACCACTCAGATCGACCAGTGTCAGCAAACATAGAATTCCCACGGTAGACGATAAACCCGTGAACACGCGACAATACCGGCATCCACCTTTTCAAAGACCGGAAATCGAGAAACAAATAAATGATTTGTTAAAATTAAACATAATAGAATCTTCAAATTCACCATATAATTCACCGGTGTGGATAGTCCCTAAAAAAGAAGATTCCAAAGGGAATAAAAGATGGAGGCTTGTAATCGATTTTAGAAAACTCAATGACGTCACGATAGGAGACGCATATCCTCTGCCCTTGATAACAGAGATTTTAGACCAACTCGGCGGAGCCAAATATTTTTCTATTTTCGATTTAGCATCCGGGTTCCATCAAATACCAATGGACCCTAACGATAAACATAAAACAGCATTCACGACTCCTCACGGTCATTACGAATTCAATAGAATGCCTTTCGGTTTGAAAAATGCACCGGCTACTTTCCAGCGCTTAATGGACCTTGTACTCAAAGGCTTACAAGGCAATGACCTATTCGTATATTTGGACGACATAGTTATCTATGCTCGATCGATTGAAGAACACAATATTAAATTCAAGAAACTCGCAGAACGATTACGAAATGCTAACCTAACATTACAAACCGACAAATGTGAATTTTTAAGAACAGAAGTACGGTATTTAGGACACCTCATCTCAGCAGACGGATTAAAACCTGACCCAAAAAATATCGAGGCTGTAAAAAAATTCCAAACTCCGAAAACCCCTAAAAATGTCAAGGAATTTTTAGGCTTAGCAGGTTATTACCGTCGCTTCATAAAAAACTTCGCAGCAATTGCAAAACCTTTGTCGGACTTAACGAGCAAAAACGTCAAATTTCACTGGAACAATGAACATCAGTTAGCATTCGAAACATTACGCGACAAGCTGTGCTCTAAACCAATACTCCAATATCCAAATTTTTCTGAACCGTTTATCGTCACAACCGATGCATCAAACTACGCTGTAGGTGCGATCCTCTCACAGGGAAAAATCGGGGAAGACCCCATGGTCGCAGCCGCCTCCCGCGTCTTAAATAAAGCAGAAAGGAACTATTCCACAACCGAAAAAGAAATGGTCGCAGTGGTCTTTGCACTTAAAACTTTCCGGCCTTACCTTTATGGTAGGCAATTCACACTCTTGACAGACCACCGACCTCTTGTCTGGGTAAATTCCATGAATGACCCGACATCACGAGTATTGAGATGGAGAGAAAGATTAAAAGAATTCGATTTCAAAATCCAATACAAACCGGGAAGAATAAATACCAACGCTGACGCATTATCGCGTAACCCAATCGTTCTCCCGATCAAATTCAAATGGCATATTACAGAAACTGATACCGGAGGAAAATTACTCAGTCTGAATCCGAGCGTGATCAGACCTCATCCCTCCTCTTCTAACTCAAATGATAGGAGAAAGAAACCACGAGTTTCTAATCCCATTTCAGGAAAAGTCCCTGTGACTTCTTCTACTCTAAATCTGTCTCCACAATTGACTGATTATAGCGACACGGATAGTCCTAGAGAAACGTGCAATAATCATTTAATGAGTGGAACAAACAAAATCTCGAAATCAAATCAGCAGCCTGATCAACTGTCTGATAAAAGCCTCGGAAAAGAGAGGACACTAAATCTAGAGCTCGAAGAAATAAATTCGTCTAAATCAATTAATACAGAGCATCATACGAATTTACGAGAGCAACAAAAAATAACATTTCAAAATCAAAGAAATGAAAATTCAGAGCATCCTTCAGAGCATCAGAAAAACAAAAATTCAGAGCATCTTTCAGAGCATCAGAAAAACAAAAATTCAGAGCATCCTTCAGAGCATCAGAAAAACAAAAATTCAGAGCATCCTTCAGAGCATCAGAAAAGCGAAAAATCAGAGCATCCGTCAGAGCATCAGAAAAATCAAAATCTAGAACATTCTTTAGAACGCGCATCAGAAAATCCAGAGCGTCAAAAAGAAAAAATCGAATCTCGTAAGAGTCCTTCAGAAGGCTCGAAAACAAAATCGCATGAATTAATTAGTTCAAAGCAATCAGCGAATAAATCGCAAAATCCGAAATCAAATCAAGAATTTCCAGTCGAAAATTCGGAGAGTCAAGCTCTCTATTCAGCTTACGATAGGCAAAAAAGAAAAGTCTTAATGAAAAGAAAAGATCGTGTTAGACGATATTTACCATTCCAAAACATTTCAAAAAATCAATCTTCGTCTTCATCAGACGAGCACGAGGAAAATCCAGTCCAAGTGTTTCCTGTACAAAATTCGCCTAAAAAACCAATTTCATGCTCAGACATGGAAATCGACGATGAAGTTAATCAATCTCTCAGAATGTTAATAAGTACCGAAACTCCTGAAAAACAGATGGCAGTCGCAGCGACCCACTGTTCAAGTTTATCTCAACCAGGGCCTAGCAATAAATCTGACTTCAAACCCCAAGGAAGCCCTATGGTTATAAATCGCAGTATGCAAAATAAAAATAATTTTCAACGAAATTTAGCCCAAGAAATTCTCGAAAAACGCTCACAAAAATCAGCAGAATTCACCCCATCTCCTTCCAGACGAGTTAAACAAAAATCTCAATCCGTAAATTCGAAATATCTCACGTCTGATGGACAAACTGTTGATGTCTTTGTTTCTACATTCGTTCTAAAAGCACCACAAGCATTCAAAAACAAAAAATCAGAGGATAAAATCCCTGTTAAAAATCCAGTCATTCCTCAAAAATTAAATTCAGACCATCCGACAACTGACGAAAGAACAGTCGATGTCTTTATACCCACACAAAATCCGAAAACATCGCAATTAACAGTAGACAATCAATTAAATAAAAACTGTCTACCGATTCCCACAGAAACCGAGGCCATAGTTCCTTGGAAAATCCCAGAACCTCCGCGACAGAGAAAGGTGAGAAAACCACCACTAGAACCAGTCCGTAGGTCAACTAGAATCCGAAAACTTAAACAATGCACGTCCTGTTCAGAGACAGGAGAGCACACGCACGAACCAAAAAAACGCGTACGACCGAAAAAACCAGTCGAAATAACAATTCCAGACATAGCACCAATAACGGTACAGACTCAAGAAAATCAAACTAAGGACAATTCCCCTAAAATAACAAGCGACATAATTCAAGAAAACGAGCAGACGACGTCTCCAGAACGCGTTAACGTAACGATCCAGGAAATTGATCCCCAATTCTCATCAAACGGTGAAATTAATGATATCACAAACAAACAAACCGAAAAAGAATCGGAATACGAAATCGTAATTCAGGAATCGGAAAACGAAAGGTCTCCTTCAGATAGCGAACGGGCAAAAAGTCCGGCAACGCATTATCCTCTCACACCAGTCGTAACGACTGTGGCCCCCCCACAAAACGCAACCCCCGTAGGTGCAGGAGGAGCCGTAAATAACTCATTAAGCAGCAACGAAAATGTTGACTCAGATTTCGTCAATATCATTGAAACTAACGACAATCTCGAAATGACTAAAGATAATTATATTTGTTTCATTTCGGCAGACGGAACCGTGTCGAGCGACATAGGAAAAAGATTAATTCAGCTAGGTTACCTCAAGCTAACTCCTTTCAACACGCTAAAAATCGGACAAGTACTAGTTTCAGGGAGAAACAACAAGAAAACCTTAGCCCTAGTTACTCAAGAAAACGATTCATCGCCTCTAACTCAAGAAAATTTCAGAATATCTATACAAAATTTGAAAACGAAAATGGAACAATTAAAAATCAAATCAGCCGCAATTTCTGAAAAAAGAAGTAATCTTGACCATTCAACATGGGTAAAAATTAAAAACATTATTCGAGAAACTTTCGCGAACACAAATATTAAAATAAAAATTTGCAAAGACGAGATTATTTCACCACCTCTCGAGGATAGGCCAGGTATAATAAAAGAGTGCCACGAATCCCCGATTGCAGGTCACAAAGGTGTTACCAAAACTTATAACAGGATCCGTCAGAAATATTTTTGGGACAATCTCAAGAAACAAGTCGAAGATTATATCAGACAATGTGAAAGTTGTCAAAGAAGAAAATTAGTTCGGGTAAAAACAAAACAACCCATGATCCTCACTGATACCCCGATCAACGTATTCGACAAAATTGCAATGGACATAGTTGGACCAATAACTCCAGTATCCGACCAAGGTCATCGTTTTATCCTAACAATTCAAGACAATCTCTCAAAATTCTCTTTCGCAATCCCCCTCGTTAGCGCAACTGCGAATGAAATCGCCTTCGCATTAGTTACAGATTTCATTTGTCTGTTCGGTTGTCCAAAAATAATTTTGACTGATCAAGGAGCAGCTTTTATCGGTCGAGTTATGAAACAACTCACAAAAGTTCTAAAAATCAAACAAATCAAGACAACAGCCTTTCACCCGCAATCGAATGGATCTCTCGAGCGTAGTCACCAAGTTCTCACAGATTACCTAAAGCATTACACGAACAAAAAAGATTGGCATAAATGGCTAAAGCTCGCAACCTTCGCTTACAACACAAGCGTACACGAAGGAACAAAATACACGCCGTACCAAATAGTCTTAGGTAGAGAAGCTCGCCTACCCTCTCAATTCGCATACATGAATGAAATTCTGACGTACGACGATCATGTGAAAAATCTCGCTACACAATTACAAGAAGTACGAAAGTTAGCTCGCAATAATCTAGAAAACGCGAAACAAAAATCAAAAGTCCATTACGACAAGAAAATCAACCCCGTGAAATTTAAAGTCGGTGATAAAATCTACCTAGTAAAAAATCCAAAAGTCGGAAAATTCGACGATAATTATAAAGGACCTTATGAAATCACAAGAACATTTGAAGACCAAAATGACATAGAAATCGAGTTGGAAAACAAAAAACGCAAAATCATACATTGTGACAGAGCAAAAATAGCTCACTAGAAGTTCACATTTCAAAATTCATAAAAAACTCATTTTACAGACAGTTTCTTGTCCTTATCCTATACCATCGAACTCTGGAAACCCTCATACTTCTTAGTTATAGACATAAAACTGTATTCGAAATATTGTAAGATTAAAACAAAAAAAAAAAAAAAAAAAACAAAAATAACCAGAACATATGTAATCAATAGAATAAGACATATTCCAATACATTAGTGCCTTAAACAAATTTTGTTTTATATAAATTTTAATACAAGAATCTACGAAACCTCTATGAATAATATAAATATAATGTTTGTAATACTTATCTCACTGTAAATCGACAAACGAAGACACTCCATCAAAATCTTTACTATACGATTAAAATCAAAATTAATCTAATTGAGCGAGACGCTCAATCTTAAGGGGGGAGGTGTTACGTCCTGGCATTCTTGCCAGCACCCCATAATTTTTTTTCTATTATCTCTCTCTCTTTTTCATCACAAATAGCTTACCATCAGAAGGTAAATTCGCAAACGTCATCTTTTGTCGATAATTTAATCATTCTAATAATAATTTTTACAAACGAGTATGTGCATCTTTTGTAATAACACATACTCGTCAGCATTAGAATATAAGCCCTCGAACAGTTGCGTAAACACGTCCCTTATATTCTTCTACTCGTAATACGTAATAATATACAAGAGACCACGTGTCCCTTGGACAGCGCTCAATCCGAAACGCAAGACTAAGATAACCAATTTTCCCATGGTCCGTTTTCCACAAAACCCTCGAAATGCTCTCGAAGAAATACAGAACTCTTTATCTCAGTCACGAACTCCAAACGCAGCTGCAAGATAAGCATATTAATAAACATTCGAATCCTGGGAAAATATTCTCGAGGAAACACAAACTCCTTAGCCCTAAACACAGCTGCAAGATAACATATTAAAATCCCGAGAACTCGGAAAATGATTGACATTTCCCATAACACAAAATCAGACCTAATGCATAAATGTGAACAGCCTCCTTTTCTAAGAAAACGAGATCACATCCTCCAATCATAACCTTACAGAAAACTCCCCTACATTTCAACTTCCAACCAAAAATCGGAATTCCTTATCGTATTCTTTTAACCAATTAGAAAAAGCAACGTTGAGCATTTTCCACCACTTTTTCTCCCTTACAACAAATTTACTCCAGCATTGAAAATGCTCTCGTAAAATCTTCAGTTAGAAACTAACATCGAAACCAAGAGGTCATCTTCCCTTCTGGGCAAGAGTCTCTCAATCCTAAAACTTAAAAGAACTCAACTATAAATTCAAACATTAAAACTGAGATCCGATCGTCAAACTCTGACAAATAATCCTAAATCTCTAACTCCGATCGAAATCAGTGAATCAGACATTAAACGAATAATCAACTGAATAATTTAGAATAATTGAATAATTGTAATATTCAAAAGTGTACTTAAGAGTGTAAATAAACAAACAATTATTAGTGAACGCGAGTTTATCAAAATTTATTCGAGTGTTCAAACTTCGCTCTGGGTAAGAGTATCATCAAAATAAACCATCGCATAAATCTCTAAAACCCAAATGTTAGTAATTTGTGTCTGGGAATAGCGTAGAAGTCAAAAAGGACTCACTGGCGATAGCTTTCAAATCAAGCATCGCGCTCAAAATCGACGACTGCGCATTCCAAACTAAATTCTCCCACCTGGGACGTAACAGCGAAAAACACGAAAATTGAAAGACCAGATATTTATTCACAATATAAGACATGAATTTTGAATAAATTTATTTAATTTGTTAAACCATAAACAAAACTCTCGTTTTTTCTTCACACCTGCTCCCTCTCAGATCGTGCTCGAACTAACGTGAAACGCGAAGCGTCTTAGAGCCTATTTCGTACCGTTACAATAGATGCTGAAATACGTTTCCACAAGTCCGCTACAGGCGTAACCAACGCTCTCACTCGAAGCGCTGGCCACGCTCCTCAGCGAAAGAGTGGGAATTTTCCCATTTATTTTTTTTTTTCAGAAATTCATAGGTCCGGCTCGAGAATATCTGAGATAGCCCAGGAGTCGTCGACCGGCTTTATCAACTATAAAGCCCAGGAGTCGTCGAGCAACTCCTGGGCTTTATAGTTAGCTGAAATGTCGTCGATTTTTCATTTTCCACTACCGCAAATCGTTATACTACGTGAAAGTATAGACTCTGCGAGGGCTCGGGATAGCAAGGGACAAAGTTGACAATGTACTTGTCTCGAGCCTCTACCGAGCCGCTGGATAACGTGAAAACGAGAGATCAGATATACACTACTGGAAGCAGTTAAAGGAACAAGAAATTTTCCTCATTTTTTCACCGAAGTATGGAAGGCTGTACTCGGTGAAAAATAATTATATCGAGATGAAAAAAAAAGTATTTTGAAGCTTCATTCTTCTACTTTTGAGATCTCAGTCCATTTTTTCAAATACATTTTGGTGATTGAGAAAACTGATGAAACTGTGTATCCACAATAACCCACTCAATTTGCAAGTTGATCCGCCGAACCGTTTTTTCACCCATCGTGATCAAAGTTCATCAAAGATTTGGAGGAATACATTTTTGGGTCGAGAATAGCACAAACACTATAAAAATGAAAAAAAAATCACAGTTTGATCCCGCACGTCCTTCGATAAACGTGGGATCAGATATTTAATATTATTTTTGCGCCGATTCAAAACGTGGGTAAATTTGGAGGATGAGGGAAATGGTAGATCGCGTCGATAATTACGAACACTGGAGTAATTTTGCGTTTAGATAAAATATTTATTGAAAAACGACGTGGATCGTTTGACAAAAATCGTGATGACAAAAAGACGAGGTCGAGTCGCGCGTTACTCTTCGCTTGTCGATGCTCAGAGGATAACTAAATTTTCGGTAAGACAGCGCGTGTTACCTAGTCCGAGGATCGCGAGGGCCGAAGGGGAATTCGGTGGTACGAAATCGCGCTAGTTTTTGCGTATGTATGTACGTGACAACAAAGAAAGCGCTACAATTTAACGGGAAATTTCGACCAGAACTTTAGAGGTATTCAATTACCGGTAATTAAATTAGAAGAATCACGGGAAAATCAATTATAAGATTCGTGAAAAGTGAAAGAAAAAATTTCAAACACTTTGAAAAAGTTTTTTTTTCAAATTTCAGTTTCAAAACGTTCAGTGATTCAACTATTTAATCATTTGCAACTTAACAAATAAATATTTGATGATTTAAGTGACAATAAAGAATAATAAATTAACAACTTATACAATTTAGCTAATAATCCATGACAATTCCATACTACCTCAACTTAAAAGCCCAATATCTCAAGAAATATCGATCTTAGCGATTTGGCGCTCGAATACTTTTTCGTAGAAAATTAAATTTCCTCCAAAATTGTCATTCCTTTTTCTCTGTATCTCTTGTCATTTACGAAATAGAGGTAAAAAAACGAGGATTTCATGGAAAAATTGGGTTAAGTGACCCGTACGACCTCGCCAGTTCGAGTTACAATTACGCCACAATAGACACTATTCTAGAGCATTCAATTCTGAAGAAATCCGATCATCGACCAAGATTGTACCATTCAATGCCTCTGAGCTGTAGAACTTTTAAGAAGAAAAATCGAACTTTGCGTGTATTTCAAAGGGGAAATCATTGTACGCCTTGGTCGAGTACTTAAAATTGATATTAAGGGCTCAAATTTTCAGGGAATTTTCTCTAAGGTGTTCCCCACAAAAATGCGAGATGGGAATGAAGAAAAAAAATTGTCGCTGAAAAAAAGCACCCTAATATTTATATCGTTGATTGATGTCCGCCGAATCGCTAACGTGATCCATGCGGTATAACGTTTATTGAATTCAACTGATAAATTTTTCACCACGATCGAGAAACATTAACTTAACCATGATTAGATGAACTGAATATGAGTATTAGGCTCAAGCGCATTTATGATTCAGGTAACAATCATTCAGTTGAATCAACTCAAAAGAAACGACCTCGTGGTGTAGACTATCCAACAGATTGTTCAGTTTCCTGGAATGTTTGCGTGAGTTGAAGCAACGCAGCATTGGATTCTAAGAACAAATGTGGTTTGATTATTATCATCAATTATTTTCTGTTGCTACAACATCAAATCAGTCAGATTAACATTTCTGTTCAGTACCGTCAATGCTTTATTGCTTGGTTCAACTACATAGGATCAACTGATTATATCAGTATACCGAATATACCGAATTGATTATTTTATCAATTCTAAAAATGTTCAGTTACTCAGACTATATCCGGGTTGAGCCAACCAATTTGAAGTCAAGTCTTACATAGATGTTTGGTGTGGCAATGTTGCAGGATTAATACGGGGCGTAATGACCTCCTAAATATGGCCCAAAAGCATATATTTATCACAATCAAAAAAAGAATCAGCCGCCACAGATTGTTGATTATTATGGAACCATGAATAAAATTAAAATTCGCTTCAAATATCGAATCGCCATACTGTGAGATGGTTTAAAGTCCGTAAACGCTCAGAGGATGAATTATTTTGTTGGTATGACTAGGAATCATTGGCGATTTCTACGAACTAGCAAAAAAATTCGAAGATAAATGGAGCATAACAAGAGGAATAAAAATGAGGAAAAGTAAAAGTCATCGGCCATGCAATACAGCGAAAGTATTCATACTCTAGAAAATCTAGAAGAGAAAACTATTTCCAGTGAGTGACCTTATGAAATTATTCTTGTTAAAGCGACACAAGGATTTGATGGGGATACGTAAAGGATGATATAAACGACGATGTTCCGGTGATTCTATATCAGAAGTGTTCAAGTTACTAACGCTATCGATCATTGGTTCTGGAATAAAAAACCACTAGAGATGGTATGGACTACTCACAAATAGCGATTTGCCAGTTCGATATTATCGATGTTACAAATATACTTCATTTACAGAAAATTCTGGCATTGATACTGTTAGGATTACGAACAAAATACGCCATTGCTTCTAATAGTAATGGAGAACAGTGAGTGTTTGGCACAATCTTATTCAACACCTCAATTAATTTCTACATGCAGTCAAAAATGCAAATAATTGTTAAATTATCATTCGTGATATAATTCACACCATATAAAAGTCTTATATGGTGAGAGTTTTATAAGATCTCTTATAAAAGTGAACTTTTTAAAAACAAAAAGTAATCTTTGTTATTCTATCAAATGATTGAAGGGTTTCGAACATGGAATTATGTTTGATTTGATTTTGTCAATGTCTAATTTCTGTCCCACACACAGTGTTGTAAATTTTTTTACGTCAAACCTATTTACGTCAAAACTCATTCTGTAAATCAACATTTTTCCTTTTTTTTGCAGTGTTCACTTCAAGATATACATACCGGAAATTATGAATCATCATATGCATACAAAAACAGTTATCGTACATGTACACAGCCCCTCAAAAAAGGCCCCTAAAACCAACTTTTATACACAGTCTTATAACGATAACTGGATTCATCATAGACATTATGGTAATGGCGACGAACGTGTTGCAGAAAAAGAAAAAGATTCTCCGTCGATTACATTTTTTGACGATCAGCAAGTCGTTTGTGGAAATTACTACTCACAACAAAACCGAAATCAAAATTACGCGTTCTCTGATCAAAGCATGCCATTTCAATCACAAATTCCGGCTTTAATAAGTGGTGCCATGCATTCGCATTACAATAACGTGGATCCGAAACGACCAGCCGAATTGGATGACGACATGGCAAATGACGGTCGATTACCAGACCACTATGTCGAACATCCAGCGGTTATTAAAAGTACCTCGCCGCATAGGATCATCAGCAACCCCCACCCCCGTCAATATTATGTTCACGAAAACGTAGTAGAAGACTTGCCCGAAGCCTCTGAAGAGTTCCACACACATTCTCATGTAGCAGGTCAAAAAAAGCGTCTTCATCATAAATTTAGTCATGTGCATTTAAGTAAGTTGAACGAGTTCCATGATGATGAACATGAAGAATCCAATGAAGAATCTTCAGTTAGTGATCGAACTTATGAAAAAAATAGGCATGCAAGTAGGGGCTATGAGAACGAGAATCATATTGCAAGTCGAACAACAATCAAATAGTGTATAAAAAGTACCCATTTCTCCCGACGAAACAACGGTTGCATGGGCGGATAGGTCAATCACGCTGAGAATACGTTTGCAGTACAAAAACTGTGAACGAGGTTGCAAGTGCGTCTAAAGTTTATAAATCAATGCAGTCTATCCGATCAGATCTTTTGTTTACCTACCTACTAGCTCTCTTTTTTCACACATGGGAACCTACCCTAGTACAATAATAAACGTATTATTCTATTCTATCCAATATTATTAATCTCGATAAAAATTATTGATTCTATCATTTAGTATGAATGATGTAATTCTGATGAACATTTTCATTCAACACGTTGGATTTTCATGTGTCCATTGAAACTGCCGATTGCAATTTGAAAGTCATGGGAACATTTCAAGGACAAGATGCCTTTATGTCCGTATAAGAGTATCACGTTTGTGTTCTTGAACCGATATCTGTTTCCCGGAAGGCTACCTGTAAGATATTTTTGCAAAACAAAAAAAAAGGAGTGCAACATGAGACGTTTTACAAATAAGCTGTTGAAAAACCTTACAGACTGTTCAGGCAATCATTTGACAAATATAAGAGACATGGCAGCGGCTCGACGCCAAGTCTAAAAGAAAAGCGTAACGCGGGAGTACCACATACCCGATCGAATTTGTATACGGGTGTTCGTGTGCAATAATCAAAATATGTTCGAGTGCACTGTTTGTAAAATGTCCTATGGCTCCCTGCTTCCGAATTTTTTTTTTCTCAGACTCGATTCATCCTGGCCAAAAATCCCTTGCCCGCGAACAAAACCTGGTGGACCCCCGTTTCAACTCAAATAAACCATTCCATTTGAATCAAGAGACTCGGCAGAGTCTCGGGACAAGTACATTTGAAAACAGCTGTGCGTCGTCTGCTTGTCCCGAGCGCTCGCCGAGTCTATACTTTCTCGTAGTAAAACGATTTGCGGTGGTGGGAAAAAAAATTTCGATGATATTTCAGCTAACTGTAAAGCCCAGGAGTCGTCTAGCGACCTGAAAATTGACATGGAGACTAATTAAGCGATGCGCTTTCGATAGAGCCCAAATTCGGTACGATTGATTAAGTAATTGCTGAGAAAAAACTTTGCACGGGCTTAGTCCTATCTCAGACTGCGTCAGAACCACGCTACATCGAAGGATTTGACGTGTCTGTATATGGCCGCCCGACAACACATGCAAAGGGGTCTGTGCGCCCATCTTAGCCAATCCCGGGCAACGAAATTTCTGATTGGTCGAGGCCGCGATGATTCCAATGGATCCGTCGTGGGCAATTCATGGACAAGTACAAACAAAAAAAAAGTGCAGACGAGCGAGCGAAAAATGTCAGCTGATATTTCGAAGGGCCATACTGACGCGAGTGTGAGAGAGATAGCTGGAATAAGTTCATATTTTCCTTTCTCGCCCTTGACATTTTCGAGACAATAACTGTCACAACTTGTTCCTTGTCGAACAGAGTAGAATGTGTTGGAGGTTTGTCGTTACCGAGTCTGAACGAATGCTGTGATACAGCTTTGACAGCTCGTCATAACCTCACAAATTCTAATGCTCAGCTGGCATATTACCGACATGCTCCTATGACGGCAGACTCTCTCTGCTTCATGATTGAATATGCTCCACATCTTTTCACCTATTCCTACACCCACCATTTTATTCATTTACAGCATGACTTACAATGCCGCAGACATTAGATTAATCGCTCAGCGTTAATGACTCTCAGGGAAATAAACTCTTGTCGCTGAGCGAAATAAACTCTTGTCGCTGAGCAAAAAAAACTCTAGTCGCTGAGCGACATGAAACACTTGTCACTGAGCCACATGAAAATCTTGTCGCTGCGAGGGCTCAGTGACATGAAAATCTTGTCGCTGAACCACATGAAGATTAATCGCTAAGCGATGATATCTCTCAGTGACATAAAAATCTTGTCGCTGAGGCAAATGAAAATCTTGTCGCTGGGAGGGCTCAGTGACATGAAAATCTTGTCGCTGAGGCAAATGAAAATCTTGTTGCTGCGAGGGCTCAGTGACATAAAAATCTTGTCGCTGAGCGACATGAAAATCTTATCGCTGAGTAACACAAAAATCTCGTCGCTAAGGCAAATCAAAATCTTGTCGCTGCGAGGGCTCAGTGACATGAAAATCTTGTCGCTGAACCACATGAAGATTAATCGCTAAGCGATGATATCTCTCAGTGACATAAAAATCTTGTCGCTGAGGCAAATGAAAATCTTGTCGCTGGGAGGGCTCAGTGACATGAAAATCTTGTCGCTGAGGCAAATGAAAATCTTGTTGCTGCGAGGGCTCAGTGACATAAAAATCTTGTCGCTGAGCGACATGAAAATCTTATTGCTGAGCAACACGAAAATCTTGTCGCTGAGCGACATGAAAATCTTATTGCTGAGCAACACGAAAATCTTGTCGCTAAGGCAAATCAAAATCTTGTCGCTGCGAGGGCTCAGTGACATGAAAATCTTGTCGCTGAACCACATGAAGATTAATCGCTAAGCGATGATATCTCTCAGTGACATAAACATCTTGTCGCTGAGGCAAATGAAAATCTTGTCGCTGGGAGGGCTCAGTGACATTAAAATCTTGTCGCTGAGGCAAATGAAAATCTTGTTGCTGCGAGGGCTCAGTGACATAAAAATCTTGTCGCTGAGGCACAAGAAAATGTTGTACATTCATCCTTTTTTGATAGTTATACATTTTTTTCCTGCTAGAGGTCAAATTCGAAAAAAATTGTCCGAAAAAAAAATTCTAAGAGAAATTCTAAAAAAAATTCCAGGCGATTTAGTATGAAAATACGCAACTTCTTGTATTTGTAAAATTTTCTATAAATCCTATCATTCTTGGGTGATATTGAATTTTTCAAAACTTTATGTTTTTGGCCAAAAACGAAATAATTTTCGGGAAAAAAATTACAACAAATTTTTCAAAAGGGGAAGATGGAGCCTCTGCATTGCATTGCAAGTTTTAAATAGTAAAAAAAAAAAAAAATCCCTTATATTGTGCTCCGGATGCGCGATGGTCGAAAAAAGGCATAAAAACGGTCCGGAACCAAAGTCCGTACCAGGCCAAAAAAGAAATCAATAAAAAAATATTCAAATAAAGCAAACTCAAGCCTGATCTATCCTTTTTTAAAACGGCACTCTGGAAATTTTAATATATTTCTTTTTGGCAGAGTTGTCTGATGTATCTAAACGTTTGAGCAGTAGTGCATGAGCGGATCGACGAAACTGAACCGATTTAAAAGATGGGGAAAGATTCACGAAGTATCATGTGATAAAAAAAAAATTAAGGTTCCGGAGGAGTCAGAAAAAAGGAGTGATATCCTAGCCAAAAATCCCCTCCACGGGGAAAAAAAGCCTGGACAAGTCCATTTGTTCGTGACCCCCGATTTTCGCTCAGCACTAAAAATTCTTGATATCCATAAAAGGACAAGTATTCCATTGATGGCTGAAAATCAATTAACGAGAAAAAGGGAAAACGTCCAAAAAGACATGGCACAAAAAAAAGAAACCCCTAAATACAAAATGTCATACAAAAATTTAAAAACTAAAGTTTGCCATCGCATGTTGAGCAGTTGAGCGGATGCGCACAGAGAACTTGTCCGGCCCGAAAATTTTTGTATTAGCTTCCGCTATTCATCAACTCGGTTGTAATCATGAGAAAAAAAGATGAGCGTTATACAAACATTAGTGAACTTTATACATTCAAATGAATTGGTACAAATTCAAAGTTTTCTCTCGATTTGATATATCATTAATAAATTATTCATTTGTGCAATATTTTACACGAGTATGGATACATAGAAGAATAACAACTAATGACCAATTGAGGTGCAGCTAGTTAAATCCTAGCCAAAAATCCCCTCCACGGGGAAAAAAAGCCTGGACAAGTCCATTTGTTCGTGACCCCCGATTTTCGCTCAGCACTAAAAATTCTTGATATCCATAAAAGGACAAGTATTCCATTGATGGCTGAAAATCAATTAACGAGAAAAAGGGAAAACGTCCAAAAAGACATGGCACAAAAAAAAGAAACCCCTAAATACAAAATGTCATACAAAAATTTAAAAACTAAAGTTTGCCATCGCATGTTGAGCAGTTGAGCGGATGCGCACAGAGAACTTGTCCGGCCCGAAAATTTTTATTAGAATTGCTCACAGGAGGTGAACTTGCGATAACGTAATCGCTTGGTCCCAGAAAGCTTTTTAGAAAAGACACGTGAAAGGTCGGTGAAAATCTCGAGTCGATCAAGGTTCTCTTCTAAACCGCTTTACATTTCAAGCGAATGATACAAAAAATAGCTAGAAGTGCAATTTTTACCGATGCATTACGGGTCATTGAATTTAACTAGCTGCACCTCAATTGGTCATTAGTTGTTATTCTTCTATGTATCCATACTCGTGTAAAATATTGCACAAATGAATAATTTATTAATGATATATCAAATCGAGAGAAAACTTTGAATTTGTACCAATTCATTTGAATGTATAAAGTTCACTAATGTTTGTATAACGCTCATCTTTTTTTCTCATGATTACAACCAAGTTGATGAATAGCGGAAGCTAATACAAAAATTTTCGGGCCGGACAAGTTCTCTGTGCGCATCCGCTCAACTGCTCAACATGCGATGGCAAACTTTAGTTTTTAAATTTTTGTATGACATTTTGTATTTAAGGGTTTCTTTTTTTTGTGCCATGTCTTTTTGGACGTTTTCCCTTTTTCTCGTTAATTGATTTTCAGCCATCAATGGAATACTTGTCCTTTTATGGATATCAAGAATTTTTAGTGCTGAGCGAAAATCGGGGGTCACGAACAAATGGACTTGTCCAGGCTTTTTTTCCCCGTGGAGGGGATTTTTGGCTAGGATTGAAATTGCTGAAGTTAATATTACAATAACAATAAATCCTTAATTTTGCTTTCTCATGGAGGAAGCTATGTGACGGTGAAATTTTTTTTTTCAGTTTTCAATGTCAATGTGTTTAAAATGTCCCAAAACGTCGAAAAATCTTATTTAAAAAAAATGTCCGGATGTGTGTGTGTGTGTATTGTAACGGCACCGCCTGGCTCGTGAGGCGATGTGGTCGGCTCGGGGGCTGACGCTCGAATGAGCTAGCGCCGAGCCGAACTAATCGCCGGCTCGCGGTGAGCTCGCGAGTAAAAGTGGGGGTAGCAAGCCTGCTAGCGAGCGCGTCTCGGGACTCTGGGACGTAAGTGGGGGCAAATAATAATAACATAAGTGTCGTACGTGACTTTCGGCATGCGCGACTCGGGACTCTGGGACGTAAGTGGGGGAAAAGATGATGCAATAAGTGGCGTACGTGACTCTTGGCGAGCGTAGTGCGCAGACGCAAGCCACGCCTAGCGAATAAGATCCGAACGTGAGTGAGTGAGAGAAGCGCGTAGCCAGTGATCTCTAGCCAGCGTTGCCACCACGACAAAACAAAGCCAATAATATTGTAAGTTATTTTTAGAATTCCGCGAAATCCAAGAACAAAGGATTTCGACTGTATAAAAGCCGGTGCCGTTCAGCAGTCGGCGCTCATTCTCTCTGAAGATTCCGACACCTCAGCGTATTATCTGAGTATTAGGCAAAGAGTTTCTCTACTTTCCAAAAACCTAACCTCAAATTTTCCTGTACATTCGACGACGGAGTTGTTCGGTTACGTTCAACTCCCGCAGCCGGTGTACACTCATAATCTAACCTAAATTTCCTTCGTGCATACGACGACGGAGTGGTTCGGTTACGTTCAACTCCCGCAGCCGGTGTACTTCCAAACTTAACCCCATTTTTTCCTGCGCATCGGCCACGGAGTAGTTCAATTTCGTTCGACTCCCACAACCGGCGTGCAACATAACCTCAATTTCCTTGTTCATCGGCCACGGAGTAGTTCGGTTTCGATCGACTCCCGCAACCGGTGAACATCCTAACCTACAAAGCATTGGCCACGGAGTAGTTCGGCTCCTTTCGACTCCCGCAACCGTGTTTTGTTTCCTAAACTCTCAAATTTATCATAACCTGAAAGGAAGTAGAGAAACTCATCGCAAGTTTAAAATAAAAATTCATAAATTCAATAAATAATCGTAAAAGTCACTTGGACTTTTATATTGTCAAAATCCAACGTTAAAATTGTCCAAATTAAACAAAAATCATCAAAATTATATCGAGTCAATAAATATCGTTTAATTTTGTGTTAAATCAAATAATTTGGACAAATTAATTATAAAAATATAAAATTTTCTGTTTTCACGGTCATTTTAAGGAAAATAACCGAAAATGATTGTTTTCTCGCAGACTAAATCAATCTTTTCGCGTTATTGTAAAGAAAATCATTCTTCATTGAAACAAATTGAATAAATCGTTAATTATTTGACTTTTTATATTGAAATTTCTTGTTTTTCTTCATTGCCTGCTCCTTTTCCACGAAGCTCGAACCGACGCGTAACGCGAAGCGTCTTTGAGCCTATTTCATACCGTTACAGTATGTGTGTGTATATGTGCTGGCACTGTAAAATTCAAATAGTTATAACTCGAGAACAGTTTGAGCTACAAGGCTCTGGTTTGCATAGATGTTAATCTATACCAGCTCTTCGTTTGCTGAGAATTTTGTCGGGATCGCTAGAAAAATTCGAATTCTACAGCATTTTGACATTTTCAAAAAAACGGTGTCACCGCTCTCATTTTCGCGAATTTTAAGATTAAGTACTAATTTTTTCATTATAATTAGAGTATATAATAGGAAGGTTGGTATTGAATTTGGGAAATATCGGTTGAGCGGTTTAAATTTTATGAGTTTTTGAATTTTACAAAAATATTAGTTTTTCGAAAAATCGTTTAACCACTTTAATTTGTGCAAATGTTATAAGATATGGTAAATAAGTCTGTACTTCTTCTATACTTTCCAGCGAAGTTGTTGTAATTATATAATTTAAATACAAATACAAAAAAGTTGCGAATTGAAAGTTGCAAAATGTTTTTCTCGCGACTCGTCATTCAGATTTTTTCTGATGTAACGTCAGTGACGTGATTGTGTCGTAAGAAGAATCCAAAATGAAAAATATAGCACCTCATAGAGGGAGCTCTGAGCATCGTGCATCTTGCACGATGCACGATGCATCGTGCAGTCAGTGACGTCAGTGAGCCGATTGTGTCGTAAGAAGAATCCAAAATGAAGAATATAGCACCTCATAGAAGAAGCTCTGAGCATCGTGCATCTTGCGCATCGTGCATCTTGAGCGCCGTGCATCTTGAGCACCTTGAGGAAGCAATTTGGAAATTTCAATTTGCAGCACCGTGCATCTTGAGCACCGTGCATCTTGAGCACCGTGCATCTTGAGCACCGTGCATCTTGAGCACCATGAGGAAGCAATTTGCAAATTTCAATTTGCAGCACCGTCCATCTTGAGGACCGTGCATCTTGAGCACCGTGTTTAGAAAAGCTCGAGCAATTGCGAGCTTTTCTCCGATTGTTTACATTTTATTTGTGGTTAACAATCGTCCTCTTTGTCATCCGCGACTTGGAGACTCCCACTGCCATCTTTCTTGTTTTCGTACCTGGAATGATGCAAATAACTTTACACACTGCAGTAACAACGTTTTTTGAAATTCATTCTGTTTTTCCGCACGTTCCGTAAGGGGGTATTTCACCCCCTTAATTTTCGAGAAAAAAGCAAAAATCTGCATCTACCTCTTTTTTTCCCTCTTCGAAGTGCAATTGAATCCATCGAGATAGGTGAGATAGTTTTTTTTATTATAACGATTTTGTGAATGTCAACCTTTACAACTTTTTTCCTATGTACCCCCCCCCCTCCCCCCCGATATAAAACGAGTTGCATTTTTCATTGTTCATTATTAAGTTAATCATCCATTTGGGTGCATTCGCTTATCTCGAGTGGAAATAGGTGGAACCCCAAAACTACCCCTCGGAGGTCTCAACTTCGAGGAATATTTTGACCCCTTAGAATCGTTTTTCCGCAAATTAAAAAAAATACGTTGTCACGTTCGGGGATTTCTGATATTGAAGGAGTTGAGAGATTTTTCCTCAGGTGACGGATGATATGATTATTGCTAAAGTGTGGTTGTTTTCAGCAACCTAATGATCTGTAATTTAGCCCAGAATTTGCCGGACAGGGGTTGAAGGGAGCAAACACGGCAGGTGGAGGTTAATAAGACACTTCCTCGATTATTTTTGTAAGGAACGTTCGAATTATCACCCCAAAATCGTCAGCGACTCTCGAAAGGTATCGATCTGGTATCGATACTAAATCAGAAATTCCCTTTCCACCATCGACACGTACAATTGCGTGAGCCACCGAAAATTCGCGCTCTGTGCTCTGGGACGTCGAAGGAACAGGATCTCCGGAAGATATCATACTAAAATCGAAAGAGTGGCCAGTCCATATATCAACGTCCAATATACCTCGCGGCCTTTCCGAGTCCCAGGGCAGAAGCCAACGACTGTTTCACTGAGTTTTCGATAAGTCATTGTATCTTATTCAAATTAACAAAACGAAAAATTCACGAGTCATTGAAATACAAGAAAATAAATTGTCAAAGAATTATAATGTATTAAGGGGAGGGTAAGGTCAAATCATACGAAAAAAGCCATGTTTTTGTGATTTTTTTTCTGACGACACAGTTAAAATCTCTTTACTCAACTAGTGGTACATTCAAGTATGACATCTGAAGAATGTCTTGTCAAATTTTTACGATGAAATATTGAAAAATATGGTAATGGTAGCAATTATTCGGAAGTGTCTCGAAAAAAAGTACAATTGCGGTGCCCCTCATAACTCGGTGCTGGATCATCTGAAATCAAAAAATTAAAGTTCATTCGTGAGATAATAGCTTTCCCCAGGTAACGCTGGGAGGGTTTTTGGAAATTCCATTTTTTGAATTTTTTCGAACACTTTGAAGGGAAAAACACGTTTTTTTGGGAAAAATTCGGTGAATTTGTTATTCGTGAATAAAAATTATTAACAAAAAAAAACTCTCCAGCGTGACCTCGTAAATTATGTACAGAAATAGTGTTCAAAATTTCAAAAGGATCGGTGCAGTAGTTTTGAAGTTATGAGGGGCACCGGCTTTGAAAACGTGCGTTGTGGGAAAAACGCTTCAAAGTTTTAAACACCAAAAAATCCAGCGTAAAACGTTTATTAGGGAATTTTATCAACATACCTTACACTGAGTCATCGATGCCAGGCCCATAGTGGTTGTTGCTCATTCAATTTCACACACTTCACTAGCGTAGCAATTGTTGAAAAGATCGATAAAAAATCAATTACCCTATATGTTTTCAAAATCCTCCGTAATTTGGTCTTCAACAGTCACTTTTATTTTTTTAGCTAACGCGCTTCTTGTAATATCTTCGTTGCTGTAATTGACTTGAAATTCTGACACAATGTTCTTGAGATATTATGCATTCAATTAGGAAAATAAAAAAAATCCGAAAAATAAAAATTGAATACCTTACCCTCCCCTTAATGTGTGGAATTTATGCGCGCGCGCGCGTGCGTGCGTGTGTGTGTGTGTGTGTGTGTGCGTGCGTGCGTGCGTGCGTGCGTGCGTGCGTGCGTGATTTGAGACTAAGGAAAAGCAAATTATAAGCCAAAGATTTTGAATAAAAAATAAAACGATTTTCGTGTCCTAACATACTGAAAATAATTTACAGATTTTTGAAAATATATGTATCTCGGAAAGTTACAATGGCGCCCAACTAGAGGCACGAAACACGTGCTAAAAGAAGAAATTTCATGGAAAAGACCCACGAGTATATTTCAAAATCGGGTCGTAAATCTAAACAATTATTTGACAATTATGATTTTATGTCAAAATTAAAAAATAAACACAATATGCCTATTTTACAAGATGAAGCATCAGCATCGAGAGAGACGATGCGTAAACAAGAATTAGACGCGGAAAGACAAGAACTAGCGAGGCAGCGGCGAGAGCTAGAGGAGATGAAACAACAATTGGAAGCGAGATTGAACGTACAGCCAACACAGCGACACGAGCAGCGAACAAATGGTATGGAAGAGATTTAGATGATTGTAAGTAGTTTTTCAAATTTTCAAATAGAGGTTCAAATGCCAAAATTCGGCGATAAAAGTGAAAAAAATCCTATGGCCTTTCTAGAAGAGATTGAAAATTTTTTGAAAGTTAAAAATATAAAAGAAGAGAGAAAAGTGGAAATTATTGAACACGCGCTAACGGGTCGAGCAAGTCTGTAGTTTGAAACCCAGAATAGTGATAATTATGAGATTTTCAAAGCGAAATTTATCGATGAATTTTATTCCATTCCAATCCGAGTGAGATTCAAAAACGCGTAGAATGAGCGACGATATGACCAGAAATCGCCATTGCATCATTATCATTATTCGCAGATCAAAGAATCCCGATATTTCAGGCCTCATTTAACAAAATACGAGATAAATTATGCTATAGTTCAACAATATCCAATATGGATTCGCGAGAATTTGACTACTATCAAGAGTCGCGGCAGCGGCTCGACGCCAAGTTTAAAAGAAAAGCGTAGCGCGCGAGCCGGCCGTACTCTTATATACAGTAAAATAGGCATTTTATGACGTCACAGAAACTTTAAATCGTTCTCACAGGAGAACGGGTTGAGGGAAAAATCTCATATTAGATTTGAATTTTCTATGATTTTTTATCTTTCGAATGGTCCTTGGTAGAACAAAATCCGTTCAGCCAATCCAGAGAAATCTAACATTGAAGATTTTGGACGCGAGGTTTGGGATCCCTTCTGTTTCTTAGAGTCAGAAAGGCGTAAGTTATGTGCGCAGGCGCTTGGACATACGCCCTTACGTGCCTGGTGGACATTTTCGGCCCGTGACGTCACCCGCCCCGCTAAACGTGGTATCCCCACTCTTTGCGCGCTACTGAGCGAGAGAAACAGACTATATCGGGCCTCTCTTTCCGTATGGTTTTCGTTGTTTAGCTACCATGGTTTTCGTTGTCTAGCTATTATGGTTTTCGTTGTCAAGGTACACGGCTCCATGGTTTTTCTTGTCTAGGTATATTTCTCCATGGTTTTCGATGTGTAGGTATATTTCTCCATGGTTTTTGTTGTCTCTGTATATTTCTCCATGGTTTTCGATGTCTAAGTATATTTCGCCATGGTTTTCGATGCCTAGGAATGTTTCTCCATAGTTTTCGATGTCTAGGTCGTCGGCTCCATGGTTTTCGGTGTCTAGGTCCACGTCTCCATGGTTTTTGATGTCTAGGTATATTTCTCCATGGTTTTCGATGTCTAGGTATATTTCTCCATGGTTTTCGATGTCTAGGTCGTCGGCTCCATGGTTTTCGGTGTCTAGGTCCACGGCTCCATGGTTTTTGTTGTCTCGGTATATTTCTCCATGGTTTTCGATGTGCAGGTATGGTTTTTGTTGTCTGGGTATATTTCTCCATGGTTTTCGTTGTCTCTGTATATTTCTCCATGGTTTTCGATGCCTAGGTATATTTCTTCATGGTTTTCGATGTCTAGGTCGACGGCTCCATGGTTTTCGTTGTCAAGGTACACGGCTCCATGGTTTTTTATGTCTAGGTATGTTTCTCCATGGTTTTTGATCGCTAGGTTCATGGCTCCATGGTTTTCGATGTCTAGGGCGACGGCTTCATGGTTTTCGACGTCTAGGTATATTTCTCCATGGTTTTCGATGTCTAGGTCGACGGCTTCATGGTTCTCGATGTCTAGGTATATTTCTCCATGGTTTTCGATGCCTAGGTATATTTCTTCATGGTTTTCGATGTCTAGGTATATTTCTTCAAGGTTTTTGCTGTCTAGGTATATTTCTCCATAGTTTTCGATGCCTAGGTATATTTCTCCATGGTTTTCGATGTCTAGGTCGTCGGCTCCATGGTTTTCGGTGTCTAGGTCCACGGCTCCATGGTTTTCGGTGTCTAGGTCCATGGCTTCATGGTTTTCGGTGTCTAGATCCACGGCTCCATGGTTTTCGGTGTCTAGGTCCACGGCTCCATGGTTTTCGATGTCTAGGTATATTTCCCCATGGTTTTCGATTTCCAGGTATATTTCTTCACGGTTTTTGATGTCTAGGTATATTTCTCCATGGTTTTCGATGTCTAGGTATATTTATTCATGGTTTTTGCTGTCTAGGCATATTTCTCCATGGTTTTAGTTGTCTCTGTATATTTCTCCATGGTTTTCGATGTCTAGGTCCACGGCTCTATAATTTTCGATGCCAAGGTATATTTCTCCATTGTTTCCGATGTCTAGGTATATTTCCCCATGGTTTTCGATGTCTAGGTCCACGGCTCCATGGTTTTTGATGTCTAGGTATATTTTTCCATGGTTTTCGATGTCTAGGTCCACGGCTCCATGGTTTTTGATGTCTAGGTCCATTCCTTCATGGGTTTCGGTGTCTAGGTCCACGGCTCCATGGTTTTTGATGTCATTTGTTTTTCATCTCAAAAATCAAAATCTTCTTCATTCAAATTTCGGCAACATAAAAAATATTTATCAGACTTTATGATTGAAGGGGTTGACCAGGGGTTGCCACGGAAGTTTTTGACCTTTGCACGGTAACCTTATTTTATTTAAACTTTCCGGTGACGTGGGGTCATAAATCACCCCAGTTTTAAAAACTCCCTGTCTCTTCTAAAATTCAATGAAAATGATCCACCTTGGGCTTATTCTTTTCGTTTTTTAATGCAGGATCACGTGAGCCTGGGGCAATTTCGCTCGGAGTCAAAAAATAAGCCAAAAATGCAATAAAACGATTAAAAAACGGGAGAACGAAGGGAGAAAGGGCACGAGGGAGAAGGGTTAAGTCTCGTCAGGACTTTTTTGAGGGATTGACGAAGAGTCTTGACGGAATTTTTTAAGGCGCTCACCAGTGGTCGCGAACGTGGTTTCTTAAGAGTTAGTTAATATTTACTAACAAGGAAACGTTTTCAGGTGTCCCCCTCCGATTTCGATGAAACTCTGGTATGTTATAGAGGGTCAAAATCGATGACATACGTATTTTTTTTTATCGGCCCTAACTCATTTTAAAGGGGTGAAACACCCCTCCAAAGTTGACCACCTCCCAAGATGATTTTTCTGTTTTGCATACAAGGAGGGGATTTTGATAACTAATAATGATAGTAATAAATACCTTGTCAAAAGTGATGAAAAACACACTTCGAATATTCTCAAGAACTCTTTACTTTAGGGGTTAACTTGTATATACAAAGTTCATTTTTTACATTAGAAACAAGATGTTCATCGGCGCTCAATGAATCCAACAGCACTGTTAAGAGCATGCAAGAATACAGAATACGTGCTTTCGATTTTTTCCCAAAAACTGAATTCTTACGAGTAGTTGATAGTCTGCTTGAAATGAGAAATATTCACGTTTCTTGAAAAAAAAATGATAAAACAGTAAAATGATAAGAGAGCGATGCCAGAATGAATGCGAGCCTCAAAAAATGTTATTCAATGATTCATGGCTAAATACTAGACATAATCCGCAATATTGGGAAAAAAGTCGATAAGAATTCAGTTTTTGGGAAAAAATCGAAAGCACGTATTCTGTATTCTTGCATGCTCTTAACAGTGCTGTTGGATTCATTGAGCGCCGATGAACATCTTGTTTCTAATGTAAAAAATGAACTTTGTATATACAAGTTAACCCCTAAAGTAAAGAGTTCTTGAGAATATTCGAAGTGTGTTTTTCATCACTTTTGACAAGGTATTTATTACTATCATTATTAGTTATCAAAATCCCCTCCTTGTATGCAAAACAGAAAAATCATCTTGGGAGGTGGTCAACTTTGGAGGGGTGTTTCACCCCTTTAAAATGAGTTAGGGCCGATAAAAAAAAATACGTATGTCATCGATTTTGACCCTCTATAACATACCAGAGTTTCATCGAAATCGGAGGGGGACACCTGAAAACGTTTCCTTGTAAACTCAGAGTCTCGTCACTATGGTTTTAAGGGATTAACGAAGAGTCTGGACGACAATTTCGAAAGGGTTAACCAAGGCTCTTAATGGGAGTTTTTAAGGGATTAACCACGAATCTCGCCAGGACTTTTTTAAGGGATTGGTCAAGAGTCTGGACGAGAATTTTTAAGGGGTTTATCATGACCCTCGCCGATATATTTTGAAGGGATTTGCGGAAGCGGTGTCGACGGAAGTTTTTCAAGGCATTGAGTGGAAGCGTCCAGAGACTTTTTTTATGGGATTCATAAAGAATCTCGCCGCGACTTTTTCAAAAGATTCATCGAGATTCTGGTCGAGACTTGTTTCAACAGATCGACCAAGAATCGTGCCAAGACTTTTTTAAGGGATTAGTCAAGAGTCTGGATGGGATTTTTTAAAGAGTCGACAAAAAGTCTTGACAAGATTTTTGCAACAGATTAGCCAAGGGTAGACGAGCTTTTTTAAGGGATTGACTAAGGGCCTCACTGAGGTTTCATTGAGAGATTGACCACGAGTCTCTTCGTGGTTTCCTTGAGGGATTGAACAAGGTTCTCGATGAGAGTTTTTTAAGTCTTTGATCATGACTGTTGTCGAGATATTTAAAGGAATTTACCAGGGGTGTCGACAGAAGTTTTTGAAGAGATTTATTTTATTTCAAGAATAACCAACCAGAACAAATAATGCCTCTATAATTACAAAAAAATGTTGATGAATATCCCGCTTTTCAAAGAGAAGAGAAATCCGTGGAAAAATACTTTTGAAAAGTAAAAAAAGAACGCCAACTTTAAAAGATCGCAACCTCAGTAGAAAATTAATTACCCAATTTTCTTCATATCACTTTGACATAAAAAACAATTTAGATTTACAAAATGTAATGCATTTTTCCTTCCCTACGAACGATATTTTGAAATTCCCCAAAATTTTCTCGAAAACTCTCAAGCTCAATCGACAAAAAGAAATGAAATCATTGCAACATAGCCAAGAATTAAAAAAATAATGAATAGCTACATTTCACAGGGAAACATGTGCACCCTCAATACATTTTGTGTATTTAAGGGTCTGCAAAGGCTCTACAAAAAAATGCAAAAAATTGGCGTGCATGGTTAACTAAAAAAGCCCGGAAAGATAAAGAATCAATTTAGGGGAGAGGCGGACAAACTTGAACAACTGCCTAAAATAGAATTTCCGTTTTTCAGCTGAAAAATCGAAATCGTTTTCATTCAAATCTCGTCAAGATAAAAAAACATTTATCAGATTGCATGGAATGAAATTTTTTAAAAGTTTCGTTCCCCTTGGCTCTCCAGACTTTGAAAAATGATTATTAATTGTGCAAAGAGGAGAGATTTTTGTTTAATATGGAAATAGGAAATATCATCGCAGAAAGAGGAATAGGATAAACAGCGAACATTTGGAATAATATGGAATTATCATCGCGGAAAGAGAACAGAAAAAACAGCGAACATTTAGAATTTCGGAGGATGTTCCATTCCCCATTACATGACGTCATAATGCTACTTTGCGCGTGCATGCGGAAACTTCTAATAAGAACAGTGACGCAGGCCTTCGCCGAACTTTTTTAGTTAACCATGCACACCAATTTTTTGTATTTTTTTGTAGAGCCTTTGCAGACCCTTAAATACACAAAATGTATTGAGGGTGCACATGTTTCCCTGTGAAATGTAGCTATTCATTATTTTTTTAATTCTTGGCTATGTTGCAATGATTTCATTTCTTTTTGTCGATTGAGCTTGAGAGTTTTTGAGAAAATTTTGGGGAATTTCAAAATATCGTTCGTAGGGAAGGAAAAATGCATTACATTTTGTAAATCTAAATTGTTTTTTATGTCAAAGTGATATGAAGAAAATTGAGTAATTAATTTTCTACTGAGGTTGCGATCGATTATAATAATGTTCGGGATTCCGCCTTGCCTTACAAGCGGGCGAGCTTCCCGAGCAGCTCACGGCGCGGCAGCACCTCATGGACGCTCTCGCTTCGCCTTAGCGCGCATGCGTGGCCCGACTCAAGCAGGCCGGCGTGCGAGAGCGGCCATGATTAATTGCTCTCTCGCTTCTTGACCGCGCCACGAACAACATCGTCGTATCGTATCCAAGTTTTCTTTAGCCTTTTTGTCTACCCGCACCTGCAGTGCAATTTAATGTACCGCTAATTTGTGCCTTCTGCACTCATTAACCCCGCTCGATTGGCGCATTAGGCGCAATCGACCTGCGTTCGTCTACATCGCATTTTCGTAATATTTAAGCTCACTGCGTGGCCGGGCCAAGCCACGTGTGTCACCAAGGTTCCACAAAGGCCCCGCTTCCACGTCGTGATTGAGCCTCGAGATCGTAGAGTCAGTGCGCGATATCCGACGATTGCTACGCCGCAATCTCTTCAACGAGTAAAGAAATCATTGTTACTCCGCTGTGCGTCATTGCACTCATTATTTTGACTATTAACTCTGTAAATAAATATCTGACAAGCGGATCCCCGCGCTAACATTTTCGCGTCTTCAAACATGTTTATTTTCCAGCGTCGGCACGATCCTTAACACCCGGCATCCCTAAAACACCTCAATTCCTGAACAAATAACGATGCCACGATAGGCCAGGCGCTGGCCAGCCTTAAGAACATCAAACTTGAAAAGGAAAAATTTCGCGAAAATAAAAACCAATAGAACTATATTAGGCAACGCGAGCAAAATCATACGATCAAACAAATGAGATCACAATATTCCGGCCATTTCGAGAAGGCTCGAAATCCCGGGCAAGACAATAATAACCATCATAAGTATAATAATCGACGTAAATATTACTCAAGGCCGCCGAGAAATGCATTTTCGAACACCGCGAGCAATGAACGAATACAATTACCTGACACTCGTTTCCCCCCACCAACGAACGTACCACTTACACCTCGCACAATGCCAACAGATGAAAATCAGAACAACAACGGTAATTCTGCTTTAAACTAGAATGTGACACGCGGAATAGAGGTCCGTCGGCGTGTCACCAACATTTTGATTTTATCGACGATTTGGTAGAAGAAATTGAGGGCAATTAGGACCAGAGTAATGATAATAATTATTATTTTGCTACAAATCGTAATAGAGAATGTCCTCACGTTAAAGTTGTTATGAACGATGAATTAAAAACAATTTTATTGGATACGGGAAGTGAAACCACAGCGATTTCCGAGAGGACTATTTGAAAAATTTGGATAATAAAAAGAAAATGCAAGTCTTGCCCATAGCCAATTTGAATGTAACCGCGGCAATTGAAAAAAAAAACTCCGGTTAAGCAACAAACGTTTGTGGAATTAATGGTGGGAAAAGAAAAGATTTCGTATCCATTCGTCGTAATACCGGGTTTAACTTCATCGATAATTCTAGGCAATGATTGGATGGACGTAAATGAAGTGGTGATAAGTTATAAAACCCACGAAATAGACGTTAGAGGACAAATTTTACCGGATTCTTTAATACAATTCGAGCGAAGGGCTCGTGAGACTTTACGTTGTGACACTCAAGGAAATGAAATGATGGTTTATGTAATGAATTCTCTTGGTTTCGGTCGTGAAATAGATCCTTGTCACGAGCCGGAAAAAGCAAAGCAAATAGACGCGAAAATTGACGCGATAAATTCGGAAAATATACATGAAATAAAAAATAAAAATCATGTTGTCGCAGCACGTGATCAAATGTCGTTGTTCACATCGCGTTTCGAATTAAAAGGTAAAAAAGATAGAGACACGTTCATTAATTTAATGCAAGAGTATAAACAATTATTTTCGAATAAACCGGGATGCGCAAAAGGGTATGAACACCGGATCAAATTAAAAGGCACGCCGCAGGTCGTTAAAAAATCTTATCCAGTCCCAATGCAATTGAGAGCTCCGACAAAAAAGGCAATAGAGGAGATGTTGGAGAATGGCATAATTGAGCGTGCGATCAGCCTGTACTGTAACCCATTAAGAATAGTCCGAAAACAGGATGGATCGGTTAGGATATGTTTAGATGCGCATTTCATAAATAATATCATCGAGGACGATCAAGAATCACCCCCGATCATCAGTGAATTACTCCAAAAATATAGAAATGTCAAATTCTTCTCGCAAATCGATTTAACGCATGGTTATTGGCAGGTTCCTCTCCATGAGGATTCCCGTCAATAGACCGCGTTTCTTTTTTATTTCTAAATTGTTTCAATTTCGTAGAATTCCGTTTGGTCTCAAAACTGCCGGGACCGGTTTTATACGAGCGTTAAGTAACGCGCTAGGCAGTGATTTCGAGGAATACATTTCATGTTACATCGACGATATTCTAATAGGAACAAAATCTTTTCAAGAGCATGTAACGGTTCTTGCTAACGTGTTTCGGAGATTATTAGAGTTTAATTTTACAATCAAACTGTCAAAATGCATATTTGCTCAAGAGCAAGTATCATTCTTGGGGTTTTCAATCACGAGTAATGGAATAAGACCAGAACCGGATAAACTCGAAGTAATCTCGAAATTCGAAGTCCCAAAGAATCGTCGCGAGCTCCAATAATTTTTAGGAGTATGCAACTATTACAGGTAATTTAACGTACGACATAGCTATTCGGTCAACCCCCGACGAGCATGGTTGCGAAAAGATAGTTTATGGGAATGGACGGAAACTCATACTCAAGCCTTCGAGACTCTAAAAAATGATTTTAAATAATGTATTTCGTTGAAAAACGTAATCCCCGGAAAATGTTTTAATGTTCAGACTGACGCGAGCGATAAGGGAATCTGCGGAATCCTATATCAAATCGACGAAAATGGTGAACACAATGTAATAGCCATAGCGAGTCGATGTTTGACCAAACCTGAGGCTCATTACTCCACGACAGAGAAAGAACTGTTGGCTAACAAGAGTCGCGGCAGCGGCTCGACGCCAAGTTTAAAAGAAAAGCGTAGCGCGCGAGCCGGCCGGACTCTTATATACAGTAAAATAGGCGTTTTATGACGTCACAGAAACTTTAAATCGTTTTTACAGGAAAACGGGTTGAGGGAAGAATCTCACATTAGACTCGAATTTTCTATGATTTTTTATCTTTCGATTGGTTCTTGGTTGAAGGAAATCCATTGAGCCAATCCAGAGAAATCTAATATGCTGTAAAAAAACTGGGGCAAGTACATTTACTTCCGCGAAATAGTTGTTTCTGTTGAAAAAAGTGTACACCCACCAGATAGTTTCTGTTGAAAAAAAACCCCGTGCAAAAAATAAAAACCAAGTCAACCTTTCCAAAAAACGGTTCTCATCTCAAAAAAAGTTAAATTGTGACTCCACAAAAAGTTACGAAATAACCCGAGAACCACTGAAACCTACAAGATCAAGTACGCAGAGCTTTGTAATATTCGCTAGAAAAATTTGACAACTCAAATCTTCGCGAAATTCGATACTTCGCCAAATGTTAGTCACAGAGTACTTGTCCGGCCCGACAAATTTTCCAGCTCCATGTAGCTGCAGATACCCTATAATTTTCACAACAAATTCACGTACACATGACTTCTGTAGCGTATCAGCCAGATTGGATCATTTTTTCACATTTCCGATGGTTTTATAAAGTCCCTTCCGAGCCTCAAAGATTTTTTCCGTGATTTCCTCAATTGCTAATCCGAAATTTAAAGGTTCCGATTCCATTTTTCACTCGTAAAACAGCTTTAGCTAAAATTGTCTGGCCGGACAAGTACTCTGTGACTAACATTTGGCGAAGTATCGAATTTCGCGAAGATTTGAGTTGTCAACTCTTTCTAGCGAATATTACAAAGCCCTGCGTACTTGATCTTGTAGGTTTCAGTGGTTCTCGGGTTATTTCGTAACTTTTTGTGGAGTCACAATTGAACTTTTTTTGAGACGAGAACCCTTTTTTGGAAAGGTTGACTTGGTTCTTATTTTTTGCACGGGGTTTTTTTTTCAACAGAAACTATCTGGTGGGTGTACACTTTTTTCAACAGAAACAACTATTTCGCGGAAGTAAATGTACTTGTCCCAGTTTTTTTACAGCATTTATGCTGTGTTTGGCTACGATTTGTCTACTTTTTGTCATTTTCAGCTGGAAACTTTTTCGCAAGCCATACTAAATAAATGGTTTATACAATTAAATTTTCACGTACGGAATATGTGGCGGGGATAGACGAATTCGAATATATTCGAATTAAAAAACTACGCCAATTTAGTGCACAGTAATTTATTAATCATCATTTAGATAAGTGATGCACTTTTTCAAATTTTTCTACTAAATTAAGTTTTCGGATGCTAGAGATGACTGGTCCATTATCGTTGACCAATATACTGTAAGCAAATTTTGTGCTCCACTATGAAGAATAATTAGTTTTCGCTGCATTCCAACATTCGAAATTGGAAGAGACATCAGAGAAACTCTAGGTGAAAATACTTACGTCTTCAGAACTGTTGCTGCGCTCCTGTATAGCGCTGTTCAGTACTTTCCCGAATTTATTTTATTCGAAATGAAATTAAAATTGAACAAAAATTTATGCGACAAAAAAGTAATATAAATTAAGAATGAAGAAATACCAACGGATTTTCAACTGTTGCTACTCCCATATATCATGTTGTCCAGCAACCTTTTCGACATTAATTTGATAACCGAGATTTTTGGAATCACGATCTTCATAACCGCGATTTTTTCCGCACAGCTGTTAAAAATAACCACAATTTTTACATTCGCGATCTTTCTAACCCCACTATTAAAAATAATCGCGATCTTCATAACCGTTATCTTTCTTTCACATTTTTTTGACGTTTTTGGTGAATGACACGGGCGAAAGAGAAAAAATATATAGGTATGTATTTAGTGTATGTCACTAGATATTACTAGTGTCACTAGAAAGCGACTGCGAAAAAAAAACAGGTAAACATCAAAAATGTGTGCGAAAAAACCGAAAATTGTTTAATGCAACGAAAAAAGGAAAATATTAATATCTGCAACATGGAATAATCTACAGAGTTACAAATAGTCACGATCGAAAGAAAAAAAAAATTAAAAATACGTGAATCTTGAACATCCTTCAAAACTCTGTAATTCATAAGATATTGTGGAAACAATTTTCGAAAATTTTCTAAAACAGTTGGAAACGCGGTCCTTGGCGTAAAAGTGTCTTGTAGCGTCTTTTTTAAATGTACTTGTCTCGAGTCGCTACCGCGACTCTTGATTGAAGATTTTGGACACGCGATTTCAACCGCATTCTGTTTCTCACAATTTCTTGGAGTCAGAAAGGCGTAAGTTGTCTGCGCAGGCGCTTGGACATACGCCCTTACGTGCTGGTGGACATTTTCGGCCCGTGACGTCACCCGCTCCGTTGAACGTGGTATCCCCACTCTCCGCGCGCCACTGAGCGAGAGAGACAGACTATATCGGGCCTCTCTTTCCGTATGGTTTTCGTTGTTTAGCTACCATGGTTTTCGTTGTCTAGCTACCATGGTTTTCGTTGTCAAGGTACACGGCTCCATGGTTTTTGTTGTCTAGGTATATTTCTCCATGGTTTTCGATGTGTAGGTATATTTCTCCATGGTTTTTGTTGTCTCTGTATATTTCTCCATGGTTTTGGATGCCTAGGTATATTTCTTCACGGTTTTCGATGTCTAGGTCGACGGCTCCATGGTTTTCGTTGTCAAGGTACACGGCTCCATGGTTTTTGATGTCTAGGTATATTTCTCCACGGTTTTTGATCGCTAGGTCCATGGCTCCATGGTTTTCGATGTCTAGGTCGACGGCTTCATGGTTTTCGACGTCTAGGTATATTTCTCCATGGTTTTTGATGTCTAGGTCGACGGCTTCATGGTTTTCGATATCAAGGTATATTTCTCCATGGTTTTCGATGCCTAGGTATATTTCTTCATGGTTTTCGGTGTCTAGGTCCACGGCTCCATGGTTTTTGATGTCTGGGTATATTTCCCCATGGTTTTCGATGCCTAGGTCCATGGCTCCATGGTTTTCGATGTCTAGGTATATTTCCCCATGGTTTTCGATGCCTAGGTCCACGGCTCCATGGTTTTTGATGGCTAGGTATATTTCTCCACGGTTCTCGATGTCTAGGTCCACGGCTCCATGGTTTTTGATGTCTAGGTATATTTCTCCATGGTTTTCTATCGTTAGGTCCATGGCTCCATGGTTTGTGATGTCTAGGTATATTTCTCCATGGTTTCCGATGTCTAGGTCCGGGGCTCCATGGTTTTCGATGTCTAGGTCCACGGCTCCATGGTTTTTGATGTCCAGGTATATTTCTCCATGATTTTCTATCGTTAGGTCCATGGCTCCATGGTTTGTGATGTCTAGGTATATTTCTCCATGGTTTTCGATGTCTAGGTCCACGGCTCCATGGGTTTCGTTGTCCAGGTATATTTCTCCATGGTTTCCGATGTCTAGGTATATTTCTTCATGGTTTTCGGTGTCTAGGTCCACGGCTCCATGATTTTTGATGTCTAGGTCTATTTCTTCATGGGTTTCGGTGTCTAGGTCCACGGCTCCATGGTTTTTGATGTCTTGGTATATTTTTCCATGGTTTTCGATGTCTAGGGCGACGGCTCAAATGGTTTTCAATGTTTTCTTTCAGGGCTCGACCAGGGTTCCCGACGGAAGTTCTTGAAGGTATTGATTCAGAGTTTTATCGAGAGGTTTCCAAGCGATCAACCAAGAGTCTTAACGGGGCTCTTTTTTAAAGCGTTGAAAATAGGACCTCAATTGAAGTTTTTATCGGATTAATCAAGAATCTCGCCGGGCCTTTTATGGACGAGATTTCCAAGGGGTCGCGACGGAATTTTTTCAAATGATTGCTCGATGGCGTCACTTAGGTTTCTTTGAGGGATTGACCACGAGTCTCTTCGTGGTTTTCTTAAGGGATTGAACAAGGGTCTCGACGAGAGTTTTTTACGTCTTTGATCATAACTATTGTCGAGATATCTAAAGGAATTTACCAGGGGTGTCGACAGAAGTTTTTGAAGACATTTATTTTATTTCAAGAATAACCAACCAGAACAAATAATGCCTCCATAATTACAGAAAATTGTTCATGAATATCCCGCTTTTCAAAAAGAAGAGAAATCCGTGCAAAAATACTCTTGAAAAGTGAAAAAAGAACGCCAACTTCAAAAGATCGCAACCGCAGTAGAAAAATAATGATTCATTTTTCTTGATATCACTTTGAAATGAAAAACAATTTGGATTTACAAAATTTATTGCATTTTTTCTTCCCTACGAACGATCTTTTGACCGTCTCCAAAATTTTCTCAAAAATTCTCAAGCTCAATCGACTAAAAGAAATGAAATCATTGCAACATAGCCAAGAATTAACCATTTTGAAGAAAAAGAAGTTGGATTGGGAAAAATTGTCAAGTTCTGGAATGATACACTTCGCCTATCGATACAACAAAATGAAAACAAAAAATTTCGTGGTATTGGACTTAGGATGTACCTAAAACGAACAATTTCTTCGAAGGTTCTGCAAAAAAAAAAATGCAAAAATTTGGCGTGCATGGTTAACTGAAAAAGTTTTCATTTTGTTGTATCGATAGGCGAAGTGTATCATTCCAGAACTTGACATTTTTTCCCAATCCAACTTCTTTTTCTTCAAAATGGTTAATTCTTGGCTATGTTGCAATGATTTCATTTCTTTTTGTCGATTGAGCTTGAGAATTTTTGAGAAAATTTTGGAGAAGGTCAAAAGATCGTTCGTAGGGAAGAAAAAATGCAATAAATTTTGTAAATCTGTTCGGGATTGAGCTAGCCTCGGCGGTAGCGTGGACAGCTGAGTCGAGAGTTCACGTGCCGCCGCGGGCGGCAGCAGCTACCGGGCACATCGCGCACGGGCAGCGCGGACATCGAGCAGCCAAGCGCTCGTTCTCGCTGCCCTCACGGGCGTCGCCACCTCCCGGGCATCTGTTCTTCGGGACAGAGAAGACGCTCCGCGCGCATGCGCGCGGCGCGTCTTCATCGATCGCCATGATCGATTGCCCAGTCTTGATCGAACAGCGACGAAGCGTGCACGCACTTTCCCTTTTCAATCTTTCGGGCTATCTTTGGGTCTTTTCTCATTCCAAATTTACGTTAATTGCCTGTGAAAAGACGCCTTGTCTTTTCACACTTCCTTTCTGGGTTCTTTTGGGTCACTTACGCACGCCAGTCGGGCAAAATTGTCACGGGTTTTTGTCGCATAATTTTCCGGGTCACGCGGTCAGCCATCTTGGCTGCCACACGTGAGCGTCAACGGGCATCGGGCGAAATCTCTTCGCATCGAAGTTTTACCGGGCCATCGTCGCACAAATCCACTCTGTATTATTAAAATAAACGATCCTTATATATTTTTAAATCGCTCGCCCGTATTATTTTTTCGCCACCTACACCAGATCCCGCATAAAACAAAATCTAAATTGTTTTTTTTTTTTTAAAGTGATATCAAGAAAAATGAATCATTATTTTTCTACTGAGGTTGCGATCTTTTAAAGTTGGCGTTCTTTTTTCACTTCTCAAGAGTCGTTTATTCTCTCAAAAAATTTCGAACTTATGTGATCGGTGTGCAATTTTTGGTAATTACGGATCATCAATGTCCAACGTTTTTGAAATCTGTTAATTTCCAGAACGCGAGAATTGCGCGATGGAGTATTCTTTCTCTGTCCAGTATTGTCGAGGAATCGACAACGTTGTTGCCGATTTTTTTAGCCGAAATCCAGGAGGTCGATTTCTCGAAGAAAGCCCAACCGGAAGAATTATATCAGCTATGCATACTTGTTTTCTTTCAACAATCGCAAACACCGGTGAGGATGCCCTTGTGGCTTTCGCACTGAGTATCGGCGATATATCACTTGCTAACGCGTTTAAAAAATTAAGCGAATTACAACGTGATGACGATCAGCTAAAGGTTTTCTTTGATAATACAAATGAGAAAATAACAAAGTCGTTTTTCGAAATACACGAAAACATTTTATTCCATCGGGAAAAATTAGAAGAAAATTGGCGGATTGTCGTCCTTTTATCGCTTGCAGAACGTCTGATCGAGGCCGTCCACGTAAAGCTAGGGCATCCAAAAGTTTACAAGACCCGGAGTCATTTAAAGAAATTCTATTCTTGGAAGGGAATTTCCGCGCAAGTGAAGCGTTTCGTTTTGAAGTGTGATCTCTGTCAGAGGGTGAAATATATGAATATTTCAATGGAAGGAGAATATCATTTATTTCATCATCGGGATTAAACGATTTGGTTACGGTTGATTATTACGGACCTCTGCCCAGGGCTAGGGGAGGAGTGCAATATATTTGTTATGCTCGATGCAATCACAAAATATGTTACTCTTTACACGCTCAAAAATGCCACCACCCGAATGACAATAAAGAAAATATTTGAACACTTTGTCCCAAAATTTGGAAAACCGAGGAGGATCCTCTCTGATCGCGGAACGCAATTTACTTCCTCGCTTTGGAAGAATGAGTTAGAAAAACAGGGAATTCAAGTTTCATATAGTTCGATTCGACATCCGCAGTCAAATCCGACGGAGAGAGTAATACGCGAAATCGGTCGTCTATTTAGAACTTTGAGTTCATCGAGGCATTCAAAATGGGAAGAATTCGTTCCGAAAATCGAACAAATTTTCAATATTACTGTCCACCAAAGTACATGCTTTTGTTATGGCCGAGCCATTTATTTCAAAAATCATTATAAATTAGTGTTCAGGAATGAGCATGGTCAAATTCTCGCGCCGCGACTCGCGCTCCCAGCGCGGCAGTATAGTCGCGAATATGGATAACAGGCGGCTGTCAAGTTGTCGGGTGGCGCTGCCACAAGGGATATCGTGACAACTTGACCAGCGTCCATATTAATTACTCTCTTCTTATCCGGACGTTAAACCGGGAAGACGTGTGAGCTCTCGCTCTCAAGAACCTCGCGACACGAGGCATCGCGGCCATCTCCGACAAGGACCGCTCAGCCTTGCTCGGTTTAACTCCTTTTCGGTGTGTTAAAGTGTCCGCATTATCACGGCGAAGCGACTGCTCCTCTAGTATTTTTATCAAGTGTATTCTCCGGGACAATTATCTTTGTAAACTCGTGGTGATCTCAGTTTTTCTCTTACCACGCGGCGGACACGTGTTGGTGTTACGCATTTTTATGCGAGTGATCGCTCTTTAATGGACGTTTGCCCTTTGTAAATAGGCAATAAATTATTAAAAGTGTACTCTCTAAACGCCTCGTGTCAGTCTCTTATTTACTCAAACCCAAAATTCTCTTGCATGATTCCATCCCGCCCTCGATCATAAAAACAGCGGCAAAATCCGGGTCAGTTTCCGGAACAATTAGAAATATAAAGTAATAATAGTAACAAAGGTCATCGCCCGATGCCGATGAACTCCCGGACGATGAACCGATATTGCGAAATCCACAAAGCACTCAAAATGCTAAGACTTGCAAAAGACAATCTTGCAGAAATCGGAATATTGCTTCGCCGCTCAGGCCAATGCACTGCATGACATTTCACCACCACAGTTGCCGACTCATCAAATATCCCCTAACGGAATCATTAACGAAAGAGAAGCAACCAAAATGTTTCATTAGTCTTTTCTCCATCGTCGACTCAAGCAGACCTTCTCCAAGTACTAGTTGCTTGGAGTTGCGAGCCTTATTCCGGTCTTTGCAAGATAGTTCCGATTACGCGTCTTCGATTCTTCGCGATCAAGCATCACTGCCCGAGGGTTAGTGAGGCACTGCGGTGCAGCGTTTTCACCACATCTTGAAAACCGTTTAAGGACTCATAAAAGAACTCAATTTATACTTCAACTCTTATATTCATCAATCTCCATATTTTCTATATTATCTCAAAATCTACGTTTCGCGTAATTTGTGTACGTGAGTGTGCCGACTACACTGTCTTCGAGGAGACCCGCTACGCGCTGCGTCAGCACGACTCAAATTGCGTTCAAACAGAAAAGTAAATCCGACTTATATTATATTCTACTACATTTGTAACTGGTAATTGTAAACTAAGCGAAAGCAGACTGCAATACCACTCTTTTCGGCTCAATACTCTGTAATCACCGTTGTAACCCCTAAAATATACCGAGTGTCATTCTGTCACTTCTTTCTTTCTCATTTAAACCCCTAATTCTCTTCCTAATTATTCTATATCCAAACTGACCATAATAGGTGCGCCTAGCGCTTTGATAGCTTTTCCAAATCCTTATTTTATTTATTTGTTTGAGAGTTTCTCTCCGCCCTCTCACGATACGTTCGGGCTTAACACTTTTCCCCATCTGAATTGCATTTTGGATCTCCGATCCGGGAAGAAATACACAAAGTCATAAAATGTCCCACAAATTAAAATCGACCTTACGAATACCTTATTACGATAGCATGGGAAAATATGTTCAAAAATTATGAGCGGCGAAAATCTCAGCAAAAAAATATTACGAGAATTATTTTGGAAGAAGGAGATCTTGTTCTTCTTCGCGTGCGTCATCTCTCAAATGCTTTAGATAAAGTTATCAAGAAGTTTTTTCATCTTTTCGAAGGGCCATACAGGATTCAAAAGCGAATTGGTGAGAATGCGTTCTGACTGGTTGACAAAGATAATCATGACAAAGAGATTGGAGTAAACAATCGTCTGAATCTTCGAAAATATCATCAATAAAAATATAATAAAATAAAAAATAAAAATAAGACTCTCATCTCTCGAATGAAATTGAAATAAATAATGATCCAGTGCTCGATGCCTTGAATCTCGCATTCAATTTGTAAATGACGAAAATAATCACACGTTATTATAATTATTTTTGAATCTCGCATCCAATTCGTAAATGACGAAAATAATCACACGTTATTATAATTATTGTTGACAATCAAATTGTATAGTTTGAGCGAAATCATAACGATTTAATCTGCACATGAACAATATGATAAGGAACAAAAATAAAAAAATGGCGTTTGCATGACGACGAAAAATGTCGAATTTAAAATGTAAATATGAATTGCGATTGACTATGTGTGAAGGCGTATGAGAATGTTATATATGGGAATGTACGAATATCTGTAAAAAATTGTGTGTGTAAGATTGGATGAGCCCGTGAGAAACCAGTTTAATAATCTAATAATTTGATATCTCTCGTATGACACTCGAATCTAAAAGATCTTTCTTTTCTCCGATTTCCCATCGTATCATAACGAGCGTGGCGGCACACCGTATTGTCGAAGGACGTCCGACGACAGGCGATGCGCTTAAAGGAGGAACAACGGACGTAAAATATTTTGAGAGTATCCGGAGCTCCCGAATTGAGAAAGCGTCTCTTAATCCGAGTCAAACCGGCTCATCACCGAACTCTTCCATCGTGAGAGGGTCGTCAGTCACCCTATTTCATCCAAATTGGAATTCGAAACAGCAGATAAGAGGATGGAACGGTTCGCGCTTTATGGTGGTGAGATTTTACAACAATCCTCCCAGAGCCTCTCGCCGATTTTTGGGTCCGAGGAACTCCGTTTCGGAAAATCTGCATGTTTATGCGCCTCCGCGACATCGAGTGTCGCATAAAATGGGAGGTTTTGTAAGGAACGTTCGAATTATCCCCCCAAAATCGTCGGCGACTCTCGAAAGATATCGATCTGGTATCGATACTAAATCAGAAATTCCATTTCCACCATCAAGGTGCAATAATTGAGCGTACAATTACGTGAGCCAACAAAAATTCGCTCTCTGTGCTCTGGGACGTCGAAGGAACAGGATCTCCGGAGGAAATCATACTAATATCAGAAGACTGGCCAGTCCATATAATATTATCAACGTCCAATATACCTCGCGGCCTTTCGAAGTCCCAGGGCAGGAGCCAACGACTGTTTTACCGAGTTTTCGATAAGTCATTTTATCTTATTCAAATTAGCAAAACGAAAAATTCACGAGTCATTGAAATACAAGAAAAGAAATTGTCAAAGAATTATAGTGTATTAATGTGTGGAATTTATGAGTGTGCGTGCGTGCGTGCGTGCGTGCGTGCGTGCGTGCGTGCGTGCGTGCGTGCGTGCGTGTGTGTGTGTGTGTGTGTGTGTGTGTGTGTGTGTGTGTGTGTGTGTGTGTGTGTGTGTGTGTGTGTGTGTGTGTGTGTGTGTGTGTGTGTGTGTGTGTGTGTGTGTGTGTGTGTGTGTGTGTGTGTGTGTGTGTGTGTGTGTGTGTGTGTGTGTGTGTGTGTGTGTGTGTGTGTGTGTGTGTGTGTGTGTGTGTGTGTGTGTGTGTGTGTGTGTGTGTGTGTGTGTGTGTGTGTGTGTGTGTGTGTGTGTGTGTGTGTGTGTGTGAGTGTGTGTGCGATATTTCTTTGATATTCGATATTCCTTTGTTGGCATCCCCACCCTTTTAATTTGATTATTCCTTTGTTTGGAATCCCCACTCCGCCACCGGGACAATGGGAATGTCGAACTGCCCGCTGTTGAACTGGGACCCTGCCCCAGGTACAAAGTACCGTCGAAATCATTCCGACTTTTCATTCGCCCACTCTCACCAATCTTAATTGATCGGGGTACGGGAGAAACGAGGTGACCGAGGCGTTCCGGCTACTCAGCTCTATAGCTGAGATACAAACGGTAGATAGGTGATCCTTGGGGGAAGAGTAACAGCACGGAACAAATATAATAAACAAGGCAACTCAAACGCGAAGTTAAAAGATTAACAAAATGATTTATTCAGACCGCAAAGAGGTAGCGTCGACAAGGAAATTCATTAAAAATTAAATTGAACAAATAATAGTTTCGATCCCGCGATTGTTCTTGACCGTGAACGACCTTGCCTGGCGATTCCACGGGGGAGTTATCGCTGAGGTAACTAAGAGCGAAGCTCGACTATCAGGTGTTGGCGCGATTACGAAGTGGCGGTCTTCCTCGCAAGTAGAAGGGGTTAGGTAATGGAACCCCAGGCGTTTGCTCTGATTGACAGTCCAGGGAAGCAGTTCAGCAGCAACACTGGTGATTCGCCCGAAGTCGAAACACTCCACTTCATAACGCGAGGTAAAACAATGGTCCCAATAATACCGAAGGTAAGGGGTACCACGAAGGTAACTCAAGGTAATTCGGCATGAAGGCAATGAGGTAATATCGTCAGGCAAGTCGTTCGCCAAAACACGGCGTAGGTAATCCTGTCACAATGGAATTCGCGGTGCGGGATCGAACCGACCAAATATAAGGAATCGGTAACGCCAAGATAAGTTGCACCCACGTGCCAAAAGAATACGAACGCAAAATCGAAAACGAACACCCAAGAGACGAAAAATAAAGGCACGATATTATAGCATTCACGACACACGAAGTGACTGGATAGCCAGCGCGGGAGCGAGAGAGATAGCGCACAAACAAACGCGCGGTCGAGGCCGCGCGTGAAACAAAGAGAACTCTCCGAGCGACGACGCGGAGGCACAACGAAATTTACAGAATTTTGTGCGTCGCTCGCGAGAGTTTTCGCCAAATAAAATTAAATAAAATAATTAATCAAAACCCGACCCGTTCCATGTCACATGAGGCAATTACAATAAATGAACGAAATAAGCAAATCGAAAGAGAACGAAGACCATGGCAAAAATCGAGCGAGACCAAAATCATTGAAACTGTCCGCTGAATTATTCGACCACACAAAATGGGAAACGGTCGAGGAGGGATGGCCAATGATTTCCGCAAATATTCACTCGGCCGAATTCCCGCAAACGATAAAATTGATCCACGCTCCGGAACAACCGCCAGTCTTTTCGTTGTTCCGGAGACCTTAATAAAACTACAAGAAGGTCGAACAATTCCAGCGAACAAAATAGAGAGAAAGGAACGGACTCACCGAGAGACGTGTAGGCGGCAGGCAAGCGAAATTCTCCACATCGCAGGAGATACGGCAACGAAAGTTAGGCAAAAGCAATAGGCAACTAAGGTAGGCAACAAAGGTAGGCAATAAAAGTAGGCAACAAGGTAGGCAAAGAGATTTGGCACTTGTTTCCCCGGGAAGGCACTCGACGTAGACTGATTTGCGATCGCTCGCGAATCGATCGTCTTCCCGAAAATCCTCGCGCTTCGATCTGCGGCACGCTGCAACTCGAGACGTCCTCTAGCTTCTCCATCTCCACTCTCCCGTTCGGCAATCGCACCCAGCACTTACTCAGCCGTGTCCCGGGCACCTACCTCTTGGGGATCCAGGCGATGAACTGACGGGGTGAAGGGGAGGCCTCCCTCGCCACCCGCGGATCAGGTCGGCGGCGGTGGGCCCACACGCCACCGGGCAAAAAGCACCTTCACCCCTGGCTAGCCCTAGATCCCACCTAGATTGAGGCGCCGGTTTTAAGCGGACGGCGGTACCCGAGAATGAGGCCGTGGACGGTGCAGCTACTCGGCTGCTACGGCGAGGAGGTCACGGGGGCGTTCAAGATGGCCACAATTCCAGCGTGAATCTCCGACCGTCCACGAGCGAGCCACGATGATCCTGGCTCCAATGCCATATGGGAGCGAAAGCTTTGCGGGGAAAATAAAGGGGAGAACCGAGGCAAAAGGCAATGCTACCCCGCGGAAGACGAGAGCGAGGGAGGAAAGGACAAAGACGCGAAATATTAAAAGCAGTAAATTAAGGGAATTTACGATTAGCCGCTACACGTCACCCGGTAGGTAATAAAATAATAGAATTCAATAATCACTCTACGCTTCGCGACTTAAGGTAACGGGTGTTCGGTTCTCGCAAATACTTAAATATGAAAGTAAAATAAAATAAAATAAAAGGCTTAATAATTATGGATGATGAGTCTCCGCCAGTGCACTGCCCGAGGGAAAATCGACAAGCGACGACCAAAACAGGAACGTAAACCCGGTCCGCTGGTCAACACCCATTCGTGCGAGTGGCGGGGCGAAATGTCACGTCACAATATAAACCCTTGCGTGGCTGACCGACTGACAGAGGACGTACAGCCTAAGGCACTGAAAAAATCAATTTCATTGGGGTCTATATGACCATTGTGTGCCCAACGAAACGGGCGTACTGAGGCTAGTTTCATATAACAGAACGAGTAGGAAATTTACAATGTCTTAACAGTTCATTGGCATTTTAGTTATGAACTTCGATTCACAAAGTTTTTCGGTAATTCGTTGTTGACGAGGTTTCGCCGATTCTTGGTTCACAAACGTTTTTACAGTTTCGTGTTCTCAGAATTCATTAACGTTTTGTTCTGTTGAATATTCTGAAATTTGGTGATGAACGCGCGTAACGTACGGCGTGTCTTCATTTTAATAAAGGAGTTTGATTTTTCAAATAGAATTCGTTGGGTTTATGGGACCGCGACCATCTTGGTCGAGGCCCCGGTAAGGACTTTACGAAATTTCGAAGGGTTTTTGATTTGGGAGGACGGAGCCCCTGGTCGGAGCCCCGTTAATGACTGATGTGATCTTACGATGAAAATAGTGCCCTGCACTTTTATTGGAATGAACGTGCGCACGAAATGCGCAGAAGTTCGACTCCGCGCGGCCTGTAGGTGAGTGACAGTCTCGTGGTTACTGTGGGATCCGCGATGTCAGCGGATTTAGAGACTATTTGTGTGAAATTGCGACTGCTTGAGCGTTCTCACACTGATAACGATATAATTCCGTGATAATTAATTTATAACGATATTTTGGTTAAAACGGATTATCTCGGAAATTAGGCAAATCGATACAGGACGTTGTCACGTCCTGTGCCGATTTGCCTGATACTCTGCCAAATACTCTGTGCGCATCCGCTCAACATATGATGGGGAACTTTAGTATTGTATTTTTTCATTAAGTTTTTCTGTCGACTCACCATTTTGTATCTAGGAGATCCTTTTTTTCAGACGTGTCTTTTTGGATGATTTTCTTTTCTATCGTTAATTGATTTTCAGACATCCACATGATTGTTAGACTGGGAATACTTGTCCTTTCATAGATATCAGCATTTTCGGTGCTGAGTGAATAGCATACACTTTTTTCGACCATTCTCGCATTTGGTGTATTTTTCTCAATCTTCTTGAATTTTTCCATGACCACATGAAAACATGGAACCTACATTTTTCCATGATCACATGATCCTTCGTGAATCTTTCCCCATGGCTTGAATTGGTTTAGTTTTTTTTCGATTTTCGACCCACTCACATAAGCAATAAAAAGAATTAAAGCAATTATCTGCGTTATGTACTCGAATATAGGTGGGGTAGACCAAGGGATTTGTCACGAGGCATTTTTTATTGCTTTTGTGGCACGTCATCCAATACCGAATTTCTATTCAAATTAAGCTTTTAGCTAATGCTAACCCCGGAGCCTAATGGTTACCCGGAGCTAACAGCGAGGACGTACCCCGTTTCTAGCTCCATATTTCAGTGTCCGAGCGAGATTTGCGTTTCATTTTCTGTATTGGAACTGCCACTCACTTCTTCAATTTCGACCTCAGATTCGTATTCAAACACGCACAAAACCTCTGAATATGGACTTTCATCTTCTCTAAGTTACTCCGAGCATTTTGGTCCGTTATATTGGATCCGCCATCTCGAATTTCCAAATTTTTAGTGCAGGATTGTAATCAGCGACCCCAGAAAGCTGCAAGTAGCAACTTTCGGTTCCATCGAACAATTTTTGCATTTGTTGTCCACCATATCGGATCCAGCATCTTAAATTTTGATGTTTCGAGTGCAGATTAAAAATCAGCGCCGGTAATGGAAAATTTTCAATTTACTCATTACTAGTGTAATGGGTAATAGAAAGATGTCACATTACTCATTACAATTGTAATGGGTAATGGAAAAGTTTCCTATTTCTCATTACAATTGTAATTGAAAATTGCATTGAACTGGTATTGAAAATTTTTCACATTGTAAAAATTGTTCACTACTAATAGTACATTACGATACGTGTGACCTAAGTTGCCTATTATTGCACGGCGCTAAGCACCGTGCAACTTAGGCAACTTAGGACACGAGTATCGTATACTATTTTATAGCACTTGTGCCATAAACCCGCCCCGGACGAGTGGCGGGGGCGAGCGCACCAAAGAGGGGGGGGGCGGACCCCCCCCCCTCCCCGAGGGCTGCGATTAGTGTATTAAAAGTATCATTAATTTATTGGAATCGCAAAGAATTCCAATACAGACTCCAGGACAAACTCTAACAAAAAACAATTCAAAAATTGGTACACCAGACCAATATGATACGTCGTATCAAGCCATGGACGTTTATTTGAGGATTTTTTGAGTCCCAAATCGCAAATGATAAGAAAATTGTAAAAATTCAGTATGTTTTTGTATAATGAAACGATTCGAGTTTTTGAGAATAGATTCGTGTGTAGAATGAAACGATTTGAGCTTTTAAGAATAAATTCGTGTGCAGAATGAAACGATTTGAGTTTTTAAGAATGGATTCGTGTGCTGGACTCTGTATATTGTTTTTTTTGTATGCCTCAGATGATCTAGCAGAGTGCTACCTCACACTAGATCTTTTCATCACCAGCTGACTCTACTTTAGAAAACTTTATTTGATTTTAAAGAAAAAAAATGCTAGATTGAAAAAATGAGAAGTGAAATCGGACTTTCGCCGGTCCGGGCGGCCAAGTTTTATGGACGTGCGGTTCGCTGAGGGCGAATGCGCTTTTAAAAGAAAAGATTATAGTGTTGGATTTGGGGACTTCGCCGGTCCTTGCGGCTAAAAACGTTCTCCGGCTTGTGTAGCAGGAGGACGCTAATTATTTTAGTGTTTTTTGTCTTGTTAGTGCTTTAACCGAGGTCATGCTTCCTTAGGGGGTATCTCTACTCTCCCAGTGCTGCCCTCCTCTAGGTAGTCTTATTCTAAGTTATGTCGTTAGAAACGTGGTTTTGCGCTGGACGCTATGCCAGTACGAAACTCTTTGTTTGAAAACGACTTTTATTTGGAGGAGCCGGGCATGCTCAGGGGACGATACGTACGGAGTCGGATTCTCTATAACAAAAAAATTCTGATCCTGGAAAAAGTGTCGGTGAACGCGATCGCTTTGCACGACTCGCGGGCACTCTCTCCTTTTGAGACACTTTGTATGCGCTGGACGCAATACCAGTACGTACGCAGTGATGCTACGAGGAGAGGACAGTGTTCGGCAATCGTGCAATACGATTACTTTACACGTTTTTCTTTAGGAGACTCGCCTGGGCGCTAGACGCAATGCTAGTACTCAAGTAAGTAAGGCTAAACAGGATGGACAATGTATGGCAATCGTGCAATACGATCACCGCACACTTGGGTGTTCTAGGGATTCCTTTATGCTAAGCGTCAGGCGCAATGCTGAAACTTGGCAGGAGGCTGTGAGGGAACTGGATCGTTCGGTAGGATGTGAAAGAATGGATAATTTTGGCTGTCCGGCCGGGCTTATATACCCTGGTGGTCACGGGTATTTGGTAGGGAAACTGGATCGGTCCGGTTATCGGCTGTCCGTCCCTCTCCCATTCAAGTTTCTGTTCGCTCGGCGGGTGGGGATTTCTATGTCCGAGCGTTGAACGTGTGTGTCTCGTGTGTGTGTTTGTCGTTCCGTTACAATAAAGTATTAAAAAAACTTTCAAAAAGTAAAAAGAACGCCAAGTATCAAAAGACCGCATCTCAAGTTACAGTTTTCCTAAAAAAATGTATAATGCTAATTCCAAAAAGACGTGAAATCCGTGGAAAAAACTTCCAAAAAGTAAAAAAAAAAAAATGCCAGGTATTAGAAGGTCGCATCTTGGGTTACAATTTTTTCCTTACAGATATCACCTTTGCAAAATAATTAATCGCACTTTCGAATAAAAGAAATTGAATCGAAAGAAAATTCCAAATCCCCGTTTGGAACAATTCAATTGTCTAAAAAAAAACAGACTTAAACAAAAAAAAATCCAATCCCTACAAATGGCCACTGCGATAATAATCCACTGCAAAAATTATCCAGAGAAATTCTCACGCGTAAAATTCAAGAATTGAACGAGCAAAAAAAATGAAATCATTGGTTTCGGTAGCAGCCAAGGATCGGCCGTACCGGACCATCACCGGTACTGCAACAACATGTTGTCAAAGGGCACTGCGAAACCAATGCGAAAACTTGGCGTGCATGGTTAAGTGAAAAAGTTCGGCGAAGGGCTGTCTCATTTTACTTTTCAGAAACTCGCTACATGCACGCCCAAAGTAGCAGTATGACATCATGGATTGTGAAATGAACTATCACGAGCCCTTTTGCAGATTTGCATATTCAAGACCTCCATTCTATCCTTTCCAGCCACCTGTTTATGGCTTATCCGGAATGTTCGATGTTTATTCTGGTCTTTCTCCCCGATTCGATAAACCGTGTAGATCCATATGATATTTCCATATTAAATGAAAATTTCTTTTGTTTGCGCAATTCATGATAGTCTTTTTAATTGAGGAAGAGCCAGGCAAAGCGGAACAGACGGGCGAAACGGGTCACCCCACCAAAAAAAAAGTTATGATTTTTACGAGAATTATCATTTTTACAAAATTTAAATTGAAAAGGCTTAGATTTTAGAGATTAATAAAAATGTAAAAAATTTATTTTTTAGGGGATTGTTGTGCTGTACCCGCCTCTCCGCCAAAATAGATTCTTTATCTTCCCGGGCTTTCGGATCGCACCTTCGGATCAAGTAATGCCGGGTTCGGGACGATATTTTAAGCATTCTGACCGAAGGATTTGAAAAAATTTAATTAGTGTTCAAATGGCAAGCAATAGAATTTGCTTTTTGAGAGCCAATCAGAACACTGTATTCCGTCATCGTGGGCGACACTTTGGGATCGGATAATAGAAGACTAATGCTCGCATTCAGATGTTCGTTTTTCGTTTAAACGGCAATGTCACGCGAAGCGCTTTCGCGGGCAGCTTTCTTTCTTTCGTCTGACGTTAGCGCCGTGTTCGGAAGAACAGAGTGACAGAACTAAATTTTTTCTACTTTTTATTTTTTTTCATTTATACCAATCCTCGTTTTTTTTTTTTTTATTGTTCAAAACTTTTGGCGAATTATTATCGCACAAACGAAAAACTTGCACCAAAATAGTCAAGGTTCCTATCTTCATGATGAAACAGTTTCTGACGGCTTAGGTACTTTTAAAAAAGAATTGTCGAACGTAAAATTTAGATTACACTTCGCAAAATCTCAATCTCGAATATCGGCGTGTGAATACACTTTGTGAAGATTCGAGTGAGGAATCCAAATTAGATCTCGACGAATTTCGATTAATCAACGCTCTTCGTAAAGCATGCGCGCGGCATGCTTTAACCCAAGACTAGGCTTTCGAAAAATGGTTGAATTATCCCTCAAACAATTTTGATGTCAACTCTCTAAAACCCTTAATGAAACAAATAAAAAGTCAAACAAAAAGTCAAATAAAATTGCAGAAAACAATTCCAATTCTTTTCCAAATAGCGTATGGCGTGCTTAACATTAAAAACATGGCACCTACGATTTTCGTGATCTATCGTATAGTCGAAGCTGATCACGAAAAAAACACTCGCTTTCGGAAAACTTCATGCTAAATATCTGAACGATGATTAAATACGACCTTCTGTCATAGAGCCGTCACTTATAACCTTGTGTCGTTAAAATCGCTCGGAGACGCGATTTCGCATATCGAAAACATTCTGGCGTTCTCTAATCGAAGTGTGTTTCGTGTCCTCACGTCGATTTTCTTTATTTCTCGTTTGTCAAACGCGCCACAGTCATTCATCGTGCGGTAAATTTTTTGTTAAATTAGGAATATCATCAAAATTGATTAATTTTTTGAATTCTTAAAGTTTTCAAAAAAAAATGGCGCGCTACGAAGTCGGCGTAGGAGTCACATTCAATTCAATGCGTGGAAATTGTATACGTGGAGTCACAATTCATTGCGTATGCTGCTGTCCGTCTTTATTCGACTCGATGGCCGGATCGACGGCTGCCAAGTGACCGCGTAATTACCGTAGCCTTTCAACGGTTTTCCGAAACCGGGAATTCCGCTCCAAAAAAAAAACTTGTGGGCGAGCGGGGACAGCTCGCACTGTGCAAGCCGAAGAAAGAATTTCAGAAATTTTCGAAATTCAGCTGACCTTGAGCATCCGGGATGTTGCGAGGGCGCTGGATCTGAGCTACGGCACCGTTTAACGAACGTTAAAAGCCGAAAAAAAGCAAACGTTCCACTATACGCGTGTACAGCAGCTGAAGCCGGCAGATTACGGTGCTAGACTCGACTTTTGTCGGTTTTTAGTGCGATCAGAAGAAGAAGATCCCGCGTTTTTATCTAAAATAATTTTTTCGGATGAATCGAGATTCAGTCGGGATGGTATTTGGAATCACCACAATTTCCATTACTGGGCCGATAAAGACGCGAATCCTTGTGTCACGACCGAGGGGAATCACCAACGATGCTTTCTCCCAATAAATTTATGGGCTGGAATTTACGGAAACCTTCTGGTCAGTACATAATTTCAATGCAAATTGTAATTTCAAAAATCTTAGGATATGAATATTTTTTTTCTTATCATTTTTATCAGGATAATTTATCAACATTTATCTAGATCTTGTTATACAAACTGGATCTTATTATTCCTTTCCATTCGATTTTTCTAAACAATCCTTACAGCGTTAACGCCACTGACCCGGTCGTTAACTACGTCGGCCGCTTTCTCGTAATATTTTCTTATCCCAAACATTTCCTATCCCACCCTTGTTTCAATGACTTTTTAGATTGGACCATTCGAAATGGAAGGGCATTTAATGGCGGAACGATATGCCGATTTTCTACGAAGACATCTTCGGCGATTGTGTCTCCGTTCCAGAATGTCGAACCGGGAGTTCAACGAGACCTACTTCCAGCAAGATGGTGCCTCGGCCCACCCCAGTAGGCTCGCTCAACGTACGTTTCGGCGTATTTTCGGCAATCGCGTGATTGGACGAGGGGGCGTCCATGATTGGCCTCCACGTTCACCCGATTTAAATCCGCTCGACTTCTTTTTGTGGGGTCATGTCAAATCAGTCATTTATCGTGAGCCGATACAAAATCGGGCGGACCTGGAGGCCAAAATCGATGCAGGAGTTCGCACTATCACTCCGAAAATGCTCGAACGATGCAGCGGCGAACTGCTGAGACGGGCACGAAATGCAAGGCGGACATTTCGAGCAGTTCCGCTGAAAAATTACGCGATTTTTTTGCGTTAAGCCAATACGATGGCCACTGAAATTTTGAAAAAAAAAAAGAATAAAACAAATTAAAGATTTCTATTTGTTTTATTGATGTCTTTGGCGGGTCGGCATAAAAACTGCTTCAGGATTATTTCGAACGATTCTCCACAGCTTGGTCTTCGTCCTCTTCCTCGTTATCATTGTCGTCTTCATCATCTTCGTTTTCGGTTATTTCCTCATCGCCGTCGTCTTAATCATGTACGTGAGAGGTTTGTGTTCCATCCGGCTTCCGCAGCTTGAAAAGGTCGTACAGTCTAGAACAAGTTTACGTTTCGTATGCAGGGTGAGCATCTTTGCACTCGGAGTGCAGAATTTCCTTAACCCCCATTCAAACCTAGTCGCAACTCGGTTTCTGCACTTCACTCACCGATGGCTGCAATCTTGGCGCGAGCTGAACAACGGTTACGATGCTAATGACGTCTGAATTTTCTGCAATTCGTTTTCAAATTTAGACATGTCATGAGCGTTGTAACCGTCGTTCAGCCCGCGCCAAGATTGTATGTATCGGTTAAGGAAATTCCGCATTCCGAGTGTGAAGATGCTCACCCTGCATGTGAAACGCAAACTCGCTCGAGACTATCCAAACATTTTGAGCCGCACTTTCTTCACTGTTGTATGGACCGCGTACAGCACTCACCATTCAGTTGATTGTTTTCAGCCAGATCGAGTGAATCGCTTTCTAATGCGGGTTAGACACCGAAATATTGCAGCCTCACAAGTTTTAACCAATAACCGGATTTGAACTGGGGGTGATTGGGTAAAACTTTTTGGGCCGCAATATTTCGGTGCCTGACTCACATTGAAAAGCGATTCACTCGATCCGTCTGAGAACAATCAACCGAATGGTTTGTGCTGTACGCAGTCCATACAACAGTGAAGAAAGTGCGGCTCGGAAAGTTCGGACAGTCTAAAATGAGTTTCCGTTTCGCATGCAAGGTGAGCATCTTCGCACTCGGTATGTGCAATTTCCTTAATCCACGCTCAAACCTAGTCACATCTCCGTTTCCGCACTCCATTAACCGAAGGATGCAATCTTGGCGTGGGCTGAACAACGGTTACTAGTTTCGTCTTGTTCGACTAGTTCAGTCGAATTTTACGAAAACCTGAGTATTTGGAAAATCGTCTAAATGCTTCAATTCTCGCAATTTTCCCAAGAGATTGTGGATAAGTCTGTGCTTTTTAATTTTGTACGATGAAAAAAAAATTAATTAATCCCTAAAGACAAAGCTATAAATTATTACAAATGACAATGATAATACTTACACGTTCAGATCAGGGTTGCCAAGAAATTCAATCATTGACAAACGATTGTTTCTAACGAAACTTCGAACGTACTCAGCGCGATGTTTCTGATAAGGTTCCTTGTACACGAAATCACAAACTTCTCGAACAATTGGACGAGGCAAAACGTCTCTTGCTGTCAATGGCGACGAATATTTTTTCAGGGTAAGCCGCACGAGAAGTCTTCCCAGTTGGAGCGATAATATCATATGGATCTACGCGATTTATCGAATCGGGGAGAAAGACCAGAATAAACATCGAACATTCCGGATAAGCCATAAATAGGTGGCTGGAAAGGATAGCATGGAGGTCTTGAATATGCAAATCTGCAAAAGGGCTCGTGATAGTTCATTTCACAATCCATGATGTCATACTGCTACTTTGGGCGTGCATGTAGCGAGTTTCTGAAAAGTAAAATGAGACAGCCCTTCGCCGAACTTTTTCACTTAACCATGCACGCCAAGTTTTCGCATTGGCTTCGCAGTGCCCTTTGACAACATGTTGTTACAGTACCGATAATGGTCGGTACGTCCGATTCTTGACTGCTACCGAAACCAATTATTTCATTTTTTTTGCTCGTTCAATTCTTGAATTTTACGCGTGAGAATTTCTCTGGATAATTTTTGCAGTGGCCATTTGTAGGGATTGGATTTTTTGTTCAAGTATGTTTTTTTTTTAGACAATTGAATTGTTTCAAGCAGGGACTTGGAATTTTCTTCCGATTCAATTTCTTTTATTCGAAAGTGCGATTATTTTTTTTGGAAAGGTGACATCTGTAAGGAAAAAATTGTAACCCAAGATGCGACCTTTTAATACCTGGCATTTTTTTTTACTTTTTGGAAGTTTTTTCCACGGATTTCACGTCTTTTTGGAATTAGCATTATTCATTTTTTTAGGAAAACTGTAACTTGAGATGCAATCTTTTGATACTTGGCGTTCTTTTTACTTTTTGAAAGTTTTTTAACGGATCTCACTTCTTTTTGAAATTTGTTTGATTCATTTTTATAGGACAATTGTAATTTAAGATGCGTCCTTTTAATACTTAGCCGCCAATAACATTTGAAAAAACCTAACTGGAATTAATACATGTCAATACAAATTGTAAAAAATAATTGCATTCAAACTATTCATTCCCCGGTAGGCCAGAGAAGAGACGTGAAAACAGGCGAGAGTGAGAATGGCTATACTGCAGGATCAGAGTAGGATTTACACCCAAAATCAAAATTAATCAAATTGTTCATTGATTTAAAAAAATGTATACTTGTTAATTAAATTTCCATTCCTTTATCAGACTATTCCACAATCATTCATTTTTTAACGAAAATCAACTTTTCAATAAATCTTTATTTGTAAATTGAATTATTTCGAAATTGAAAAAATTACTTTCTGTGTGTAACACAATGTGTTAAAGTGAGGTATATAACGTATATAAGTTACGTATGCCCAAGCGCCTGTGCAGCTAATTTACGCCTTTCTGACTCGAAGAAACTGTGAGACACAGAAAGCGTACCAAACCTCGCGACCAAAATTTTCTATGTTAGATTTCTCTGGATTGGCTCAATGGATTTCCTTCAACCAAGAACCAATCGAAAGATAAAAAATCATAGAAAATTCAAGTCTAATTTCAGATTTTTCCCTCAACCCGTTTTCCTGTAAAAACGATTGAAAGTTTCTGTAACGTCATAAATCGCCTACTTTACTGTATGCAAGAGTACGGCAGCTCTCGCGCTAGGTTTTTTTTAAATACTTGGCGTCGAGCCGCTGCCGCGGCCCTTGATATACATTGTAACGAACCGTCACTTCTTTATGCATTAAACACGCTGCTGCGCCGCTGAAAAGCGCGATGTTGAGCGTAGAAAATGGTCCTGGTCAGACGTCCACCGATTTGGTGCAACGTCTAACCCATTTGTATTAATTTTTCATGTAAAATGCGCGAGCTCGCGGTTTCGAGCGTCGCGCCAATGTACGTGTGAGAGTGCACGCGTGTCTTGGAGACGCGAGAAGAGCCGACACGAGAACGCCTAAGGCGCAATACTTCCGCGCACTCCGACCCCTCTCAGGATCAAGGATTTCTCCTAATCTAAAATCGATGCGGATGGGCCAGCGCGGACAATCGACAGAGAACGAGATCGATCGTTGACGGAGTTAGACGTATTTTTGGAAGCCCAGATTTGTGAGGCCTTAGATTTGAATTTAAATTTGATTTTGTATTGGAAAATTGTACACGCGGTTAGCGTAACGATAATTACAACGCTGTGAGCGTATTATAATACTGTAATCTATAACTTTTGGAGCGCGGTGAGCGCGAATACGATAATTAGCCACGCGGTCGGCGTGTTGCCGAAAAGACGAGAAAAACCTTGACGCGCAATTCAAGCGCAGATTGTACGGTCGGGCGTACCGAACGCCATATCAATTAAACATTTTATTACGTTTTAAATTAAGGCGTTAATTTGTAACTGGCCCAGATCCCGGGAACGGAGGAGTCAGCGAACCGACCACAGCGTGCAACCAGGTAAGCTCGGAAGTCTTTTTCGAGAGAATATAATTTGATTGATCCGGCGGGGAAGCCGAGGGGAATTACCCTTTTGATATCGTTTTGTCCGCACGTCCTCCCAACGATCCCGATTTCTCTCTCAAAACGCGCGCAAACGCCTTTTAGCGTTCTAAGTCGCGTTAATTTGTGTGGGAGCCTTTTATCCACGTTAATTTAAATTATACTACGCGTCTCGTTCTCGATGATAATCTGTAGTAATGCTTGTCATACACTGTCGCTCAAAAGTTTAGATACACTACCCAATATTCCTTGCGGCACAAAAAGTTTAATAACTCTGTCAAAAAATAAGATTTTCCAATTTTCGAAGCCGCGTTTTGAAGGGGATAAATACAGCTTCAGTTTGCTCCGTTCAAATATTTTTTATGATTTTTTTTCGACTCAGTACAGACTTTGGTTTGTGACTGTTTTTAGGCTTTTTTTTGACCATGGCAAATCAGGCGCACAGCTTCCGGATTTTTTTTATTTTTTCTTTAATGATGACAAACTTAAAACTGCATGCAATAGCTCCATCTTTGTTTTTTAGAAAATTTTTTGCGATTTTTTTTCGAAAAGTTATCTGATTTTTTCCCAAAATCAATCAATTTTGAAAAATTCTAAATAACCCGAGAACTATAGGGTTTAAGAGAAAATGTCAGGAATGAAAAAAGTTGTGTATTTCGATCCTGAATCGCGTCGAATTTTTTTGGAATTATTCTTTGAATTTTTTTTTTTTAGTATTTTTTTTGAAACTTATTTTTTTTTTAAGGCCGATAAAGTAATGATTCAACACACTCACCACACTTAGATAAGTTAGAGAAACTTATCTGAGTCGGGTGAGTGCCTTAAATCATTACTTTATCGGCCTTAAAAAAAAACTAAGTTTCGAAAAAAATACTAAAAAAAAAAAAATTCGAAGAATAATTCCAAAAAAATTCGACGCGATTCAGGATCGAAATACACAACTTTTTTCATTCTTAATATTTTCTCTTGAACCCTATGGTTCTCGGGTTATTTAGAATTTTTCAAAATTGATTGATTTTGGGAAAAAATTAGATAACTTTTCGAAAAAAAATCGCAAAAAATTTTCTAAAAAACGAAGATGGAGCTATTGCATGCAGTTTTAAGTTTGTCATCATTAAAGAATAAATAAAAAAAATCCGGAAGCTGTGCGCCTGATTTGCCATGGTAAAAAAAAAGCCTAAAAACAGTCACAAACCAAAGTCTGTACTGAGTCGAAAAAAAATCATAAAAAATATTTGAACGGATCAAACTGAAGCTTGATTTGTCCCCTTCAAAACGCCGTTTCGAAAATTGGAAAATCTTCTTTTTTGACAGAGTTATTAAACTTTTTGTGCCGCAAGAAATATTGGGTAGTGTATCTAAACTTTTGAGCGGCAGTGTACGTCAAACTCACAACTTTTTAGCGTATATTTTTTGAAAAACCGCGCCTGCTGCGCCTGTTACCCGCGTGTCCACGGCGGCGCTGCGCTCGCCTTCAACTTCATTATGTTTCGTTGTGCAACGAACTCAAAACGTGCAGCGTAAAGAAAAAGATTATTTTAATCGAAATTCCTTACGTTTCATCACAGGAAGCATGCCAAAAGATAGAAAACGAAGACGCTCTCGCTCTAGATCGAGAGAAAGTTACAGAGAGTTCCGAGGTTGGGACGAGAAAATCGATAAACTCGAAAGACAAATGGATAACCTCCAAAATTTGATGGCGGGCTTCCTGAAAGACCGTTTGGACGAACGCAAAGCATTATTGCCATCAGAACGGTCGCCCCAAGATGAAGGTAAGTTATTTATTTTTTGTGAAAAATCTCCAAACGAGGTTATCACAAATGTTTTTTAGTAAAAAGCCTCACGATCCACACGAGCGTGAGGCTGTCTCTCGTGACGAAAGTCCACACGACTGAGCGAGAAGGACGACACAACGAGATTCAACAAGGATCCGTTTGTGTAACTTGTGCCTTAGATAACTTAACCTCCATTCTGTTCGTTCCTAAAACAGGAAACACTTCAGAATGGGAGGAAGATAAAGAAAATTCTCAAGCCGAGGCCAACAAGGCCCCCGCCAACAAGGCTCCCGCCAACGAGGCTCTCGCCAACAAGGCACCGGCCAACAAGGCAAACGCCAATGAGGCTCCGGTGGAGAAGGCACAAGAAATTGTCCCCATAGAGGTTTCAGATGAGCCAGAAGGAGATCAAAAAAGAAGCGACATCCTGGAGGTTCTTATTAACGATCCTTCAGAGGTCGAAGAGACGTCGTCATCTGTGAACGTCGACCTCTACAAGAAATGGGCTCAGTGGATGGCGAAAGGGCTGGGCGAGGAAAGCAGAAAGGAAGTCCTCAAAAGATACCCCAGAAAAGGCGAATTTTATACGGAAGCTCCTCAGATAAATTTGGAAATTGCCCACGCCCTCACCGAAATCGCCAAGAAGAGGGATAAACACTTCGAAGATACACAAAACTGTATCGGATCTGCGTTGATTGCCCTAGGCTCAGCGCTTACAATGATGATCGAACCATCTGAAGGAGGAATCGAGGAGGAAACATTCTTAAGACTCCTCTGTGATACTGGCAAATTACTAACGGACGTCTTTCATCAGCAGTCGATCGCCAGAAAATCCTTCATAACTCCGCTACTGAATAAATCGGTAAAACCAACTCTAGAAGCCACAATCGCTGACAAATGGCTTTACGGAGAAAAGTTCAACGACCAAGTGAAGGACGCGAAGGCAGTGGAGAAGGCTTGTGCGAATATAAAAGAAAAGCCGTCTGCAAAATTCGCGACACAAAAAACACAGGGAAACTTCAGATACCCATCTGCAGGGAGCAGGCAGGTGGGCACGCAGAAGCGCTCGACATTCCGATTCAAACGCAACTTCCAGCCATACAACAACTCGACCAAAGCGTCGACTGGAACATTCAAGACAGCGAAGAAGAAGTAGTTCAGGTAAATACCGTAGCCGGAGGGCTAGTAAACGCCAGCGAGTGGGAAAAAATCACCACGGATAAATTCATTTTACAATGCGTGAAAGGGTACTGTATCCCTTTCGTTAAAATCCCTGACTCAAAAAATGAGTCGTATGCGCAAGAATGGACTAACAGCGAACGCACAGATATTAGAGGCGAGATAGAGACGTTATTATCCAAAAAAGCAATAGAAAAATGTGTAGACTGTCCGGCTCAATTCGTTTCTCCCTTTTTCCTCGTAGAAAAATCGAATGGGTCTAAAAGATTTATTCTAAATCTGAAAAAATTAAACGACTTTATCTGCCCGGTTCACTTTAAAATGGAAGACATTAGGTCGGTGAAAGGGCTTTTGTCGAGAGATTGCTTCATGGGTACAATAGACTTGAAAGATGCATATTACGCAATCCCGATTGATCGAGAATACAGAAAATATCTTAGGTTCCGATTCGAGGACGAGCTTTATCAATTCAAATGTTTACCGTTTGGTCTTTGTACGAGTCCTTTCGTTTTTACAAAAATAATGAAGCCTGTCTTGAGCTTGCTGAGATCTCAGGGTATTACGTTAAATATTTATATCGATGATATCCTAATCATGAGCAGAACGCAAGAAATATGTGCCAAAAATATCACAAAAACGTGTGACATCCTTCAAAATCTGGGGTTTACGATCAATTGGGAAAAGAGCTCACTTTTTCCTAACAAAAGATGTAAATATCTTGGATTCATTATCGACTCAAAGAATTTTAGATTAGAGTTGACCGACAAAAAGAGAGTGCAGATAAGGGAAATGATTGAAAAGTTCCTAAACAAGAACATAATTAGTATTCGCGATTTTGCGAAGCTGCTTGGCACGCTCGCAGCGGCCACACCGGCGGTAGCCTATGGAATGATATACTGTAAGAGATTAGAAAGACAAAAATTTCTTGCTCTTGAGCTCAACGGCGGAAATTATGACGAGACACTATTATTCAAAGACAGCCTAGTAGAAGACCTGCGTTGGTGGAAGAATAATCTGAGCCAAGGTTTCAACCCCATTCGCACATTTAACTTTGCGTTAAAAATCGAGACTGACGCCTCTCTAACAGGGTGGGGGGCGCATTGCAACGGTAACAGTATTCACGGGTTTTGGAGCCCCGCGGAGAGAAAGAACAGTATAAATTACCTTGAACTCCTCGCAGCGTTCCTAGCTCTAAGAAGTTTCGCGAATATTCGATCGAATGAGGAAATATTATTGCGAATCGATAATACGTCAGCAATTTCGTATATAAATCGCTCGGGGGGTGTACAATTTCCTCATTTAAGCGAGTTGGCAAGAGAGATTTGGCGATGGGGAGAAAAACGAAAGCTTTGGTTTTTCGCGTCTTATATTTCAACCAAACAAAACGTATCCGCGGATGCGGCCTCGCGAATCACAAATATCGACACAGAATGGGAATTGTCGAGGAACAATTTTGAGATAATTGAGGAAAAATTTGGCCCGTTTTCGATCGATTTATTCGCATCAAAATTGAACAGAAAATGTAAAAGGTTTTGTGCTAGATTCCCACAGCCAGATGTTACAGCTGTAGATGCTTTTACAATCTCGTGGACTGACGAAAGCTTTTACGCATTTCCACCCTTTGCCTTAGTTTTGCGGTGTCTACAAAAAATCGCGAACGACCAGGCAACCGGAACAATAATTGTTCCGTATTGGCCAACACAGACGTGGTTCCCGTTATTCCTATCGTTGCTTACCGCTCCCCCTGTTATTTTGAAGCCTCATAAGAATCTCTTATTATCCCCATGCAGGAACATAATACACCCGCTTGCGCACAAGCTTTCGCTGGTGGCAGGGAGTGTATCAAACAGGCCTTCCAGAGAAAAGGCATCGAAGAACAAGCAGCGGAGGTGATGGTGAACTCGATAACTTCCACGACAATAAAGCAATACCAATCATCTTTGAAACGTTGGTGGGAATTCAGAGTGAACCAGCAGAAGGATATTTACACTGCGGAAGCCACGGACGTCATCGCTTTCCTATCTAACAGACTCGAGGAGGGCGCAAATTACAGTACTTTATGCGCAGACAGATCTGCGATTGCATTAATTCTCGGAAATTATGTTGGAAAAGATATGTTGGTATCGCGTTTTTTAAAAGGGGCTTATAAGCAGAAACCGCCTCGTCCGAAGTACGATAGCACATGGGACACGGGACAAGTTTTACAATATTTAAAGAATGTCTCAATGGACACAGCTTCTCTGAAAGAAATAGGGGAAAAAGTAGCAACATTGTTAATTTTGGCTACAGCACAGAGACTCCAGACGCTCGCGTTGATTCGAATAAAAAATATCGAGGTCGGAGACAAAGAGATTAGGATAAAAATCTCAGATTTTACAAAAACGTCGAAACCGGGAAGAGTGCATCCAGAGTTGGTTCTCCCGTTTTTCGCCGAAGCGGAAGAAGTGTGCGTAGCGTCGGCGATTCTAAAGTATATGGAAAGAACCGAAAAATTGAGACCGAACGATAATGAGATGCTGTTCATTAGTACGATTAAGCCACACAGGGACGTGTCCGCGCAGACGTTAGGCCATTGGGTAAAAACCCTGTTAAGCAAAGCAGGAATAGATACACAAAAGTTTTCGGCTTACAGTACAAAACATGCAGCTGTGAGTGCAGCGTACAGAAAGGGAGTCGATATTGATACGATACGTAGAACCGCCGGTTGGTCTGAGCGCTCAGAAGTTTTCGCTAGATTTTATAATAGACCCATCCGTGAAGAGAAATCGACATTTGTGCGGTCCTTGTTACTTTAATCGGCAGTCGAGAAATAGTGACTGTGTTCTTCACATTCTTTGTCAAAGGAAACTTGTACAGACAGTCATGAGGAATGTATGGAGAAATAAGAAATAAAGATAAAAGGTAACGATTGAGAGTTATCACCTTTCTTCGCTGAAAGTCTACAGATTATCATCGAGAACGAGACGCGTAGTATAATTGAACGATCAAACGAGCCCGCCGAAGGCGGGCGAAGTTCGATCGTAATTATACGAAGACGTCTCGTTCGAAGATGATCCATTCCCGCCCATGATAACCCGAATCACCCAAAAAAAAAAACAAAAGAAAAGTGATACTAGAGAGAAAGGGGATAACTCCTCTTAGAAGCTCTAAACTAAATGAAGTTGAAGGCGAGCGCAGCGCCGCCGTGGACACGCGGGTAACAGGCGCAGCAGGCGCGGTTTTTCAAAAAATATACGCTAAAAAGTTGTGAGTTTGACGTATGACAAGCATTACTACAGATTATCATCTTCGAACGAGACGCTTCGTATAATTACGATCGAACTTCGCCCGCCTTCGGCGGGCTCGTTTGATCGTTCAAGTATTAACTAAAGGTTTCTCTACAACATAAAGTTTGGAAAGTATTGTAACGTGGTAGAGTTTAGAGACAACATTTCCGTCGAGGTGGGAGTCACCGACGCATAATTAACGTTCTATTTCAAAGAAATTCTCCCCCCTCCCCCGCTAGCCCTGATTCCCTCCCCCTTTTGCCCTTCTAGACGCGGAGAGGCTCAGGAGAGCCGATCCAGCGGAGGCGGCGAGGTCTCCGGCGATCTGTCAAGTCGCAGGGCTCGTCAAATACTCCATCGACTTCGATTCCGGACGAAGTCTTCCAGATCGACAGTACAAAAGAGCCCTGCGGCATCGAGGCAGCAACAACAACGTCGTCGTCATCGTCGGAGACGCAGGAGTCACGTAGGACAATTTGGTCCGTCGAACGACTCCTGCTGACTCGCCGTCTCACAAGAGATTCGAATCGGCCGGGCGAGACCATCTTGCCCGCAAGCTTCGGTATTCCGAGGACAGCGCGGCGCCAGCTGACAGGCGCTTGTGGCGACCGTCGGTAACTCCGCTCTGTTTTACCGACGTGTCGCACTCGCGTTCCGTTTCGAGAATCTGGTCCGCCATCTTGACGACTCGCCTCCCCACAGGCTAGGCGTAGCGACCTAGTGACCCAATTTTACTTCCGTCTGGACTCTCGTCACCGTCGCATCACATGGAGTTTAGCTCCATTTTGTAATCTCTTTAATCTCCTTAAAATAAAGTTAAATCGTTGATTTTTATGAACGCGTATATATTTTATTTACTGTGGCCCAACCTTCCGCTACAGTATTTTTGGTGACCCCGACGTGATAAACACTTTAATCGCACTTGGAAAATTTCAGCGGCAACGTGCCGTTACGAAAAATTTTTCCTTCGCCACGAGGCTGTTAACCGCGTGACACGAGTCAGCGCGCGCGAACGATCAGTGCACTAAGTGCTTCGATTTTCTTTTCGTATCCGCGAGATAAAAACTTTCGTATTCACGATTCGCGAATTAAAGCTTCGCGTCAGTGGACTTTTTCATTCTTTTACGAATGCGATTCGGTGCGCGGGTGTTTTCGTGATAAAGACAGAGTGCGTGTGAAAAGTTTTTTTTCGCGCCACGAACAAAATCGTTCGTTCGTCACGACGAGAGTTCAAAGAGTTCCGTGAGGTGCAAACGCGAGGAAACCGACAATGCCTACCGACGACGGAGCGCAGCTCGGCGATCAGCCTCATCAGCAACGTCTTCCTGGCGATGACCCGCTGGCATTGCGCCCCCCGGAGGCGACGCGACCATATCTGCCACGCGAGCGGTAAAACTTCCTCCGTTTTGGCGCGACAACCCCGTTTTGTGGTTCGCGCAAGTGGAAGCAGCACATCACAACAAGAGACGAGCTTTCTTCCACAAAACGCTGTATACGTGTACGCACGTATTCGTCAGAGTTGACAGCGTGAAAAGACCTTTAGAACAGCCATACGAGGGTCCATACGAAGTAATTGAACGAATATCTGATTTCGTTTTTAAAATTAACGTGAACGGGACGCCAGCGACAATCAGCACGGAGAGACTGAAGCCAGCCTTTCTTGAAACGGCCCTGACAAATAATTCGACGCCGGAAACAGCGACTCAACAGCCGTCATCCCCAGCACAGCAGCCAGTCGATCAATCTGCACGGTCTGCCCCATTACCGAAGCAGCAAACAAATCAACAGCCTGTTCGACCGGCTCGTGCATCGGTTCAGCAGCTAGCGGCCCTCCCACGCCCGGCTGTTCCAGCGAGCCCTTGGGGGCAGTTGAAAACGTATCCGGCCAAAAAGAAAAAGAAAGTTAACATCGTCCTTCAACGATCATATGTTGAAGTACTTAGGGGGGAGTACTGTGGCGACCGTCGGTAACTCCGCTCTGTTTTACCGACGTGTCGCACTCGCGTTCCGTTTCGAGAATCTGGTCCGCCATCTTGACGACTCGCCTCCCCACAGGCTAGGCGTAGCGACCTAGTGACCCAATTTTACTTCCGTCTGGACTCTCGTCACCGTCGCATCACATGGAGTTTAGCTCCATTTTGTAATCTCTTTAATCTCCTTAAAATAAAGTTAAATCGTTGATTTTTATGAACGCGTATATATTTTATTTACTGTGGCCCAACCTTCCGCTACACGCTGACAGGCTGTCAGTGCCCTCTTTTCGCAAGGATCTCGGGATATCGAAGCTCGATAACGCGAACGCCCAATCCGCGAGCCACAGTCCCGGAATTATTGATTTCATTGGCCAAGGAATTTGGGAGCCAGCGTAGCCTCGAACCGGGCCTCGTGGTCCGGCAAGGCGCTCGCGAGGATCCCGAAATTCCTCACTCCTACCTCCGGCGCGATAACGCGAGCATTGTGCACTAAGTAAAATTTCGTTTAGCCCCTTTTTTATTGTGCCGTTTTGGATTTGGACCCGTTTTCTCGTTGGAATTGACCCGGCCGCCCTTTGGATTACGAGTTCGTGGATTTTCTCTGACCTACGGGCGTAGGCGGACCCCAAGTAAGTCCTTCGTTTTTTATCGTGGCTCGCGACTTGGCGACACGTGCCCGCAGTGGCCAAGTCTCCCTTCGCCCCTCCATTTCTTCCATTTTCATTCCTCGCGCGCGTTGTGGCTTTCGCGTCGTTGTCTTCAATTCTTTTTATGGTCGTCATCGGTATAAATAAGACGCCGTAAAATTCAGGGACCCTCTGTCCCCGAGATAATAGCCCTTCTGCCCTCCCTGAACTAGCCCTGCAAAAAACTCCTGTCACGGTTGCTGGACCGTAAAACCGGCTGGCGCCCAAGCACGGCTTTTCTGTCATCCTTTTTCGATCAATAAAGATTATTAATTTTCGTTTCATTTTAATCCGCCTCGTGTGTTAATTTTATTTCCCCTTTTTTTTCTCCTTATTTCAGGGCGCGTCTTTTTCTTTCTTTGGTAACGAAACCGTCACAGTATATGAGCAGTATGGACAAAGTATATAAGATATATGTCAGAAACTCATGTTTGAAAAGAAAATGTATAGAGTTAGTATAGTTACAGAAAAGATATATATATATATATATATATATATATATATGTAACGGTATGAAATCGTCTCAAAGACGCTTCGCGTTACGCGTCGGTTCGAGCTTCGATAGAAAGGAGCAGGTGTGAAGAAAAAACGAGAGTTTTATTTAAATTTTAACAAATGAACGCAATTTATTCAAAATTTACGTGTTATTTTACAATTTACTGTGTGTTCTTTTCATTTTGCATGTGTTTTCTTTATTGTAATCGAAGGGCAAAAAATAAACGAATTTTTTGACATAAAAATCTCGATGGAAATTTATGCGGTCATTTTACCGCTCACGTGGTAATTTATGGTAATTTATAGTAATTTAGCCCTTTCTTGCTTTTTTTCCTTAAGGTAATTCGGTCGAGTTTGGCCGAAGTCAAATTCCATCCGTAATTCAAAATTATTTACATACAATTTAATCAAATAAAAACTATAATAAATCGAATTTTCACATTAAAAAATATTACAAGCTTCTTTTAGGAGTGCAAATAATAAGTTAGTAATAATTATTAGCCGGAAAAATGACAGACTGAACTTGACTCATTCCCTACGTTAGAGAGCGAGCTAACCTAACCTTACGCATAAAGTTACTAGATTGCATTTGCGAGGTTATTTCGTGTGTGTTGTTGTGAAGAAATGGAGCAGGTGCGTGCTTCAACAGGCCGCTTTATTAAAAAATCTCGTGTTATTCAACGTTTGAAAAGTGATACTGCTTTAAAACAGTATAATGAAGAAGAGAGGGAAAAGAAGGCCCGTCTCGAAGCGAGTGTAATTGAGACACCGCCAAAATGCAATGTGCTCGGAACTCGTCTAGTTGACATTGCATATCTTGCCGAACAACTCAAATGTGACAGTTGTTCAGAACCACTTTCGCTGGCGTCAATCGAATCTGAATTGAGACGCGGATTAGCTTCGGTTTTCAGTATTTCATGCAACAAGTGTTCAGCTCTCAAAAAAGTGTACACATCAAGAAAAACTTCCGGAGTTGAAGGTTTGGCCTTGTACGATGTCAACTGTAAAGCTGCATTGGGTATGTATAATTCTTATTTATTTAACACTAGCCTTGGGTACGCCCGCTTCGCTGGGCACACAATGGTCTCCTATGACACTGGGACCCCAATGAAAATGATTTTTTCATGGGGGTCTATATGATCAAATTTGGAAATTTGACTGACTGACTGATTGACAACGAACACCCTAAACCACTGGAGATAGGATCATGGTGCCAGCCAGTCCTTCCAGTCAGCCAGTCTTTTTTTTTGTGTGTCAGTCAGTGAGTCAGTCACGCAACAGTCAGAAAAAAAAATTGCGAACACTTTTTTTTGGATGAAGAACGAACGAAATCCTTTCTTAGTGAGCGTCTACGATGGGAGAGAAGTATCTGTGACGAATTTCATAACCGTGACAAATTTCACGATCCTATCTTAAGTGGTTTAGAGTGTGCGTTGTCTGTCAATCAATCAGTCACTCACTCAGTCAGTCAGTCAGTCAATCACGCAATAGTTATATGTATAATGATGAAAAAAAAAATTTTTGCAATAATTTTTTTTGGGTAGAGAACGAACAAAATCTGTTCTTAGTGAGCGTCCATGATGGGAGAGGAGTATAGAAAATGAAAAAAAAATTGAAAAAAAAAAAAAAATTTCGATAATTTTTTTTTATATAGAGGTCGAACAAAATCCGTTCTTAGTGAGCGTCTACGATGCGAGAGGAGTAACGGTGACAAATTTCGCGATCCTGACTTCATTGGTTTAGGCTGTGCGTTGTCTGTCAGTCAGTCAGTCAGTCAGTCAGTCACGCGACTCTTTTATATATATAGGTGAGAAAAAAAATGTTGATTAATTTTTTTTTCATTTTTTTTTTTTTTGGTGGAGAAGGAACAAAATCCGTTCTCGGTGAACGTTTATCGAGGTAGAAGAGTATAGAAAAAAAAATTTAAAAAAAAAAAAAATTTCGATAATTTTTTTTGGATAGAGAACGAACAAAATCCGTTCTTGGTGAGCGTTTATCAAAGTAGAAGAGTATAGAAAATAAAAAATGAAAAAATTGAATAAAAAAATAAAAAAAAAAATTCGATAATTTTTTTTTCGGATAGAGATCAAACAAAATCCGTTCTTAGTGAGCGTCTGCGATGCAAAAGGAGTAACCGTGACAAATTTCGCGATCCTAACTTCATTGGTTTAGGCTGTGCGTTGTCTGTCAGTCAGTCAGTCAGTCACGCAACTCTTTTATATATATAGATGAGAAAAAAAAATTTTAATAAATTTTTTTTTCATTTTTTTTTGGTGGAGACCGAACAAAATCCGTTCTTAGTGAGCGTCTACGATGCGAGAGGAGTAACCGTGACAAATGTCACGATCCTAACTTCATTGGTTCAGGCTGTGCGTTGTCTGTCAGTCAGTCAGTATTGAGGTAGAAGAGTATAGAAAAAAAAATTGAAAAAAAAAAAATTAAAAAAAAAAAATTTCGATAATTTTGTTTTGGATAGAGAACGAACAAAATCCGTTCTTAGTGAGCGTCTACGATGCGAGAGGAGTAACCGTGACAAATTTCACGATCCTAACTTCATTGGTTTAGGCTGTGCGTTGTCTGTCAGTCAGTCAGTCAGTCAGTCAGTCACGCGACTCTTTTATATATATAGACTAGCCAAGGTACGCCCGCTTCGCCGGGCACACAATGGTATCGCACACAGATTGCCACATGACCTATGTGGTACTGTGTAAAGGTATGCGTTTTCATTTTTTCACATAGGTTTTCGCACGCGACTTCGCTTGCGTTTCACAATATAAAATTTAATCTATTATTATTTTGATTTAACTCTCTACGAATCTGCCCTTAGAATGCAAAACTTAAAAACATCAAATCTGATATAGAGCGAAAAAAACTGTGGACAGTAATTTTTTTCTTTTTTTTATAGAAGGGAAATGCCAAGTTACGCACTACTGGCTCTAATTCTTTTATCAGGAACCCGGTCATCCCACTCATCCTGACTCCCATCTTCATTCGCTTGAGCTATCATCGGTATTGATAAAATGACAACATTTAAACAATTTTGTCAAGTTTTGTCGAGCCAAACATCGAATCAAAACGACACTGCAGTTCGCAACGTTGGGATCAATGAAAAATACCCTTACCCTTTATTTTTTGTTAAATTCAAAAAATAATAACCCAATTTTCGTATCAATTTTGTGTTTGAATCCTGAAAAACGATCGTTTTATCGTCTTGATTAAATATTGAATGAAATTGATGACTTTTGCTCGAAAAAAACCCGAATTTCGTTGCAGTCCAACGAAGCATATTTCAACATCGTCAAATCAAAATGACACTGAAATTCGTAACGTTGAGGTCCAACGCAAAATACTTTTTCCCTTAATTTTTTGTTCAATGTGAATAGAAACGCCAATTTTCGTATCAATTAGGTGTTTGAATCCTGAAAAACGATAATTTTATCGTCTCGATTAAATATCGAATAAAATTCATGAGATTTGCTCAAGAAAAAAACGAATTTCGTTGCATTCTAACGAAGCATATTTCAACATCGTCAAATCTGCCCATGTGAAGTCCTATGTGAAGAAATGAAAACGCATCCCCTTACACAGTACAGTACCACATAGGTCATGTGAAAATCTGTGTTGGATACTATTGTGTGCCCGGCGAAGCGGGCATACCTTGTATATATATAGAATTGCCATGGCAGTGGTTGCTAAGGAAACGATTACCATGGCAACCGTTGCCATGGTAACCGTTGCCATGATAACCGTTGCCATGGTAACCGTTGCCATGGTAACCGTTGCCATGATAACCGTTGCCATGGCAACCGTTGCCATGGTAACCGTTGCCATGGTAAACGCTCAATTTCTCTAACGGATTTTTTTTTTAATTTGAAAAAAAATTTTTTTTTATAGATTTTTGTTCATCCTCTATCTAAAAAAAAATTATCTGAAAAATCTAGATAATCATCTAAAAATGTATCTAAAAATTATCTAAAAAATCTAGATAATTATCTAAAAATATATCTAAATATTATCTAAAAAATCTAGATAATTATCTAAAAATGTATCTAAAAATTATCTAAAAAATCTAGATAATTATCTAAAAATGTATCTAAAAATTAACTAAAAAAAAATTCGCGATCATTTTTTTTTGGATAGAGAACGAACAAAATCCGTTCTTAGTGAGCGTCTACGATGCGAGAGGAGTAACCGTGACAAATTTCACGATCCTAACTTCATTGGTTTAGGCTGTGCGTTGTCTGTCAGTCAGTCAGTCAGTCAGTCAGTCAGTCAGTCAGTCAGTCAGTCAGTCAGTCAGTCACGCGACTCTTTTATATATATAGACTAGCCTTGGGTACGCCCGCTTCGCTGGGCACACAATGGTCTCCAATGACACTGGGACCCCAATGAAAATGATTTTTTCATTGGGGTCTATATGATCAAATTTGGAAATTTGACTGACTTACTGACTGACTGATTGACAACGAACACCCTAAACCACTGAAGATTGGATCATGGTGCCAGCCAGTCCTTCCAGTCAGCCAGTCATTTTTTTTGGGTGTCAGTCAGTGAGTCAGTCACGCAAGAGTCGGAAAAAAAAATTGCGAACATTTTTTTTCGATAAAGAACGAACGAAATCCTTTTTTAGTGAGCGTCTACGATGGGAGAGAAGTATATGTGACAAATTTCATAACCGTGAAAAATTTCACGATCCTATCTTAAGTGGTTGAGAGTGTGCGTTGTCTGTCAATCAATCAGTCACTCACTCAGTCAGTCAGTCAGTCAATCACGCAATAGCTATATGTAAAATGATGAAAAAAAAAATTTTTGCAATAATTTTTTTTTGGGTAGAGAACGAACAAAATCTGTTCTTAGTGAGCGTCCATGATGGGAGAACAGTATAGAAAAGGAAAAAAAATTGAAAAAAAAAAAAAAATTTCGATAATTTTTTTTTGAATAGAGAACGAACGAAATCCGTTCTTAGTGAGCGTCTACGATGGGAGAGGAGTAACCATGACAAATTTCACGATCCTAACTTCATTGGTTTAGGCTGTGCGTTGTCAGTCAGTCAGTCAGTCAGTCGGTCAGTCAGTCAGTCAGTCAGTCAGTCAGTCAGTCACGCGACTCTTTTATATGTATAGATGAGAAAAAAAATTTTTGATAAATTTTTTTTTTCATTTTTTTTTGGTGGAGACCGAACAAAATCCGTTCTCGGTGAACGTTTATTGAGGTAGAAGAGTAAAGAAAAAAAAATTGAAAGAAAAAAAAAAATTGAAAAAAAAAAAAAAAATTTTTTAAAATTAAAAAAAAAAAAAAAAATCCCATAATTTTATTTTGGATAGAGAACGAACAAAATCCGTTCTTAGTGAGCATCTACGATGCGAGAGGAGTAACCGTGACAAATTTCACGATCCTCACTTCATTGGTTTAGGCTGTGCGTTGTCTGTCAGTCAGTCAGTCAGTCAGTCAGTCAGTCACGCGACTCTTTTATATATATAGATGAGAAAAAAAATTTTTGATAAATTTTTTTTTCATTTTTTTTGGTGGAGACCGAACAAAATCCGTTCTCGGTGAACGTTTATTGAGGTAGAAGAGTAAAGAAAAAAAAATTGGAAGAAAAAAAAAAATTGAAAAAAAAAAAAATTTTTTGCAAAAATTAAAAAAAAAAAAAAAATTCGATAATTTTTTTTTGGATAGAGAACGAACAAAATCCGTTCTTAGTGAGCGTCTACGATGCGAGAGGAGTAACCGTGACAAATTTCACGATCCTCACTTCATTGGTTTAGGCTGTGCGTTGTCTGTCAGTCAGTCAGTCAGTCAGTCAGTCAGTCAGTCAGTCAGTCAGTCACGCGACTCTTTTATATATATAGATGATTACCATGGCAGTGGTTGCTAAGGAAACGATTACCATGGCAACCGTTGCCATGGTAACCGTTGCCACGGTAAACGCTCAATTTCGCTAACGGATTTTTTTTTTTGAAAGAAAATTTTTTTTTTTAGAATTTTGTTCGTCCTCTATCTAAAAAAAAATTACCTAAAAAATCTAGATAATTATCTAAAAATGTATCTAAAAATTATCTAAAAAATCTAGATAATTATCTAAAAATGTATCTAAAAATTATTCAAAAAATCTAGATAATTATCTAAAAATGTATCTAAAAATTTTCTAAAAAAAAATTCGCGATAATTTTTTTTTGGATAGAGGACGAACAAAATCCGTCCTTAGTGAGCGTCTACGATGGGAGAGGAGTAACCGTGACAAATTTCACGATCCTGACTTCATTGGTTTAGGCTGTGCGTTGTCTGTCAGTCAGTCAGTCAGTCAGTCACGCAACTCTTTTATATATATAGATTACGATGGCAGTGGTTGCTAAGGAAACGATTACCATGGCAACCGTTGCCATGGTAAACGCTTAATTTCTCTAACGGATTATTTTTTAATTGAAAAATCAATTTTTTTTTTAGAATTTTGTTCGTCCTCTATCTAAAAAAAAATTATCTAAAAAATCGAGATAATTAACTAAAAATGTATCTAAAAATTATCTAATAAATCTAGATAATTATCTAAAAATGTATCTAAAAATTGTCTAAAAAAAAAATTCGCGATAATTTTTTTTTGGATAGAGGACGAAAAAAATCCGTCCTTAGTGAGCGTCTACGATGGAAGAGGAGTAACCGTTACAAATTTCACGATCCTAACTTCATTGGTTTAGGCTGTGCGTTGTCTGTCGGTCATTCAGTCAGTATAGAAAAAAAAAAAAAATTTCCATAATTTTTGTTGGATAGAGAACGAACAAAATCCGTTCTTAGTGAGCGTCTACGATGCGAGAGGAGTAACCGTGACAAATTTCACGATCCTAACTTTATTGGTTTAGGCTGTGCGTTGTCTGTCAGTCAGTCAGTCAGTCAGTCAGTCAGTCAGTCAGTCAGTCAGTCAGTCAGTCAGTCAGTCACGCGACTCTTTTATATATATAGATTATCAACTCTATCAGTCTGAAGAAGATTTGCTATCTGGGGAGAACTCTCTGTCGGGAGAGAATTCTCCATTTGGACTGAATTCTCTGTCAGAGCAAATCTCTGTCCGCAAAGAACGCTCTGTCCAGGAGGATTCGCTGCTTAGAGAGAACTCTGTCCGGAGCGAATTCTCTGTTCGGAGAGAACTCTATGCTCCGAGAAAATTCTCTGTCCGGAAAGAAATCTCTGCCTGGAAAGAATTCTCTGTTCGGAAAGTATTCTCTGCCAGCGTAAATTCTGTCCGTAAAGAATTTTCTGTCCGGAGAGAATGCTTTGTCAGAGCAAATTCGCTGTCCGGAGAGAACACTCTGCCCGGAGAAAATTCTCCGTCCGGAGAGAAATCTCTGCGCGGAAAGAATTCTCTGTTCGGAGAGCATACTCTGCCAGCGTAAATTCTCTGTCCGGAAAGAATTTTCTGTTCGGAGAGAATGCTTTGTCAGAGCAAATTCGCTGTCCGGAGAGAACACTCTGCCCGGAGAAAATTCTCTGTCCGGAGAGAAATCTCTGTCAGAGCAAATTCGCTGTCCGGAGAGAACACTCTGCCCGGAGAAAATTCTCCGTCCGGAGAGAAATCTCTGTCCGGAGAGAATTCTCTGCCCGGAAAGGATTCTCTGTTCGGAGAGCATTCTCTGCCAGCGTAAATTCTCTGTCCGGAAAGAATTTTCTGTTCGGAGAGAATGCTTTGTCACAGCAAATTCAATGTCCGGAGAGAACTCTCTGTCCGGAGAAAATTCTCTGTCTGGAGAAAACTCTCTGCCTGGAGAAAATTCTCTGTCAGGAGAGAAATCTCTGACAGAGCAAACTCTCTGTCTGGAGAGAATTCTCTTCTTTCCGAGTAAATCCTCTGTCCGAAAAGGATTCTTTGTCAGAGCAAATTCTCTGTCAAAGTGAATTGTTCATTTTTTCACATGTATGTGTGTTCGAATTTCACTTATTTTTAGCGTATTATTTTCGATCTTAAATTTATTTTCATTTTAAAATTCCCTGTTACTATGCGCGATGATAGCCTCGTCTCTTCGTGAGGGATTATGACGTATATACGCAAAAACAAACGCGGTTTCGTACTCCCGAATTCCCCTTCGGCCCTCGCGATCCTCGGACTAGGTAACACGCGCTTTCTTACCGAAATTTCAGTAATCCTCCGAGCATCGACAAGCGAAGTTTAACGCGCGACTCGATCTCGTCTTTCGTCCTCAATACGAAAATTCATTTCATTCACGCAACTTGGGCTACCACCAAATTGCGCTCGAAAAACCACATAATCTCGCGTAACCCGCGAATTAGTCCGCCGTGTGATCCACGTCGTTTTTCAATAAACATTTTATCTTAAACGCAAAATACTCAGTGTTCGAAATTATCTACGCGATCTACCCTTTTCCTCATCCTCCAAGATTACCCACGTTTTGAACCGGTGCAAAAATAATATTAAATATCTGGTCCCACGTTTATCGAAGGACGTGCGCGATCAATGTGTTATATGACATTTACGAAGTGGTTTTGGTTTGCGACTTGATTGGTCATAAATATTTGAGACGGGCTTTATATTTTCCATGCCCTCACCTGACGCGGCCTGGGTCAATGGCTGACAGGGCTCTGTGTTTTATATATTTTCAATATTAAAGTTGGGCGCCAGCTAATCCAATCGACATTAGCATTTTATATGAATCAATCTATTTAATCAATTATCAGACTCTCTTACTCGAGGGCTGGGAAAGTTGCGGACCCGAAATATTCAATTTTGAGAAGAATAAGAGAAAGGACAGATCTATTAGGAAAGAAAGAACTTCACTCGTACTTACGTTCTCTGCCATTCACTCTGTATTCTCGCTCTTTTATAAATTTTACACTTGTACAAAAATTCACGGACAATTACAAGAAATTTCCGGACAGATTTGACAATTAATAATGAACGATTGACAATTGAACCGGTCTATTTTACCGTACAATAATTCAATTGACAAATCGACAAGCAGAAACTCAACAGACGGAGTTCTGTTACAATAAATTTTATATATCTTTTGACTACTAGTTGACTCGTTACTGAACTTAATTGCTTCCCTCTAAGAAGTCAATTCCAAATGTCAACCTCACTATTCGAGGCGTCAAACTAGAGTGATTTTGGAAAATCGATAATGAGACTCCTGGGCGGCCTATCCCTTCCAGTTATCGATCCTCCTTCGACCGTCGATCGATGCGCAAGCGCTTGAGATTTGACAATTATTCGCTTGCTCTAGGGCGACATCTTAGACCCTTGGTTGACGATTAAATTCACGCTTTCACAGCCGCGTGATTTGAATGAAAATTTAGAATTATGTCGACCGACTGACGACGGAAAATGTTCAAACCAAGCTTCCTGTCACATATTGCATGAATTTATTCGTTGAGGTTCAATTGACACTGGCATAGGCCATGAACAAATGAAGAAGTTCTTCGCCGCTATGGATATTCCTCTGCCAACACACAATATCCTAAAACGAGCTGAAAAACCAGTTGGAAAATCATGCGTCACTATAGCCGAAGCTTCGTTCGTGGAAGCCATTCGATTAGAAAAGGAACTTACAGTAGCTTTATTGAATGAAAGCATGTAAGTATTCTCGTAAAAATTCCATTTATACACGGCGATCAATTTCATTGAATTGATATGAGATTTATAATTAGATCGTCTTCAAGGACTACACAAGCCTCCTGAGCGTAATGTGAACAAAATACAATGGTAGTACATGAAATTTATATTTCCTGAATGGTTGTGGATACGGTTACGTGTTTCGGAAATGAAAAGTTAATAACACTCTAACAGATTAACAACTTTTTGGCATGTGCTTATGTCGCTCAATTAGCAGAAGCGACTTTATTTTCTACTAAGCTACAAATTTCACATGTTTTTAGTGTGCTGTAATATTTATGCACTGGAATTTACTACCTGGTTTTATTTTTAGTTTGCAAGAATTTTTGCATTTTATTTTAAATTACTGTTCTCTTTTTGTCAGTCTATATTTATGTATGTGCTTGCCAATCATAATAAAAAAAATTTCTAGTTCAAATTGATGATAAATTCTCATTCTATCTGATTTGTGTTTCGCAGATCGTCTCCACGTAAGCGTCCATATGTCCCAAATAATGGCGAAGAAGGCATAGTCTACATCACTGTCTCATACGATTTCGGGTGGCAAAAACGGGGATTCGACAGTAGAAGTGGCCAAAGTTCCATAATCGGCGTATTGTCGAAGAAGTTGCTCGGAATGGATTCATTGAGCATGAGTTGTCGGTTGTGCAATCTTGGACATGAGCCTGCAGATCACGACTGTTCGAAGAATTATACGGGCAGTTCAAAAAATATGGAAAGCACAATGGGTGTTCGACTGATGGTTGACAATCGATTGTTACACGAAGCTGGAGTTCGTGTGGGTACTCTGATCGGCGATGACGACGCTTGCACCTTCGCTGCGGTACAGCGACTGTCGACACATGCAGTGATCAAGTTGTCGGATTCAAATCACGTGAGGAAAAAATTTTCTACGTCGCTGTATAAACTGGTTCCAGTCCACAGTGAGCTTGGTCGGCCGTCGGTGATTCCGTACCTGAGAAAGTGCTTTAACTATGCACTCGATCAAAACAAGGAAAACGCTTCCCCAACAACAGGGGCTCTTCTGAATATAGCAGATCATGCTTTTGGATCCCATGACAATTGCGGCATCTGGTGTAAGGCAAAAACAAATCCAAATTTCTCCCATAAAAGTCTGCCCAACGGAAAGCCTTTGAGGGATGTGAATCTGCGAGCTGCCTTACGTGAGATTCTGCAAAATTTTTCATCGAGGATTACAAAAGTTGCCACAAGTGGTTCTTCGCAGCCCAACGAATCTGTCAACCACATGGTTGCTACCCGACAGCCAAAAAGCAGACATTATGTGGCATCGAACTCGTGCAAATATCGGACAGCGAGCGCTGCTTGTTGTAAAAATTTGGGATCATCTTATATTACTACCGTGTACATGGACGCAGGACTGCCTTTGGGGCATATCACAGAAGAGTTTCGCTTGAGAGAGGACAAAGCTCATGAAAAGCGTACAGAAAAACAGAACACGGTGGATTTTAAGCGCCAACGTTGTGCAAGAAAAGAAAAAAAAACAACGTGATAATGCCAAGAGAGAGAGGAAAGAAGGAATTTCTTATCAATCTGGCATGGCAATGGATCTTCCAATGGATGTCGACGATGGCAACAGCATTCTTCCCGATGATAGCCCATTAATTATCGCTGACACTGAGACAACGAGCTTCGATCCCAACGCCGATATACACTGCCGCTCAAAAGTTTAGATACACTACCCAATATTTCTTGCGGCACAAAAAGTTTAATAACTCTGTCAAAAAAGAAGATTTTCCAATTTTCGAAGCGGCGTTTTAAAGGGGATAAATCCAGCTTCAGTTTACTCCGTTCAAATATTTTTTACGATTTTTTTTCGACTCAGTACAGACTTTGGTTTGTGACTGTTTTTAGGCTTTTTTTTTGACCATGGCAAATCAGGCGCACAGCTTCCGGATTTTTTTGATTTTTCCTTTAATGATGACAAACTCAAAACTGCATGCAATAGCTCCATCTTTGTTTTTTAGAAAATTTTTTGCGATTTTTTTTCGAAAAGTTATCTGATTTTTTCCCAAAATCAATCAATTTTGAAAAATTCTAAATAACCCGAGAACTATAGGGTTTAAGAGGAAATGTCAAAAATGAAAAAAGTTGTGTATTTCGATCCTGAATCGCGTCGAATTTTTTTGGAATTATTCTTTGAATTTTTTTTTTTTAGTATTTTTTTCGAAACTTAGTTTTTTTTTAAGGCCGATAAAGTAATGATTCAACGCACTCACCACACTTAGATAAGTTAGAGAAACTTATCTCAGTCGGGTGAGTGCCTTGAATCATTACTTTATCGGCCTTAAAAAAAAAATTAGTTTCGAAAAAAATACTAAAAAAAAAAAAATTCAAAGAATAATTCCAAAAAAATTCGACGCGATTCAGGGTCGAAATACACAACTTTTTTCATTTCTGACATTTTCTCTTAAACCCTATAGTTCTCGGGTTATTTAGAATTTTTCAAAATCAAGAGACTCGGTAGAGTCTCGGGACAAGTACATTGCGGCAGCTCTGCTGTCGTCTGCTTGCCCGAGACTCGCCAGAGTATATTATCTCGGAATAAAGTAAATTTCTATGGTGGGGGCAGGGATCGCGCAACGCTTCGGCTTTTTACAAAGCTCAGGAGGCTTCTAGCGATCTGAAAATTGAACTGGACTCTAGTTACGCAATACTCTTTCCATTGAGCCTAATTTGAGCTCGATTGGTGCAGTATTTGCTGAGAAAAAACTTTGCATGGGTTTCGGAATATGCTCGTTCTAGTATCTAATACATCGAAGGAACGGCGCGTCTGTATACGCGTGCAGACCCACACAAGCATAGGCCTCTTGATGCCCATGGCGCTCTATATCTATATCGCTTCTACTACATCGAAGAAACGGCGCGTCTGTATACGCGCGCAGACCCACACAAGCATGGGCGTCTTGATGCCCACGGAGACGCTATAACTATATCTAAAGCGAGAATGGGTGTGTCTTTCTCCCTCTACCAGTTTCTACGCCGCGCGCCATCTCTCTCACTCCACCGCTCCTTCATCTATGGTAGGGCTCTAGTGGCGCAGGCGCGTAACATATCTAATACATCATAGAAACGACGCGTCTGTATACGCACGCAGACCCACACAAGCATAGGCCTCTTGATGCCCATGGCGCTCTATATCTATATCGCATCTACTACATCGAAGAAACGGCGCGTCTCCATACGCGCGCAGACCCACACAAGCATGGGCCTCTTGATGCCCACAGAGACGCTATATCTATATCTAAAGCGAGAGTGGGTGTGTCTCTCTCCCGCTACCGGGTTCTACGACGCGCGCAATCTCTCTCACACTACCGCCCGTTCTTCTATGGTAGGGCCCTAGTGGCGAAGGCGCGTTACATCTCTCTCACTCTACCGCTCGTACTGTATAGGCGCTCGCGCGCAACATTTTCAAATGCTAATGCCAATAATTGTTCTGCGACCAACAGTTCCAAAAAAATTCTCCCAACTTTTGTCCATAAAATACTAATAATTTAATTACCATTACAATAAAGCGATAACACACGAGGGAGCACAACTAAAATAAATGAAATCTTAAGGGCATTCCAAGCTCCGTAATACACAACCACCATCCTTCTGATGCTCTTTTTAAAAACGAAGCTGAAAACATAAATTTACCCTGATCATACACAATTAATGATCGCGTCCTTAACTTTCAATTGAAAGCGGATTTTTGTTTGTAACGTTTCCGGAAAAATAAGCAATAGAAAATGGATGAAAAAAGAAACAATTCGCGTTTCAAAAAACTCTTCCGTGCTCGTAACGTTATATATCTGGTAGAATTTTTCTTGAAAACATGGATAAATGACTCATTCTCCCGTACTTCTAGAAAGTACTGAAAAAATGATTGAATAAATGCAGTATAAAAAAATGATAGTCTGACTAGAAATTATTTTCACAAAAGATAATGATAAACAATAGTGATGAAAATTTTTTACCAATTTTTCAAAATGCAAAATAAATATCAGTGTAATTACCGTAATCAACATTGCAAAAAAAAAAAGTTGAAACGAAAAAGTGATACCAAGTGTGACCAGAGATCGGCAAAAAAATATTTATGAATCTCCAGTCTCCAAGTCTTAGAGAATACTTATTAAAGGCAAAGAAATTACCAATTAATGGAGAAGTTATAATTTGTTCAAAGTGCATTATCAAATACCCAAAGAATTGTATTTGCGAAGCGAATATTCTACAAAACCCGAATAGTTGATATTTGATGGAAAAATAGTATTAGATATCTGAAAAATTGGTATTTGGTCGAAACATATTCTCAAATACTCATTGATTATTACTTGGTGGAAATGAAAATTCAAATATTCAAGGAACTGGTATTTGGTCAGAGGAAAATCTGAAATACCAGAATATTTGATACTTGATACAAGCTGTAGTATCAAATATCAAAGTAATCAAGAGACTCGGCAGAGTCTCGGGACAAGTACATTTGAAAACAGCTGTGCGTCGTCTGCTTGTCCCGAGCGCTCGCCGAGTCTATACTTTCTCGTAGTAAAACGATTCGCGGTGGTGGGAAAAAAAATTTCGATGACATTTCAGCTAACTGTAAAGCCCAGGAGTCGTCTAGCGACCTGAAAATTGACATGGAGACTAATTACGCGATACCCTTTCGATAGAGCCCAAATTCGATACGATTGATTAAGTAATTGCTGAGAAAAAACTTTGCACGGGCTTAGTCCTATCTCAGCCTGCGTCAGAACCACGCTACATCGAAGGATTTGACGTGTCTGTACATGGCCGCCCGACAACACATTCAAAGGGGTCTCTGCGCCCATCTTAGCCAATCCCGGGCTGCGAAATTCCTGATTGGTCGAGGCTGCGATGATTCCAATGGATCCGTCGTGTGCACACGACAGTACAGACGAGCGAGCGAAAAATGTCAGCTGATATTTCGAAGGGCCATTTTGACGTGAATGGTGAATGTGAGAGAGAGAGATAGCTGAAATAAGTTCATATTTTTCTTTTCCGCCCTTGATATTTTCGAGAAAATAACTGTTACAATTGTTCCTTGTCGAACAACGAACGTTGGCTAACCATTTATTTTCTTGAGGATGCAAGGTTATGGGAGAAGAATGTGTTGCTGGTTTTTCGTTACCGAGTCTGAACGAATGCTGTGATACAGCTTTGACAGCTCGTCATAACCTCACAATTTCGAATTTTCAACTGTTATATTACCGACATGCTCCGATGACGAGAGAATATGCTTCATGAATGAATATGCTCCGCATCTTTTGACCCTTTCCTACTCCCATCATTTTATTATTTTACAGCATGACTTATACATAATAATTCTCAGCGATATGAAAAATCTTGTCGCTGATTCGAGCCACATAAAAATCTTGTCGCAGAGGCGCATGAAAATCTTGTCGCTGCAAGTTATCTAATAGCTCCGGATAACTCTCAGTGACATCAAGATCTTGTCGCTGAGCCACATGAAGATTAATCGCTGAGCAATAATATCTCTCAGCGAAACAAAAATCTTGTCGCTAAGACAAATGAAAATCTTATTGCAAAGGCAAATGAAAATCTTGTCGCTGCGAGGGTTCAGTGACATGAAAATCTTGTCGCTGCGAGGGTTCAGTGACATGAAAATCTTGTCGCTGAGGCAAATGAAAATCTTGTCGCTGCGAGGGCTCAGTGACATAAAAATCTTGTCGCTGAGCGACATGAAAATCTTATCGCTGAGCAACATGAAAATCTTTTCGTTAAGGCAAATCAAAATCTTGTTGCTGGGAGGGCTCCGTGACATAAAAATCTTGTCACTGCGAAGGCTTAGTGACATAAAAATCTTGTCGCTGCGAGGGCTCAGTGACATAAAAATCATGTCGCTGGGCCACAAAAAAAAATTGTACATTTGTTCCTTTCTGCCAAAATTCTCATGGAGCCAAAGAAAAAAATTCTTCACTACAACTTCATGCTAAAATATTGATTTTTTCCAACTCGTGGTCAAAAGTCGAAAATTGAATTCTCGCGATATATTGAGACTTTGGCACGTGTTTCCTCTATGTTTCAGCGTATCAAACCAAGTGGCTGGAAAAAAAATTATAATTTTACCATTTTGGCTCGGAGAAGAGCGATTTTCGTTTGAAAACTTTCGAAAAAGCGTCATTTTCAAGCTAAAATCATGGTAATGGGCAAAAAATCGTTTCTCGATGAAAAATTGAGATAGAGATATAATTTTGAGCTTGAATTGAGCTCCACAGGGTCTAGTTACAGGGAAAAAATCAGCATTTTTTTCTCATGGAGCCAAGAAGATAAATTCTTGGCGACAACTTCATGCTAAAATATTGATTTTTTCCAACTCGTGGTCAAAAGTCGAAAATTTAATTCTCGCGATAAATTGAGACTTTGGCACGTCTTCCCTCTTTGTTTCAGCGTATCAAACCGAGTGGCTGGGAAAAAAAATCATAAATTATACGATTTTTACTCGGAGAAGCGCGATTTTCGTTTGAAAATTGTCGAAAAATCGTCATTTTCAAGCTGAAATCATGGTAATGGGCAAAAAATCATTTCCCGATGAATCATTGGGATAGAGACATAATTCTGGGCTTGAATTGAGCTCCACAGGGTCTAGTTGCTGGGAAAAAATCAGCATTCTATTCTCATGGAGGCAAGAAGGAAAATTCTTCGCTAGAACTTCATGTTCAAATATTGATTTTTCCAACTCGTGGGCAAAAGTCGAAAATTTAATTCTCGAGATGAATTGAGACTTCGGCACGTGTTTGCTCTTTTTTTCAGCGTATCCAATCGAGTGGCTAGAAAAAAAATCATAATTTATACAATTTTTACTCGGAGAACCGCGATTTTCGTTTGCAAATTGTCGAAAAATCGTCCTTTTCAAGAAAAAGCCATGGTGATGGGCAAAAAATGATATCTCGATGAAAAATTGAGATAGAGACATAATTCTGGGCTTAAAATGAGCTCCACAGAGTACACTTCTAGGGAAAAATCAACAAATTATTCCCACCGGACTAAAAAAAATGGAGACTTTCAATCAGAAAAAATAAGTGATATCCTAGCCAAAAATCCCCTCCCGGGGAAAAAAGCTTGGACAAGTACATTTGTTGGTGATCCCCATTTCCATTTGTTTTCACAGAAAAATCTAATCCCCCCTTGAAAAAAATTGGAAACGCCAACAAAATAAAGAATTTAAGAAAACCAAAAAAAAAAAAAATTCAAGAAGATTGAGAAAAATGCAAGAAATGCGAGAATGGCAGAAAAAAAATTATGGTATTCGCTCAGCATAAAAAATTCTGATATCTATAAAAGGACAAGTATTCCCTGTCTGAAAATCATGTTGATTATCGAAAATCAATTAACGAGAAAAAATAAAATCTTCCAAAAAGACACGTCTCAAAAAAAGGAACCCCTAAATACAAAATGGCGAATCGACAGAAAAACTACTTCATAAAAAAATACAAAACTAAAGTTTGCCATCATATGTTGAGCGTATGCGCACAGAGTACTTGGCCGGCCCGAAATTTTGAATTAAAGTGCTCAGCTTGGTTAATCTTGGCATAACGTAATTATTTGGTTTCAGAAATCTTCTTAGAAAAGACACGCGAAAGCTTGGCGAAAATCTCGAGTCAATCAGGGTTCTCTCCTAAAACGATTTATATTTCAAGCTAGTAATACAAAAAATTGCTAGGAGTGCAATTTTTATCGACGCATTACGGGTCATTTGATATAATATTTAGCTCCACCTTAATTAGTGATCAGTTGTTATTTTTCTACGTATCCATACTTGTGTAAGATATTGCCCAAATGATTTAATTAATTAATTGTATATCAAATTGAGAGAAAACTTTGAATTTGTACTAATTCATTTGAATGTATAACGTTCAGTGACATTTGTGTAACGCTTATCATTTTTCTCATGGACACAACCGAGTTGTTCTACCCATCTATAAATAGCCGAAGCTGATACAAAAAATTTCGGGCCGGCCAAGTACTCTGTGCGCATACGCTCAACATATGATGGCAAACTTTAGTTTTGTATTTTTTTATGAAGTAGTTTTTCTGTCGATTCGCCATTTTGTATTTAGGGGTTCCTTTTTTTGAGACGTGTCTTTTTGGAAGATTTTATTTTTTCTCGTTAATTGATTTTCGATAATCAACATGATTTTCAGACAGGGAATACTTGTCCTTTTATAGATATCAGAATTTTTTATGCTGAGCGAATACCATAATTTTTTTTCTGCCATTCTCGCATTTCTTGCATTTTTCTCAATCTTCTTGAATTTTTTTTTTTTTTGGTTTTCTTAAATTCTTTATTTTGTTGGCGTTTCCAATTTTTTTCAAGGGGGGATTAGATTTTTCTGTGAAAACAAATGGAAATGGGGATCACCAACAAATGTACTTGTCCAAGCTTTTTTCCCCGGGAGGGGATTTTTGGCTAGGATTGATTGATTTTGGGAAAAAATCAGATAACTTTTCGAAAAAAAATCGCAAAAAATTTTCTAAAAAACAAAGATGGAGCAATTGCATGCAGTTTTAAGTTTGTCATCATTAAAGAAAAAATCTAAAAAATTCGGAAGCTGTGCGCCTGATTTGCCATGGTCAAAAAAAAGCCTAAAAACAGTCACAAACCAAAGTCCGTACTGAGTCGAAAAAAAATCATAGAAAATATTTGAACGGAGCAAACTGAAGCTGGATTTATCCCCTTTAAAACGCCGCTTCGAAAATTGGAAAATCTTCTTTTTTGACAGAGTTATTAAACTTTTTGTGCCGCAAGAAATATTGGGGAGTGTATCTAAACTTTTGAGCGGCAGTGTACTTCAAATTGCAGCTAAATGTGGAGAAAAGAATTTTCAAAATACATGTTTCCAACCCAACGAATCAATCCACATGCTTCCGCAGTAAATGGGTTCATCGTTACAGAAGGAAGCCTGTTTCAACGTGGTGCGCCTGTGATAACAACGCCTCCAAGAATCGCAGCCAATGAATTCTTAACATTCATTGAATCTTGTGGATCGAAGGCTGTTTTGGTTGGCCACAATTTTGTCAGATTTGATTTTCCGAAAATAATGTCTTGGCTCCAGAAACAAAGGTTACTCCAAAATTTTTTTGAGCGAGTTTCTGGTGTTGTTGACACGCTACCAATTATCAGCCAAAAATCGATTCGAAAACAGGATTTACTCGCGAAGGAGTATTTGACTGATGATAAATGGAAGGATTTAATTAACGATGCTCATGATGCTTTGGCTGACTGTCGGATCCTAGATGCTCTGCTGCAACATTTCGAGATTTCTCGTTCGCATCTCTTCGACTCAGCGCAGACGATAAAAACTCTTCTGAATCGTTCAGCAGTTTTGCAGAAAAAGAAAGAAACTATCATCACTTTACAAAGCTTGTCGGGGAATGTAATCGAAAGGCATGATTTCAAAAATTGCTGAAGCTGGCATCACAATGGATAATTTGCGAGAAGTATACAAACGATTTGGCCGAGAAGGGGTAAATATTCGGAAGTGGGGCTTTTCCCAAAAATGGAGATACATTTTTTTTTGTTTCCATCGCATAATGGGCATCTCTAATAATCATAATTAGGGGGGGGAGGCAGAAAAAATTCCATGGGATGGGGTAAAAAACTCATTTTTCAAATTTCGAATTTTCGAAAATTCTGCTGCCAATTCCTTACAATTATCACTGCTGCTAGTAACACCACGACTAATGTGCATGTGTATTTCTGTGTGTGTGTGTGTGTGTGTGTGTGTGTGTGTGTGTGTGTGTGTGTGTGTGTGTGTGTGTGTGTGTGCGTGCGCATGTGCGTGTGCGTGTGCGTGTGCGTGTGCGTGCGTGCGTGCGTGCGTGCGTGCGTGTGCGTGTGCGTGCGCATGTGCGTGTGCGTGTGCGTGTGCGTGTGCGTGCGTGCGTGCGTGCGTGCGTGCGTGTGCGTGTGCGTGTGCGTGTGCGTGTGCGTGCGCGCGCACACACACACACACACACACACACACACACACACACACACACACAAGGACCAACAGACAGACAGATACACACCTGTAATATGTGTTCTGATGTTGGGAAAGTGGAAAAATGGAGAAACCTACAGATAAGTTTTTTGCTTCAAAAACTATGTTCTTCAGGATTTTTTCATCGTCCTCCGACTGATTATGATTGTTAGGCATGCCTGTTACGTGATTACAAAAAAAAAAAAAAATCTCCATTTTTGGGAAAAGCCCCACTTCCGAATATTTACCAACAAAACATTCCGACACTGGGGAATGTAAAAAAAAAAGAATAAAGACGAGAAGGTTTGAACGCTTTTAACAAAAAATATATGAAACATGCCATGAATGGATTAACGCCGAATTTAACTAGCCGCTCCAGTCTTGTTCTCCGTAATCGCTCAAAGTCGACGATTTTTTTTTTTTTTTACCAAGCCTAAATTGAAAGCATTGTTCTTCATGGTGGATGAGAATGTGCTGTGACGTGACATTTTGTCCCGCCACTCGCACGAATGGGTGTCGACCAGTGGACCGGGTTTACGGTCCTGTTTTTGGTCGTCGCTTGTCGATTCCTCGGGGAGTGCGCTGGCGGAGACTCATCTTTCGTAACTATTAAGCCTTTTGTTTTATTTTATTTTACTTTTCGATTCAAGTATTGGCGAGAACCGAACACCCGTTACCTTAAGTCGCGAAGCGGAGAGCGATTATTGAATATTATTATTAAATTACCTACCGGGTGACGTGTGGCGGCTAATCGGAAATTCCCTTAATTTTCTGCCTTTAATATTTCGCGTCTTTGTTCTTTCCTCCCTCGCTCTCGTCTTCCGCGGGGTAGGATTGCCTTTTACCTCGGTTCCCCCTTGATTCTCCCCGCAAAGCTTCGCTCCCACATGGCATTGGAGCCAAGATCATCGTGGCTCGCTCGTGGACGATCGGAGGTTCACGCTGGATCTGTGGCCATCTTGAACGCCCCCCGTGACCTCCTCGCCGTAGCAGCCGAGTAGCTGCACCGTCCACGGCCTCATTCTCGGGTACCGCCGTCCGCTTCAAACCGGCGCCTCAATCTAGGTGGGATTTGGGGCTAGCCAGGGGTGAAGGTGCTGTTTGCCTGGTGGCGTGTGGGCCCACCGCCGCCCACCTGAACCGCGGGTGGCGAGGGAGGCCTCCCCTTCACCCCGTCAGTTCGTCGCCTGGATCCCCAAGAGGTAGGTGCCCGAGACGCGGCTGAGTAAGTGCCGGGTGCGATTGCCGAGCGGGAGAGTGGCAGTGGAGAAGCTGGAGGATTTCTCGAATTGCAGCGTGCCTCAGATCTGATTAATCTGCGGTACGCTTAATTCGAATTTACCGCGAAACACCGCGTGGCGCCGTCTCGGCTAGTCTCGCCTATAGGGCGAGCTAGCGCTGCCTCGCGAGGGACTTGGCGTGGTGGGGAGAGCGCGAGGATTTTCGAGAAGGCGATCGATTTGCGAGCGATTGCAAATCAGTCTACGTCGAGCGCCTTCCCGAGGAGACAAGTGCCAGTTCTATTACCTCTTTAGCTGCCTAATTACCTGCACTCTGTTGCTTATTACCTGCACTTTGTTGCCTATTACCTGCACTTTGTTGCTTACTACCTGCACTTTGTTGCTTATTGCCTACCTTAGTTGCCTGGCTTTTGCCGAATTTTCATTGCCGATATCTCCTGCGACGTGGAGAATTTCGATCGCCTGCCGCCTGCACGTCTCTCGGTGAGTCCGTTCCTTTTATTCTCAGCTGTCCGCTTGAATTGTTCGCCCTTCTTTTTCGTAGTTTTATTAAGGTCTCCGGAACAACGAAAAGATTGGCGGTTGTTCCGGAGCGTGGATCAATTTTATTGTTTGCGGGGAATCAGGACGAGTGAGCCTTTGCGGGCATTATTGGCCATTGCTCCTCGACCGGTTCCCATTTTGTGTGGTCGAGCAATTCAGCGGACAATATTAATGATTTTGGTCTCGCTCGATTTGTTTTTGCATTGTCTCCGTTTTATTTCGATTTGCCTATTTCTTTCGTTGTAATTTTGCCTTATGCGCTATAGAACGGATCGGGTTTTGCTTGATTATTTTATTGCATTATATTTGACGAAAACTCTCGCGAGCGACGCACAAAATTCTGTGATTTCGTTGTGCCTTCGCGTCGTCGCTCGGAGAGCTCCCTTTGTTTCGCGCGCGGCCTCGACCGCGCGTTTGTTTGCGCGCTATCTCTCTCGCTCTCGCGCTGGCGATCCAGTCGCTTCGTGTGTCGGAAATGCTATTGTATCGCGCCTTTATTTTTCGTCTCTTGGGTGTTCGTGTTCGATTTTGCGTTCGTATTCTTTTGGCACGTGTGTGCGACTTATCTTGGCGTTGCCTATATCTTATGTTTGGTCGGTTCGATCCCGCACCGCGAATTCCCTTGTAACCGAGTTACCTACGCCGTGTTTTGGCGAACGACTTGCCTGACGATACTACCTCGCTGTCTTCACGTCGAACTACCTGTAGTTACCTTCATGATCCCGCTTGCCTTCGGTATGGTTGGGATCATTGATTTACCTCGCGCTATGAAGCTGAGTGTTTCGACCTCGGGCGAATCACCAGCGTTGCTGCTGAACTGCTTCCCTGGACTGTCAGTCAGAGTAAACGCCTGGGATTCTATTACCTACGCCCATTTACCTGCGAGGAAGATCGCCACTTCATAGTCACGCCAATACCTGATAGTCGAGCTTCGCTCTTAGTTACCTGGGCGATAACTCCCCTTATGGAAGTTATCCGGCCCCTTTACCTGCGAGGAAGATCACCACTCCGTAACCGCGCCAATACCTGATAGTCGAGCTTCGCTCTTAGTTACCTGGGCGATAACTCCCCTTATGGAGGTTATCCTGCCCGTTTCGAACATGAATCGTCAGGCAAGGTCGTTCACGGTCGAGAATAATCGCGGGATCGAAACTATTATTTGTTCAATTTAATTTTTTATGAATTTCCTTGTTAACGTTACCTTTCTTCAATTTGGATAAATCACTCTGTTGATCTTATAACTTCGCGTTTGAGTTGCCTTGTTATTATATTTGTTTCGTGCTGTTACCCTGCCCCAAGAATCACCCCCTCTACCGTTTGTATCTCAGCTGTAGAGCTGAGTAGCCGGAACGCCTCGGTCACCTCGTTTCTCTCGTACCCCGGTCAATTGAGATTGGTGAGAGTGGGCGAACAAAAAGTTGAAATTATTTCGGCGGTACTTTGTACCTGGCGCCCAGCCCGCTCTCGCGACCGTTGGGAGTTCTCGGGAGACGAGGTGAGCCGAGAAGGGACAATATTTCTCCCGTCAGGGAAAATATTCGTTACAGTGCATAATTTTATATTATATATAAGGTTTTTCCAATGATTTTGTTCAAAGAAAGTGTGACTCGATAGAGAAAGTGTGCTCAAGAGTTCAAGGTGAGACGATAATTTATGCAAAGAAAAGGAATTTAACGTGAATATGCTTTGTTTTCACGTGCATGTGTAAAGAATCTAATAAGCAAATTGAGTTTGAACGTATAGACTGGACTGATTCAAGAAGACATAAATGACCAAGACCGGAGCGTATCGTCGGTATTCCATATTCACGGTGTATCGCGAGTGCCCGGTCTTGCGTCAGAAACAGACAACGACCGTGCTCTGTGCATTCGCCGGTTGTTCCGACTGCGAGAGCGTTCCATGCTTCTTCGGCCGCGACGTTCCTCGTCATCCTCGGAAGATTCGGTCCCATCCAATTCTCTGGTTTCGTCGAAACGTTGTCGATCGTTTTCCTGATTCCTTCTCGGATTAGCCCGACGGTTCAGACTATTTCGGTGACGCTGTTTGGAACTTCTCAGCGCGTTCACCATCGCATCGGTGAATTCGGACCAGCTGGGCTTCGGTAAGTTCCGATTTCTCGCAACAGACGCTGTTAAAGAAAATATATCAATTAAAAATCTATCATTGACCCCCACATTGGGAAAAATTCTTTACAAATCAAAGAAATTGAAAAAAAAGAAAACCAGCTTAACACACCATAAAGCGCTTTCGCGAATCTCGACTTTCCAAGAGCGATCTCGCCCCTCTTCCGACCGTGCCACGTCAAAGCTAGTGATACAGAGTCCTTCATGGCGTTCTTCAGAATTTCGTTGGCCGTTTCGGTCAAGGTATGGCCACCCAGGGAACCCAAGTAACTTATCTGAGAAAAAAAAGTCAATAACATTGGAATAATTTGGTGAAAGATCGTGCGTAGGCTGTTGTTCGAAAATACACGTTTTTGCATGAAATTACTATTTTCCTGTAGCCTTCATCCGGGATGTTCTCAAAGTCGGTGACTTGCTCGGGGCTTGAAAGTGGCAACGAGTTGGGCTCGCTCGGGAAATCGGTTGACAATTCTCGTTCATACAAGTTTCGAAGTTTGCTATACATTAAAACAATCCAAATATTCAATCAACAACAAAAATCGGTGTCTTTTACAATAATTGCACTGAGCGTGCGATAAATGTAGTGAGAAAGGGTTTAGCCAAGGTTCCATTTTGATTTCAATACGCACCGCATCTCTTTCGTTACGAATTTTCGCAGCGACTTGAATGACAAGAAAAAGAATAAGAATGTATAACGAAGAGGGTTTGGAATAGCCATTCCTCCAGATGCAAACTTGCTGTATTTCGCTAATAGCGAAATTTACTGACTCTTGCGATGCATAAATAAATGGTTGATTATTGTGATGCGGCCACGGTTGCGGCGGATTTTGCCACGGTTGTTGATAACCCGGTTGCACAGGATTCCGTACTTCGTCCCAGAGTGCGTGCTGTCTCAATGTATTTTGTGTTCCGATCGTGTGGTTGCGTCCTGTGGAATTTTGTCGGTCTGCGTCCGCGGTAATTGTCCGGTTATGATGTTGCTGTTGTTACGTCCCGAGACGTATTAAATATATTGACGCATAAGTAAATGATTTTTGCTGAAATGTCGTCGCGACTGCATCCGGTATAGGTTTCCTAGCTGACATGCAGCCGCGACGATTTAGCGGGAACCCCAAGGAGTTGCACCGACCGTTCTGCCGAAAATGCTGACCGGGCGTGAGAACGCCTCCGGTTGGATTTTCTCGCGAACGAAAAGGCTCTGATTTCCTGCTGGACGTTTGCGAACTCTTCCAGCGGGGAATCACAATAATCAGTCTCTCACGAGCTTGGGCAGCGAAAGCTTCTCGGAGAGTAACTCCGTGGGCAGTTCCCGACATAGCGTCCTGAAAAGCTTCAACCAATCCGCGATCACATAAACGCGCTCCAGTAGGACGTAGTGATCGAAAGGCGCGTTGCAAGAGGTCGCGCCGCGGTGATAAATCTGCCCTCGCTAGAATAAGTGTTTTACGTTTTTGCCACGAACTCTATCGCGTCGTGTAATTATAAGAGATAGTGATAATAATTATTGTGAACAGTGTGTTGTATGAGAGAGTGTGTGGGAGAATGTGTGAGAGAACGTTGCGCCATCCGTAAAGTTAAGGAAACATTGCGATCCGTCGGCAACGCGTTGCCGAACTCAACCGACGACTGTAAGTACTTTTGTATTTCCCTGTAGCGCGAACACGAGAGCCTTCGCAGCTTTTCTCGTCTTCACGCTACAGCTGTCTTCCAAATAAATCGGTCTGTTCGTTTGTAAATTCCGGTTAATTGCAATACAATTATTAACCCTGACAATTCCCAATTCCAAGAATCGTCCTGCAGAGGACGAGATCAGGACCAACCCACATAAAAATAACAATAAACTGTTTGCGCTTCACGCAAGCAGGTTAACAAACACGTGCGCACCGCTCCGCACGTAACACTGTTGTGTTTCGTCCGTGTTCCGTGATGGTGTGCGTCGTGTGTGTGTTTCATCGCGTTGGCGTGGCAGTGAGGGTCGTGTTTGTCTTTCATTGTGTTGCACTCACCGGTCGTTATGTCGTGTCTGCGTTTCGTCGCGTTCAAGTGGCGATTGGTGACTTGTTCGTGTTTCGTTGCGCTGCCCTAACAGGTCGCTATATCGTGTCGGTGTTTCGTCGCGTTGCAGTTGAGATTGATGTCGTGGTTGGATTTCGTTGTCTTGCATTAATGAGTCGCTCTGTCGTATCTGTGTTCCATCGCGTTGAAGTGACGATTGATGTCGTGTTTGTATTTCACGGGGTTGCACTAATGGATCGCTCTGTCGTGTCCCTGTTTCCCCGCGTTGAAGTGGCGGTTGGTGCTGTGTCTGCGTATCGTTGTAGTGTACTGATCGGTTGCTCTGTTGGGTCTCTGTTTCGTTGTGTTGTAGTGACAATGGGTACGGTATTAGTGTTTCGTCGTCTCCCAGTGAATGTTGGTTTCGCATGTGTGTATTAGATTGTATCAAATAAAATCGATAATTCTTTTTAGCCTAACACAATCTTAAACTTTCCTTGAATATAAAAAAATAATTCTCTCAGAATATGGGGCTAAAATTTCAATATTTAGAGGTGCCTCATCGGACTTCCGTTTTTTTTTTTTTGGTTAATCGGTAAATAACGGATTTCCATGAATGGAATAAACATTTTTCATGTTCTAAAATGATGGATTATTCTGTTCTTATGTATAAATACTGAATATACTATAAAAAAAACGGTCTTGGTTATTGCAGCAACAATTATCGGTCAATATATGGGGCATTCCACGCCAAATCGGACACCATTCTGCTTTAGCATCTCCGATTTTTTCGATAATTTTTTATATTATAATACCCATTGAGAGAAATTTTCATGATTTTTTTCAATTTTTTTCGTCCAGCCGTTTTCAAGATATCGATTTTTCAAAAAAATCGTTCTTTGTTTTTCAAACATCCGTGACTTTTCGGAAAATGGATCGATTGGGACGTTTTTTTTTTTTTGATTTTTTTGTTTTTTACGGAACTTTAAGAGTACACTATCAGAAAAAATCCAAAACCGTCTCTCTTCAATATTTCGAGTTTTTTTTTTATAAAATGTTGATTTCCGAAAAACACGTAGCGATCGATTTTCTTGAATTTTTTTCCTAATAAACTATAACTCACACCGCAATTTTTAAGCCTAGTCCCGTGATGGGTAAATGATGGGATCCATTTTTTTCGAATTTCTGAAATTTCATGTTTCTTTTTTAAACCACGTAGCAGCCGATTTTCTTCAAATTTTCCGTTGAAATACTGTCATGCATCATGCAACGTTGGAATCCATGTTTTTTTGAATGTTAACATTTTTTGTTTCACTTACACTACCAGCGAAAAGTTTCTGGACAAAAATTTGAAAGAGTGCCTGAACGGTTGGCCTAGACCAATTTAACCAACGCCGTTTTGAAGAGGACGGTTCCACCTTCAATTTGGTTATTTTTTTGAATGTCTACGATTTTTTTTACACTCAGCACTCAGTTTTGAAAACGACAATTTTTTGTCTTTTTCTATCACTGTTTAGAGTGGACCCCGTTTAGAGTCAAAATGTTTTTTAGCCATTTCTGTGGATGAAATCATAAAGGTAGAAGACGACGCTTCAATTTCATTTTTCTAAAATTTTCCTACGATTTTTTGAAAAATGAAATTGAAGCGTCGTCTTCTACCTTTATGATTTCATCCACAGAAATGCTTAAAAAACATTTTGACTCTAAACGGGGTCCACTCTAAACAGTGATAGAAAACGACAAAAAATTGTCGTTTTCAAAACTGAGTGCTGAGTGTAAAAAAAATTGTAGACATTTAAAAAAATAACCAAATTGAAGGTGGAACCGTCCTCTTCAAAACGGCGTTGGTTAAATTGGTCTAGGCCAACCGTTCAGGCACTTTTCCAAATTTTTGTCCGGAAACTTTTCGCTGGTAGTGTAAGTGAAACAAAAAATGTTAACATTCAAAAAAACATGGATTCCAACGTTGCATGATGCATGACAGTATTGCAACGGAAAATTTGAAGAAAATCGGTTGCTACGTGGTTTAAAAAAGAAACATGAAATTTCAGAAATTCGAAAAAAATGGATCCCATCATTTACCCATCACGGGACTAGGCTTAAAAATTGCGGTGTGAGTTATAGTTTTTTAGGAAAAAAATTCAAGAAAATCGATCCCTACGTGTTTTTCGGAAATCAACATTTTATAGAAAAAAACTCGAAATATTGCAGAGAGACGGTTTTGGATTTTTTCTGATAGTGTACTCTTAAAGTTCCGTAAAAAACAAAAAATTCAAAAAAGAAAACGTCCCAATCGATCCATTTTCCGAAAAGTTACGGATGTTTGAAAAACAAAGAACGATTTTTTTGAAAAATCGATATCTCGAAAACGGCTGGACGAAAAAAATTGAAAAAAATCATGAAAATCTCTCTCAATAGGTATTATAATATAAAAAATTAACGAAAAAATCGGAGATGCTAAAGCAGAATGGTGTCCGATTTGGCGTGGAATGCCCCATATACACTACGAAATTTTCAGCCTCGTTATATATTTTGTATATCGGTGAAAAAAAATCATAAGAGAATTTAATAAGCACCGTTTTCAAGGGGACAGTTTTTGCTTCAATTTGACACCCGGCAAAGAAAATTAGAATTTTTTTTTTATAGCCCCCACGCGCTTTTGAATACGGCCGTTTTCTGACGATTTTTCGAGCTTCGGAGATGGGCTGCCCGTCTACTAGAACATTTTTTCCTCATAGTTTTATTCATCATGATTCCAAACGGGATATCAAAAGCTGCATTTTCGTTTTCGAAAAAGTATTGTGCGATTTTTTTCCGCAAATACATTCAAATTTTTGACGAAAATTGACAATTTTATTTAATTTGGCGTATTTTGGAAACGGCGGGTGATTGGAGAGAATATCAGTAGGGTGAAAAGTTGCAGGAGTTTATGATGGACCTGTTAGAATTATTTCAGAATTGTTTTTCGCCTTTTTTTTCCCACTTTCAGAGTAAAATTTATTTCCATTTCCTCATGGTACTTTTTTTAGAGGGGCTTAAATTTCGTTCTGTCATCATCTTCGTGTAATTTCATTTAAAAATTAAATTTTCAATAATTTAGTTTTTTTGACGAAAAAATCGTGTAAAAGAAAGTAAGACATTTAATTTTTAATTAAAATGACATGAAGATGATGTGGGATAGTTTTTAATGAGGATGAGAGTTTTATATGTTACGAAATAAAACACACGACATTTTTTATTTATCAAAAGAATTATCTATTCAATATAATTTCAACTTATAATCTTTTCACGTCTTTTCGGTTTCAGTGTCCGATTTCAACTAACTCTTTTCTTTTTTCTTTTCAACAACTCGTAACTAAGCAACTAAACTATCGTCTCCTTTTTTCTTTCTTCTTTCTTTTAATTTTTACATCCTACAATGATGACAAAACAAGAATGAATGCCTCGCCCCCTCAAAAAAAAAATGCCATGAGGAAATTGAAATAAATTTTACTCCGAAAGTGGGGGAAAAAAAAGTGTTGGAAAAAAATTCTAAAATAATTATAACAGGTCCATCATAAACTTCTGCAACGTTTCACTTTCATGACATTTTCCTCAATCACCCGCCGTTTTCAAGATGCGCCAAATGTAATAAAATTGGCAATATTCGTCGAAAATTTGAATATTTGTGCAAAAAAAATTGCATGGTACTTTTTTAAAAACAAAAATGCAGCGATTGATATCCTCTTCGGAATCATGAAAAATGGAATTATGCGGGAAAGATTTTAGTAGCCCATCTCCGAAGCTCGAAAAATCTTTAGAAAACGGCCGTATTCAAAAGGGCGTGGAAGCTATGAAAAAAATTCTAATTTTCTTTTCCGGGTGTCAAATCGAAGCGAAAACTGTCCCCTTGAAAACGGTGCTTATTAAATTCTCTTATGATTTTTTTTTTACCGACATCGAGAACTAATAACGAGGCTGAAAATGTCGGAGTGTATATATTGACCGATAATTGTTGCTGCAATAACCAAGACCGTTTTTTTATAGTATATTCAGTATTTATACATAAGAACAGAACAGTTCATCATTTTAGAACACGAAAAATGTTTATTCCATTCATGGAAATCCGTTATTTACGGATTAAATAGATAAAAAAACGGAAGTCCGATGAGGCACCTCTAAATTTTGAACATCTGGCCCCATCTTTCGGGAGAATTATTTTTCTATATAAAAGTAAAGTTTAAGATTGTGTTAGGCTGAAAAAAAATTATCGATTTTTTTTTATACAGTCTAGTGTGTATCATTGTGGTGCACTGTCGTGTCGCCCTGTTGTGTTTGTGTTTCGCGGCCTTTCAGTGAAAATTGTTGTCGCGTGTCTGTTTCGTGGTATAGCAGGGACGGGTCGTGTCGTGTCTGTGGATCGTTGTGGTGCAGTAGCAGGTCGCTCTGTAGTGTCTCAGTTTCATTGTTTTGTAGCGCCAATTGGTGTCGCGTCTGTGTGTCGTTGTGTTGCAGTGGCGGGTTGAATTGAATTATTGGTTGATTAAAATTTGGTTGTGGCGTCGACGACCTCAAAGTTGAAAGTTCTTCGTAATGTTTCGGTGATTACTACAAACAACGGGAGAATAGCTTATGGACATGCGTTTGTATTGGGAGAACAAACTCAAAAAGACCGAGGAATAAACGATGAGTTATCGTTTCTTTCTACTTGAAATGAAACGTTCATCCATCATTGCTCACGGGATTATTCTTAGGCATTCTCTAACTCACATCTGTCCCTTGACCATAACCCATGAACGACAGCCCATTAGCGGACGATGGTTCGTCCAACGTCTCCATTGCGCGTCGAATTTCAGACATGCCCTGTTGTTGTTGCATGTGCAAAAAAGCGGTGTTGTTCTCTCCTGACCGCTCATTGAAGCTTCCGCTTCTTGCTTCAGCAAGAACGTTCATCGTAGCTACTATGAATGTACCATCGACCAGCGATTCTCTGCCGTTTTCGTCGAAGCGACGCGGCGCCCACAAGGGCATCGCATAGCACTTTGCAAGTACATCGTTAAACGGCACCATAGTTATTAGGCGACTGAGTGCTTTGCATTTGAAATACCCAACATCAGACGACGAAATACCTACATCAAAGAACGGTTCTAACGATTCGAATTTCTTTACAATCAACCAAGTATTATTCTGATATTTAATAATGTTCTCAATTGTGCAAACTTTGAAATCTTTAAGCAGGCAGTAGCGATTACGGTTCTTTGCGGTCAAGATGAACCGACAACTTTTCAAGCGGCGGAACTGGAGAACCTCGTCAACGAGAATATCACGTGGTAGCGGTCCACTTTCATGTCGATAGAGGGCTACCAGGTCTTTATATCGCTTCACGCGGGGTCGACAACCAATTACTCGAGCACGTTCTGCCCGTCTGTTTGCTATTTGCTGCAGAGACAAATGTGGTTTTCTGATACATCGGCGAAAGTATCGCATAGCGTTCTCGTACGGAAAAGTGGAATACTCGTCGGCCGGACCAAGATATTCCACGTCGTCAACGAGATGTAATAATCCGTGAACGTTATAGCTGACGAAATCATGACCATAAAGTCTCGGGCGTTGAACAACAAAAAGTTTCAACGCCATTCTAGCGTATGTCAATTGTCGACGGGGCGGATTGGAAGAAACCAAGACACGAGCGGCACTGCTCAGCAGGAGGAAGTGATCATAGAAGACAGCGGGCAAGATACCATAAAGAACAACGGCCCCCGAATATAACAAAAATTGTCGAAGCTCGGTAGCCTTCGATCGGCCATAACGATCCAGCAGATGGGGTGACCGCGCGAATTCGCTAGGGCACCAATCGAACAAAAGTTTGAGTCTATCCGAAATTATACGAATGTCGAAGGCACACAACTTACACGCTTTCGAAAACTTTCCATCGACCCAAGCCATTAACATTCGCTTCATGACACCGAGATACAACAAATGCATGGGATCGAATGGAACTTGCGATACGGGGCCCATAGGAAGATGGGAAAGGGGACTCTCCGCGGCATGCAGATGTTCTTCATCTATTTCGTTAAAATATTCTCCATCGGTTCGCGGTACATTTTCAATTTTCTCATACGACATACGTTTGCCCAAAGTTTGACCAGAAATTTTGCATTTTGAACAAGTTTGCGTCACGTTATGGCCCACATTTCACAATATGAAAGCACGAGCGGGTGCATCAGCAATGAATGCTCGAATAACGAGAGAATACTTGGATTCATGATAAACAATGCCGCCCTCTGCTACGATTCGATTAACATTTTCAACAAAACGTCTGCAGAACTCCATCGCAGTCGTAGGTTTTGTTGGCCCTCTATATATTCCGATCAACCCGACCGATGTATTTTCGAGATTCGCAATTCTGCATTGAATAGGCCATATTTGATTCTTGCCCGAATTTTCGAGACTGGCCCCGTCCGTGTTAAAATCCAGCTCCGAGCAAGCTGGAATTTTATCTATTTCAATCGAATCGAGAATATCAATGATGGCGGACTCTAATCCCAGATGGAGATATTGTCCCGGGTGTACGTCTAGCAGCTCGACCGGTTTGCGCGGAGTAGCCAAAAGCGTTTTTACAGACTTCGGAAGAGTTGCGAAACATGAGTAGTAGGTGGCACACTATGGCGCCCCCCACTCCTATCCCCACTCCTTTCCCCCACTAGTCGGCCGTCGTGAGCGGTCGGTGTCGTGGGCGAGAGGGCAGCGGGTGTGCGGAGGGGGGGGATGGGTGGTGTGTCGTCATAGTGTGCCACCTTTTTTTTCTTTTTTCTTTTTTAGATATATATTTCATTTCTTCTTAATTTTACAATATTGGTTAGAATATGGCACATGTTTTAAAATATTATTTTTTTATTTTTTTTCGTTCGTTTTCACGACGGCGTCGATGACCATGGAGCGGTGGTTGGCGGGGCGCGTTGCTCGGATGATCGGGCGATGTTTTAGCTGGGGGGTGAAGAGATACATGACGTGAGAGTGGCACGCGTGTATATAGGGGGGTTGTTTTCGATGGTTCATAAATGAATTTTTTCCCACATACCTGTTAATGATTATTCTTTAGCTGGTTTGAACTCCAGTTTGTTGAATTTGGTGCCGTGGTACACCATGATTAATTTTTTCTTCTCGGCTGCTTCGCACATTTGTTGGAAGAGCTGGGTCGCGTCTTCGAAGGTTTTGACGAATCTTGTCGGTAGGAAGCACGTAAATGCGCTATCGACATCCACGACAACCCGCGTGCCCCATTTGGTTTCAACCATTCGTAGGCCGGTGATGTAGTAGTCTTTGCCTTGTTCAAGATCGGCCAATCTTTTCACGGGGCGAACGGAGTCCAAAAGGCCTACTTGGTTGATGAGTGCGAAATCCATTGTTCAGATCGAGTTTTTTCAAATTCACTGTTAAACCGCGGAGTTCTGATACGGCGTGGATTCTTGCTTTGAATGTTGCAATATCGCGCAAAAAAATGTCTAAGCGTATTTTCAATTCACGTCGTTTACTTCTGTGGTGACTTGGGAGCACTGTCTGATCATCAGAGAGTTCGGATGGTTTAAACCTCTTGTTTGGTAAGGCCATATCCCCACTTCGAATGCAGAAAAGAGCTGACAAGAACAATCTTTCGATGCAGCATCTCCCGCCGTTGTTACAAGCTGTCACCTTGGCAGAGGTATAGGTTTACCACGACCATGGGCGTCGCTAGTATGTCAGCGACAATACGTGTCTTTACGAGGAAGATTTTTTGATGCCGTCTGCTTTTCCCTCTTTCCGATGCTCCACAGCTAATAAGCTAGCATTCCAGGACGTGGTGGTTCTGTACACCCACAAAGAGCTGGAACGATCGTCATGAGAAAGCCATTTTTTAATTCTCACAGCGTTATTGAGAGCACATTTGAACGAGGCGTTTTTGTGTAGTAAACCGTGAAATATGCAAAAAGTGCTGCTCTCGGGAAGATCACCAGACGGTGGTTTCTCGTCCTCGTCTAGATTTATAACGAAGCAATCTGTTAGCTGTGTTAAATATGCAACTGCGTCATGCCCTCTCGTAAAGAGGCGATCGGATTGCACAGCGATTTGCTTTAAAACAGCTTCGACAGCGCGTAGAGACGATTCACCCGCGGACCACTCTATCCCGTGATGATTGCACTTTAGCCACGTGTTTTGTCGTTTCACACTAGGAGGCAGAACATTATAAGCGTGAGGCGGTGATATGATCCAGTGTGCTAAGTAAGATGTTTTCACAGAGACCACGGCGATTTCTTTAGGCACGAAATTATTATATTTATCCTTTAGACCCTGTATATCGACGACGGTGTTCATGATACCTCCAGACCGACGTAAAGTATCAAGCCTTGAGCGCTGACTGACGAGAAGTGTTGAGCAATCTGCAGCTGCATTAGAGATAAGAGGGTTGACCGTCAGCGGAATCTGACACCCCCCACGCGCCTCGCCACTCGTATGATTTTCGTAGAAAGAAACGGGATAGGAGACGGGGCACAGCGTTTTAAAACTACACGTGTGATTCTTGAAACTGCACGTGTGGTTCTTGATCAAAGAAATGAGACAGAAGTTAGACACAACATTTAAAATTTTATTATCATATAATTACCGAGAACGAGAACAGCAGTGCTGTATACAATGTAGATGCTTAATTCTATAACCCCCGCCGATACACCCATCTGTATCGGAAACCGCACCCCTGGATTTGCCATGCTTATTTATATACGCGTTATAATACTCATGAACTATTTTATCGTTTCGTTGCAAATCGTGCGAAAATACGTCTCTAAATCGCTGAATACCAAGGCCAGTAGCCATATAATGAAGAAACATAACGCAATACTGTCCGCAGCACTGCGAATTAGGGCCTTGGAGCTGGACTGTGTTGCAGCGGAAGAGCCGACAGTTTCTTCGGAGACGCGCGAGATGCTGTGGGATGATTGGTGGTAGGCCGTAACTGTCGAAGAACCATCCGTGTCCATTTCGATCGACGTACATGGCGACCCAGTGGGCCCCGGGTCGTTTGTATCCATCGGTGTTAACAACGAACGCCGTCGGTTTCGTCCACACCTTCGGGATACGATCGGCTGGATAGACGCCTATGGCATGCTCTTTTATGTTCTTGAGAGATTGTAAGACCTGAAGACTGTTCATGATCCGAGGACTCGTTTTCCTCCTCGGTCTTGGTCTCAGATATACCAATACTCCACGACGTTGTAGTTCTATACTCCCATAAGGAGGTAATCTGCTCGTTTTGACGGAGCCAGGCCTTGATTCTGGAGGCGTTGTTCAGGGCACATCTGTAGGCCTGTCTGTGATTTGCGGCGCTGTGGTACATACAACGCGCGTCGCTTCGGGGTAGGTGACGTAATGGAGGCGCGTCTTCATCATCTTCCAAATTTATAATAAAATATCCCGTGAGCTGTGTTAGATACGATGCTTTCTCAGAACCACGCGTGAAAATCCGTGTCGCTTGCCCCGCGATTCTCTTCAGATTTATTTCCAACGATTGCAGCGATGTGTCGCCTTTAGACCATGCTATGCCGTGGATATTATCACATAACCATATATTTAGGCTCTTTGTAAAGAGCGGTAAGCTGTCATCGGTATAAGGCGGCTGTACAACCCAATGACCAGAGTCTTCAGTTTTCACCGATACGGCAGCTACTTCTTTAGGTATAAACTGGTTATCTCTACCTCTCATGCCCTGTACATCAATAACAACACTCATGATGCCGTCTTTTTTCGACCGTCGCGCTTTGAATGATCAGCGGAAACTGAGGAGGGTTCTCTCTCTCTCTCACTAGCCACTGAAATCCACGATGACCTGTCTGGATGAGTCGATCTCCAACACATTATCATATTCAGCGTACACAATACAATTAATCGTTGTTGGCAGAGACCCCGCGAAGCGTACTTCTATCCTCACGCTGCCGTGCCTCACCAGGTTCCAGTGGCTGTTGCTATTAGCCGAAAGATCGGGTGTCAGATCAAACGCGAAAAGACAATGGCCGTATGGATAATTCAAGCGCGAGATACAATTGCCGTCGTTGAGAAAGTGAATACCCGAGCCAGAAAATAATGTGTGATATGCATCCACATACATATTACCATCTTGGAAGTCTGTCTGTAGGGGTTTCGACGGTATCTGTTGACCATCCACATATAGAGAAAGATAATTGATCGCGTAATGATGGAAGTTGAACGGGTTTTTTCCATAATCACCGTTGAAGGCCTTATTATCGACAAAACCAATGATTATACGCTTCGGCAGTTGGCCTAGTATGACGTTATCAAGAGTATCGCCATGTATTCCGGCATGCATTGATATAGCTTTGACCTCGACGCGAGTCAACGGATATTTTGCTGTAGATTTAGACAGAGCTCTCGCATGAGCCAGGAGTATACCGGGGGCTATCTTAACGCGGCGCACGATTAACGATGCTTCTGTAATGCGGATTTTACAGTTTTTCAAATCAGTCATGAGACAGAAAGCGCTATTGTTCTGTACAAGCCGCAGGCGCATTTCAACACCGTTTAACAAAAACCTTTCCTGATTGAAGATATCACAATGCAGATGCCCGAGAAGATCGACCGTTCTATTCGGACCTAATACATTCCGTCTCTGTACAAGTCCTTTGTTACCACCGGCCTTATCATCCATCGCTCCCTCTGTATCGCTATACCATAAACCGCTCGTAAGATGCGAGGTCTTCGCGGCATACGCGTAGTTCAAAAGAGTTTCAATATAAGCTCTGTAGGCATAAGCGTTGTTAGGAGGCGATACAAGTTTTTGATTCAAAAAAACATCGATCTGACTGAACATTGAGTGTAGAAGATTATTGACGGGTCCCACGTCGGGTTCTGGTAATGCGTCCTTTGCTGCCCCCGCCTTTCCAGCATCCGGCGCATCTATCTTGACGCGTATACTTAGCATCGTATGCGCAAGATCAATATACTCATCCCCCTGGCCTGGGACGACAAACTCTATCGGCGAATCGTCAGTCAGCGATGAGATTGGTTTGTAGTACACCGAGTGCGTACCCTCAATCGTTGTCTGTGTTGGTGGTAATGAAAATAATTCAAGCTCCGACTTGAGACACTCGCATGAGTGTGCGTGTAGGAACGCCATTTTTCAGCGCTCGGTTTAAGCAAAAATATCTGTCACGGTTCTAGGTTTCTTCTTACGCCTCCTGACGCGTGATTTAGCCGATCCACTTCTACCTTTCACAGACTTCTTCCTCTTCTTGACACGCTTCTTTCTCACGCCACCACCGCTTGAACGTTTTCGCGGTTTCACTGCCTTTCTTTTCCTTTTCACAGAGCTGCGTCGTGATACGCTCTCAACAGCAGAATGGATCAGTTTATTAATTTTGCTACCTTTATAGCCGGAGCCCTTCATGAGGGAATTAATTTTTTCTTCAGCTTTACGCTTCAGATTCACCCCTGATTCGCGCAGGCGCGTTTTAAACGCTTCTTTCGGCTGCACGCCAGAGTTAATGACGTCAGAGGCCATGTTGATCCCCGAACGAAGCGCCTCTCTACCAACAGTCCGAGCCCCCTGTTTCAAGAGAGGTATGATGCGCCGAAAGAGACCTCCTAAAAAACTTCCGATACCGTGACCTCGTTGGTTTGGTGAACCGATATACACATGGCTGATACCGCCATAACCGGTTCGAGCTCCGCTCCCCGTTTGCACGTCGAAGATTGCGTCGTAGTAATCCATTGTAGAGACGCTCAAGTTAATCTAATCGTTTGAACTGTAACGTCACCGTCAACGTCCCATGCTCGAATGGTATTGGTTCACCGAACTCATCTCTTATATCAATAGTTATTGTTTGAAAACTAGTGCGTAGTAAGGGAACATAGCGTGGCGGTGAAAAGCTTCTTATTTTCACAGATCCGTAATTATAGTTATTGACGGCTTCAAGCGGTACAACGCGTAGCAGAGGTGTGTGAACATCGCCGGTAATATAGGGTTCGCAGATATCGGTATAAACGTACATCATATTGGGGGTTCCGTTGGCTAAATTGGCAGGCCGCTGGGCAGCGTATCCCTCACGGGGTACTACTACACCCTTTGCTTCGGTGAATCCTAGAACCTTGTTCAACACGTCGGAGAAAAAGAAGGCGTGCTCCAGGTTCTTACAGGATTTGCAGACGCGCGTCACCGTCACATACCCGTTGCGGGCGTACTTGAATTCCAGATGCCCCGTGACATATGGTATCTCGTTAATAGCTTCTAGTAACATCCCTATGCTGTGGTATACACCGGGTGGTACACAGGCACGATCTTCCTTAAAATCAAACTTCATTGAGATACCACCCGCTAGTTCCGTTGTCATATTCAGGAAGTTTCGCTTACTCTCGATAGGGACGTGTAAAACAGTCGTAGGTATATGGATTTCGGCTAAGGAAACAGCCCAGCTGCCGTGAAGAGACATACATTGTGGTAAATGCGTTGTATACCGCGTTGTTACATTATCAGGGTAATAATTCATACTACTGTTGCTGGGTAAAACCATGTAAAACTCGTCCTTCATTTTGCCGCTCGTTGCTTAATCTGTTTTCTTTGCACTCTCGATAGCTCAGGTTCGTAAAATATACCATCAATATCCTCGTCGTTGAGATCGCGCAGGAAGTATACCACAGGGCAAATACTAAACGATACGCGGTGAATCTTAAATAGCTCACTACTCCAGCCACCTTCGTAACCTTTTGCAAAGGCTGCCTTTGCACTACTGATGCGCACAATGTCACCCACCTTATATTTAGGGAGACAATGCTCCGGTCTTTTGTATCGCTGTATCAGGTTATTCCGAGCTGTAGCAGCCGTAGCAAGCGTCACCGCGGCTGGACTCATTTTTATAGCACTATGCATAGAGTTGTTGTATGCTGAAACAATGTTCTGTAGAACGTCGAGGTATCGTTTTTGCCTAGAATACGTGAAATAACGCCACATTCTTTCCTTCAGCGTTCTATTGAACCTCTCGACAATAGCTGCTTTGATATCAGGATTTCTTGCAACGCGGAACTGTATGTCTTTTTTCTTTAAGAGATCCTGAAACGCAGCCCCGATGAATTCTTTGCCCCTGTCCGTCTGCAGGTAAACGGGTGATCGGCCGCTGCTATTTTTCTTAGCCAGAATGAGATTAAACGCTTTAGCCACAGATGCAGCTGACTTGTCGCGCAGAGGCTGAACCCATGCAAATTTACTTAGAGTGTCTATCACTACGAGTAGATAAACATAACCGTCGTTATAATCTTTAATCGAACGAAGATCTACCAGATCAGCCTCCCAAAAATCATCAATGTTCCGTACGTTATAAAAACGCCGCGGAAAGTGATGCCGCACGGGTCTGTGTTTTGTGTAAGCATCCTGACCCTCAAGCCACTGCAGAGTCTTCGCTCTGGATATTTTTTTCTGACGTGCCAGGCGTAGTAGCTTGGTGGCACCTGAAAACGACGCTTCATGGGACGGGTTGAAATACACTTTTTCCAAGGTTTTCATATTTTTATAATTTGAGGTTAACCCAGGTTACACGTCTTTTCTTATTATATTTATTACGATAACCGTTGCCACTCTGCCCTGTGTTATCTGATTTGCTATCGCGGCCACTGAAGAACGATGACTGGCTCGCCGCTGTTATACCATCGCTGTTTGTACTGCTGTTGCTGCTCTCCTCGATCTGCGACGGTCGTAGCGTTGAATTAGCTCTTGTCTCCTGCCACAACGCCTCATTGCCAATGAATTCCCGCGGTGTCTGTATTGCTCTCAGAAATTTGGCGAAAGCGCCACGCCCCGCTGGTTTAGATATTTTTCTAGCCCTCATAGCATCGTTCACAAGATCAACAATATTCGAGCCTTGTATTGGTCTTCCCCCAATCGATACGACTCCTCCGGAATCCCAGGAAAAATTGCAGCGAGGTGTGTCGTGTAAGCGACGGAGCAGCAACCTCGCTTTAGTACGATACTTAGTCGGTATGCTTTCAATTATGACGGAGTCGTTCATGCCATTGCGAGCTTCTTCTTCTTGTTTCTCGTCTTTATCATAACTGGACACAGCTGTACGCTCGCTCTTCATGAGCTCGCCGTGCTGTCGAGCTCTCTCGTCATCGGAAAAATGAAGATAGCGTTGTAGCACAACCAAGTACGCCGCCCATTTCTCTCGCTCATTCTTGTAGGCGTTAGAGTTCAAAATTTCGTTCATCTCGGCGTCCAGTCTGGATAGCACGGCATCAGTAGATTGAAGCGGCTGTGCTTGGGAGATGCGCGTGTTGGAAACTGGCTGGCCCTGATTTTGCATGCCCAGCTGCGCCACATGTTCCTCAGGGACAAGAACCATTTTTCTCGCGTGCTCCATCACCCCCGCCCGCCAATCAGGCTTGAAAGAACAGTGCCTAGTATCGGTGCTAGTAGGAGCGGTAGAAACCCGCCGCTCTGGATAACAAAGCGTTTTTTACTTTTCCAACAACCTTTTTTCGCTGCTAAGCGGCGGAGAGCGGGAGCGTGCCGTCGTAGCTTTTTTCGCTGATCAGCCTTCAAAGGAACGTTACCACAAAGAACGTTCAAGGCACACTCGCAGATACAACGGACGATACTTGGATCCGCCTTACGTAGGACAGCCTCGCGCTGCTCTTTATTGAGATGCTGAAGAGCGCGTAGTATCGCCACGTGTTTTTTACAGAGCGGTGCACCGTCTCGCGCCATTACGCGTGCCAAACTGTCTAACCTCTCGGCGTATCACCCCTTTTAACCGGTTTTTTCGATCTATATGCGTGGGGGGTAGCGGTACCTTTAAGAATATACCACACGCACATGCCAATGCAATAATAAGGGTGGGAAGTGTTTCTACAGGTGCTGGGCTCTTGTGTTATCTTGTTAGCTCGTTGAAGCGCGCTCAAAACGATTATGCATTTATCGCAATACGATGACCCTTTCGACGCCATTACATGCGCTGAACTGGTAATTCACCAGCACTGCATCCACTTTTAAACTTTTTCCGCGGTACGTAGACAAAATGATGGGGGTCGTCGGGGAAAATACAGGTACGGAATCTACAGTTGTCAGGTGTCGATTGTTTCAAGTCGAGCAGCAAATAACCGTGCGGCTTGGATGTTGCGTCATGGTAGGCCTCCTGTAGAAAACGCGGGTTTTCAGGATACACCTGTCGCGCGAGATGGTGAATTTGAGCGCGATCACGGGGGTTTTTGAAAATCACTATATAGTTGGCATTCAGCGAGATATCTCGCTGACCGTGTCCTTGATGGAATAAGTTCTGGGTGATAAAAATAACGCTCAGATTTTTATGATGACTACCTTTGGTAAAAAGATCTACAACGTTATTGTTAGATGCCTCGCGCATCAAATCATCGATTATCAGAAGTTTTGCGCGAGGGTCGTTAGCATAATCAGCACTTTGAGGCAGACCCTCGTGGAACTCTATTGATTCACCATACTCCGTGTATGCTGACTGCCACTCGGAGTAATAAAAAATGATTCTTTCAAATGGCTCACTGTTCATCTGTGAAATAAACTTTAAAAACTTTTTTACAAAGTACGTTTTACCACACCCTGTGGGACCGCAGATCATCGAGGTCCAGGGATGCTTCCACCGTGTATCCATGACCACGAATGAATACGTTTCCTACGAGCTGGTGCGATATAAAGAATTCTAACAGTCGAAATAATGCATAGAGGTTTTATTTTCCGGTAACAGTATAAATATTTTAGGGTGATAACATAAATATTTTACAACGATGTTTAACAATGTTTATTACGCCCCCTGTAAAGTGGGAATTCTTCATGAGCTACTATCTGTAGCCGTAAGGGAGCGAACCGTATTCACCATCGCGTCTCCGTTTGACACTCAGAGGCATACACGATTTCGTTTCGGGTCGTGTAACCACCTGGTGGAATGGCGTGCGACGTATTGAATCAAAGTGCAGCACGATAGGATTCTCTCTCTCGCCTATTATAAACGATCGTATTGACTCGTAATTTATCAACGAACAGTTTGCATAATTCAGCGTTATACCTTTGACCTTACAAACCTCGCTTTCCGTACCACCCGGCGTGTTAACTATGAACGAGTAAAACTTTGGGCCACCCGAAATGAAAGATCTAATGTAGCTACCCTCACCGTAAGAGCTTAGCTCATCGGTCAGATCCCCTAGCAGCTGACCCGTTGGCGGCTCATACTGTTCAGGATCTTTTTTCGTAACATAAATAACGGAGTCGGTGTCGCAGTACAGAGCGCGCTCGCCCAACAGCTCGAGATAGGAGTAAAGTTTTAAACGCGCCTGAGCTGTCGTGTATGCAGCTATGACAGCATTTGCTATATTCGACGGTGTCACAGCGTCATCAGTTTTCGTGTAATTAACATACAACACCTGGTTGTTAACAGGCAGCATACCGGTGATCTCGTGCTCAGGGCTGCTTAGCAACTCCATAAGTTTTTCGCGTGTTGACACTATTTCCGTTTGAGGTAAATTCTCGCGTTGACCAAATTTACCCCAAAAGGAATTAAGACAGAGTTTGGCTACCGAACGCAGGCCGGGGTTTTTCGCTATCGCGTTGCGATCCAGCTGAACTCCCTCGGCTGCCTTAAAAGAAGTTATGTAACGGTCTTGCGCTGCCTCATCTCCCGTACAACCCTCCGGCCACCCGCTAGCCTCTTGTTTTATTTTAAGAAAGGTGTTTATGTATTCGGTAAAAAGACCCCCCTCCTGCGTGTCCCTGCTGTACTGTGTTATCTCATACTGCCAAATCTCGTTCACGGTTAATATTTTATACCCACACGCAATAGCTTTTCGCAACTCATCCACTACCCAGGTCCCGCTAAACGCGCGCTCCGCAGGGTCTTCATGAGGACACGCGTCTTGATTCATTTCCTCGCAGCAACTACGACATAACGCGAATAACAGGCGCTGGTGCATCCGCACCGGTAGCACCGGATGATAAAGATTTTGCGGTGGAAGCACCGTACATTTAACAAGGCCCTCGACGCGTGAAAGATCGATATTATTTTCGGGACCTGTCAACTCTCTGCACTCGTCACCGACGTATACAGTCGGATGCCCCACAGGGTATTTACCGTACTTACAGACGTACGGATACAACGAGCAAACGTCAACATACCGTATCTGCTCCCCGTCTTTTACATCGTACAGGGTGACCATGTTTTCCGTGCGACCACCGAAAAAAGCATCGCGCGGATTGAGAGGCTCTGATCTGACTAGAGCATGATCGCTCACAAAAGCACTCATCTCTAAATCTGCTTTTACCAGGCGGTCATACTCGCACTCCCAAATCTCGGTTAACGTGTGACCACTCGAACGGATTCTCTGCGATATAGCGTTTGTTCTCTCAAGACGCTCGTTCAACGTATCACCGTCGCTTTGTCTACGGTCTCTGTTTACAGTGAAACAGCTCGAGCACCCGTGCCAATAGCAACCGTGGAACTGTAACACGTGGACAGTATCTGACGTTTCGTAGTAACCGTCTACTAATAAATTTTGGGGCAATTTAAATTCGCGCGAGCGTCCTGCGTGGATGATACGACGATTTAAAGAATGCTCCATCCACACGAGCCAAGAGACTGCTTTTTTTGATTGGTTGTGAGCCCATCTGTAACCGCCCGTAGGTATAACTCCGATCGTGTTAGGTTTTAAAAAATTTTTTCGAAAGATTTGAAAGCACGCGGACGCGATTGTTGTGTTTTCGCTGAATGGGCAAACGCGTCCACTGTCCATGAACATTTTCCGAAAAACCACACAGGCTTGTCTCAATATCGTAACGTCGTTTTTACAATAGGTAACGAGCTCGTTTGAAAAGTTGAATACATAACCGGCGTTCTTTAATTCGTTATACCATGCAAAAAAACGCTCACGCTCCTCCGAGCGCATGGTGTCAGGAGAGTAATTGATTGCAGGCGGCAGTGGCCCTATATAATTTTGATTCTCAGGTTTGTTGAACAGATGCGGAAAAGATCCTTTGGCAAGAACAGCTTTTAGACCGAAAGATTTTGGCAATGCGCTCAGAGGCATGTGAAAGTAGTTCAGGCTATCGAGGAACACGAGTTTGCCAACACGCATTGTGATTATTTTAGTACCGTTCATTATTAAAGACGGGAGCTGTGTTTTTTTCTCCTCAATGAAGTAACGCAGGATAAACTGAGCGTCGAAACCACTGGCGTTATGTGCTATTAAAAATATGCGCGAGAATCCCTCAATACTTTGCATTGCTAGCTCCACAAGCTGACATACGGGGTTCGTCCTAAATATAAACTCGTGATCACCGCAGTGTTCGCACGGTTCATCTATAGAAACGTTATCGCAGCACCGTGTGCAGACACGCTGAGCTACGCAAAGATTCGGCTCGTGAACACGCGTTGCCGGATCACCTTTTACCGGCGTGCACTGCTGCGTTTCAAAATCATAAAAAATGAATATGTTCTCTTTCGACTTCTCATCGGCGCGAATAGGCCTCATATAACAAAGATGGTTATAAAGCTGCTGCGATTTACAAGTTTTGCAAAATCCCACCCCGCACACGTGTTCTTTTTTCTCTAAAGGTCTTATTGAGCGAAAGCAGTTAAGACATCGTTGAAGAGACTCGCAAACAGTGTTTACCCGGCGTTTACGACGAATGGTAACAGCTCTATGATTTTCTAAACACCGTTCCCCAAAGAAATCACGGTTGCACGTCTCACACCGGACCGTGGCGGTCGCGAGTGCCTCACAGGCCGGTGTTTGAAGACAACGAGGACATTTCTTTTTCAAACATCTATGGCCCCGGCGAAAACGGGCGTTACAGGTCACGCAGAAGTTTAAGCTACCTACGGCAGCACGCAGATTTAAAATAGGCTGGAAATGATGTGACCGTTCGTAATACAGAATGTATAACGTGTGCTGGATCGACCCGACGGTATCCATAACCGTTTCTGTACCGTCGAATAGCGGTCTTTCGCGCCGTCCCAAAGTCAAAAACTCGAAAACTACAATAGCTATCCCCTCACGAGCCAGATAATTCTGGAATATAGCAATTTCATGCACGCCGCAACCAGCAGGCGGTATAGCAACATTTGCGCTTCTCATGAGCTCAAGTGCTGCCTCTTTTTGAAGCGATCCTCTAATCCGCCGAATGCGCTGCCATCTAGTATGCAAGACCCCCGAACGTATCTCGCCCCTCTCCGCGTATGCCCGTGCTGTTACTAATGAGCGAGGTAAGCACAGATTGTCAGTGTTTCGAATCGACAGAATTGATCTTTTAGCGACACCCTCGTGTGTCAAACCTTTTCGCCCGCGACCCTCCACACCTTTGACAATGCATACTTTTATATTAAAGGAATCATCAATATTCAGAGACTGCGCGCTTTGAGCGATATTTGTTATTAATTGCCAGACATCTACAAATGAATAGTCGCGGACGGGGCGAAATGAAAGCCAGACGGGACCGTGCGCTAGGCTACTCGCTGAGAACGAGATCCCCGCGTAGTCGCCGCCCTCGCAGTAGCTCGTGAGATGTGTCAGAAGATCACGGAATGCTCCTTCGAGCCATGCCGTTACACTCGTTCCCGCGAGAGGTTGGCGGATATGCATCGTTATCTCTCGACCTCGTAGTTTAAACCGCTTGAAATAGCGGGTTGCATCTTGAGTGATAACGATCCTATCTCCCGGTGGGTGCACATCCCCGAAAGCTTCATCTCTCGGCGCATTGCGCGGTCTCCCTGCGCCCGTTTGTACGTCTGTAAGCGGACAAAAGCGTTAGTTACAGGCTAGGGTTTATAGATAAAAATATTCATTGCTGTTTCTGGTGTACCTCGTGCTAATCATGGTACGCTGCAAACGAGTCAAAAGACGAGTACCCTGTGGTAAATATAACAAAACTGCTTTAAACGTGTGTACCCCACGCCCTCCGCGGCGACAGAAAGGAAGAGAGATAGAGAATTCTACAAAGGCGTTTAACCACGCCCTGCTCCGCGCTTTTTTATATGAGAAATTTAATAAGAATTTACTGCGATGTAGTCATTTTTCTCACCTGAATCCGCTTCCATCAACTGTCGAAACCACAGACCAAAACGCTCAGCGGCTCTTTGCTCGTCGTTTAGACGCTCGTCCCACGGTTGATCACCCAACGAGTATACCCCTAGTTGGTTTTCGGGTTGTGCGAGATCATCCGAACTCCTGGAAAGAGCGTTATCGTCACCGGTTCCACGGTCCCGGCGACGACTCGAGCCCGCTACAGCCCCATCAACCTCGAGAGCTCTAGCACGCCGGTATGCAACTGCTCGGGTTATTGGATGTTATTAGTTTATTACTACAGTTTCTTTTATTTTATAATAACCGTATGGTTATACTTACAAAGTAAATCGGGGCGTTCGCTGAATATTAAGGAGGGGTTGCGGATAGTCGACGCTTCATCCGTGTCGAGGACTATAGTCCCCGCTCTATCCTCGTCATCCTCATCATCGAGGAGTATGGTTGACGCTCTATCTTCGTCAACAGCATTGAGTTGCCGCGGTACTGGAGCGTTTGACGCAGCCGATGTACTCGCTCTCGGCTCTTCATACTCCTCTTGCAGGGATTCTGAAAAAACACCGATTCAGCAACTGTTTTATGCCTCGAACAGACCGTTGTCTGAAATAATAAGGCAAAACGGTATTAAATACATACGATCGGGACTTATTTGACCCTCCAGATCCATCGCCTCCTCCTCCTCCTCCTCCTCCTCCGCCTCCTCCACGACCATCGCCAACGCCGCTAGGTCCTCTTCTTCATCACTCCCCGCATTGTAAAATTCTCGATAGCCTGTATTAAAAAATAGCTACGGTGTTGTTAATCCGTAACAATATGACGGTGGCGTCGAGATATTGAAATAAAAATGACTTACATCTGACCTCGGCGACGAGCTCCCGTATTGCGGAGGCTTCTAAAACGCCGCGACGTTGTAACTCATCGTACACGATGTCAAGCACTCGCCGGCCCCTTAATATGCCTCTATTATAGGCCGCCGCGATAGCGCGTAAAGGTGCCCACCAGATAATGTATCTTAATCTGTTTACGAGCCTATCACCCGATAATCGGAACAACTCATCACACCACTGTACACTGCACCGACGTCTCAATTGCGCGCTACGCGGCTTTGTAAGACGTAAAAGCTCGTGTATACAGAAACGCACTGAATTATCAGACATTATAGTCGATGATCCTTAAAACCGTTCTATATGACGCCTGAATCACTACTGACATATCTCCAGCAAAGATTTTAGCGAGACTTCTTTTTTAAACGAGCAATGCAATGCTGCAGTTACTGAAACTTAATAGCACGTGGCAGGGCCCTCCCGATTGCTCAAAAACACGTACAGGAGTGATGCAGTTTTGTTGACATATCTGTAAGCATATTTCTCTGTCTTCGGTGTAGCATCTTCTACCTAAGGCCGAGCCGTGTCTTTACCCCGAGAAGATATATTCTTCATCAGCTGCAGCGCCTCGAAAATCGCATGGAGATGCGCTTTTTACGTCTTTCCAGATTATAAAATCTTAAGAGCGTCTTTTAGTGATACTAATGAGCGAGTATATAATAGACACATCAATTGGTATGTTTAAAGACGTTGTAGGTACGTGCAGTTTTGATGGCACGGGATCTCTACGCCCTGTGAGAGAGAGTGAGCGAGAGAACCCGCGTTGCCGTGAGAGCGAGCGAGAGAGGGCATCAGATATCGCTGCTCCAGCTCTCGAGCGCGATGGCATAGCATCTCGCGAGAGAGCGAGCGAGATGGCATGCTGCGTCGTAGGAATGAGGGGGAGCGAGATGGCACGCTGTACCACGCGCATGAGAGCAAGCGAGAGGGCATGCGACATCGCTGTTGCAGCTCTGTGGCGCGGGATCTCTACGCCCTGTGGGAGAGAGCGAGCGAGAGAATGCGCGCTGCCGTGAGAGCGAGCGAGAGGGCATGACATCGCTGTTGCTGCTCCGTAGCACGGGATCTCTATGCCCTGTGAGAGAGAGCGAGCGCGAGAATGCGCGCTGCCGCGAGAGCGAGCGAGAGGGCATCAGATATCGCTGCTCCAGCTCTCGAGCGCGATGGCATAGCATCTCGCGAGAGAGCGAGCGAGATGGCATGCTGCGTCGTAGGAATGAGGGGGAGCGAGATGGCACGCTGTACCACGCGCATGAGAGCAAGCGAGAGGGCATGCGACATCGCTGTTGCAGCTCTGTGGCGCGGGATCTCTACGCCCTGTGGGAGAGAGCGAGCGAGAGAATGCGCGCTGCCGTGAGAGCGAGCGAGAGGGCATGACATCGCTGTTGCTGCTCCGTAGCACGGGATCTCTACGTCCTGTGAGAGAGAGCGAGCGAGAGAATACGCGCTGCCGTGAGAGCGAGCGAGAGGGTATGACATCGCTGTTGCTGCTCTGTGGCACGGGAACTCTACGCTCTGTGAGAGAGCGAGCGAGCGAGATAATACACGCTGCCGTGAGATCGAGCGAGAGGGTATGATATCGCCGCTGCTGCTCTGTAACACAGGGTCTCTACGCCCTGTGCGAGAGAGCGAGCGAGAGAATACGCGCTGCCGTGAGAGCGAGCGAGAGGGTATGACATCGCTGTTGCTGCTCTGTGGCACGGGATCTCTACGCTCTGTGAGAGAGAGAGCGAGCGAGATAATGCGCGCTACCGTGAGAGCGAGCGAGAGGGTATGACATCGCCGCTGCTGCTCTGTAACACGGGGCCTCTACGCCCTGTGAGAGAGAGAGCGAGCGAGATAATGCGCGCTGATGTGAGAGCGAGCGAGAGGGTATGATATCGCCGCTGCTGCTCTGTAACACAGGGTCTCTACGCCCTGTGCGAGAGAGCGAGCGAGAGAATACGCGCTGCCGTGAGAGCGAGCGAGAGGGTATCATGCTGCTACAGTCTTACGCCCACGCGTATACAATGCCGTGAGGGCGAGCGAGAGGGCATACGGTAGCGCGAGAGCAAGCGAGAGAGCATATGTCACCGATAGTGCAGCCACGTGCAATTTTGATGACGCTGCGAATGCCTCACGCCCTCGCGAGGCATCGCGTCTCGCGAGATAGCAGCTTGAGCTCGCTCTTATCATGCAGCTGCAGTATCGATGTCGTATCCTGCTCCTGTCCATCACCCCGCCGGCTATAATGCCGTAGTCATAATAAAAATATACGCGCATAAACGTCTTAGACCCTTTGTGCAATTATTTTGATGACGCTGCGAATACCTCACGCCCTCGCGAGGTATCGCGTCTCGCGGGATAGCAGTTTGAGCTCGCTCTTATCGTGCAGCTGCAGTATCGATGTCTTTCTGCTCCTGTCCATCGACCCCCTCCGTCTTTCACGCTATGGGCATCATAAAAAAATATTCGCATGCACGTCTTAGACTCTGTTCATCACAGCAGTCTTCGATCGAAACGCGCGCGAGCAAGATGTATCCACGTTACCGCGAATATGAATTTCTACGTTTCGCGTTCATGTGCCGCATCGTGCGTTTAGTAAGCACGACTAGTGTTTTTATAAGAACCGGTAGTATGCTCAGAACTCTCGAGCATATTACAGAATTAATGTACCGGGAGTACGTGGCATCCCCGCCGGGCCCCTCTATAGAGCGTGAGGAAGCTACGCCGGGGTTGAGTTGTGTGGTGCTGGGACCGGTGGGTACGGGTGCCGCACGGCGGGGGGAGATCGTCGACGTAGACAGCTACGGTTGTGCCGAGGTCTACCTGGTCGACCTAGGAGACAGCGAGTTCTACTCCCTGGACTCGCTGTATCACACCACGCCGGTGCTGTCGGCTATCCCCGCCCTGCTCATCGAGTGTACCCTCCACGGCCTCGGGTATCTCGCGGACGTCGGATACGTGGCCCACGAGCTCGAACGCTTTTGCGGGCAGCGTTTAACGGCCATCTCCATGAGCCCCGCGGAGTGCCACCCCCTGAGCGTATTGCTGTTCACCCTGGATGGCGAGAATCTCGGGGGTGTACTCGTGAACGAGTTCCTCGACCCCGCCGATTATCTCGGTTACGACGAAGGGCGAGAGGATGAAGGATTCGGCGCCGCCTCGGATGACACCTCGGGCGAGGAATAATCCATGGCGCCTATATGTGTGTGTGTGTGTGTGTGTGTGTGAGGGAAAAAACAATACCTGTGTGTGAGTGTGGGGCGCAAAAACAATGCCTATGTGTGTGTGTGTGTGTGTGTGTGTGCGCGCGGTGCAAAAAACTATGCCAGACACTGCCGCGGCGAAAAAAAACCACGTGCCCATGGAGAGACACGAGCGTCATCGTCGTCGGTAAGTTTTTGAATTTTTTTTTTTACATATTCTGAAAAAAATTTGAAAAAAAAAACGCGTTTTGGGGACACCCCATTACACGACATTTGACACACCCTTTACAACACGATGGCACACTACGGCGACACACCACCCATCCCCCCTCCGCACACCCGCTGCCCTCTCGCCCACGACACCGACCGCTCACGACGGCCGACTAGTGGGGGAAAGGAGTGGGGATAGGAGTGGGGATAGGAGTGGGGGGCGCCATAGTGTGCCACCTACTACTAACATGAATGCCTTTTGAAAATTTTGAGAAGATCATCGCCGGCACGGTGAGAAATGCTGTTCTCGACCAACCACGAGGCTACGTTATCACGAAAGCTATCCCTGGGACCTGTTACCGATGTTTCCGAGGAGTCGGATTCCTCGCTAGACTCTGTATCAAGATCCAAGGATGCTTCAATGCTATCGTCTCCATTATCGTTTTGGCCGATACTGACGCTACAATTCCTAACCTCATTTAACGGTACAGCGATCATGGACTCTATCTCCAACAAACAAGGTTCCACGGGATCCACAGGATCTGCGCTGTGCAAGCTACAATTATCAATTGTCTCATGGGAAGAATTTGTCCTTGTTGCCTGACTTTGTACGGACGACGCTTGTTCACGGGTTTTAATTTCTGATACGAGGTAACTATTTATTCGAATTTCCCTTCTAATTGCACGCCGCTGCCGTGATGATAAATTTTTGAATGACTTTCGACCACGGAACTTCTTATTAACGGGAAGCGGCATTTTTACGACTTGTGCTATGGTAAAAAGTCAATAGGAATTTAGGCAGGCGAATAAGTAAGCAAAACAGAAATGTCACTTCCTTTTGTTCGGTGAAAATGATGAAACCCACGTATGTTATGGAAACGTTGGACTTTCTTCGGGTAGAACAGCGCCCGGTGACCAACAGCAGTATCAGTAGGTAGAGCCTGAGTAATATGACAGAAATGAGGGTCGCGTTAAGATTCATGAGTATAATTCAAAACTCGTGATTATTCGCCGATTGCTACGTGGCGAGAAAAAAAAATGAATTGTGATTATTAACCGCGGAAAGAAAAACTTTCAAGGCCCAGTCGTTCAGCACTTGAGGATGGGCCAAAGGACTTGAGCAAATTCCTGATTACGAGCGACACATCGAATGAGTCAAGGGGAAAAACTTGTCAAGTACCTCATCTGCACAGTAATGAAATCGTAAAATGGAAAACGACATTCATTTCAAACTACGTACGAACCGATGTCGGCTGAAATATTTTTTTGAACATTGAGAGAAAAGTTTAACCGGTGGGTTGACAATTATTTTTTTCAAAGGTCAATGATTCGAAAAATACCATTGCAGAATGAAAACGCGGGATGACCTCGAATGTTGATCAATGTGCAGAATGTGGAATTTCATGAAAACATGATATTTCGTGTCACCGAAAAGAAATTTTCGCGCAAACTTTCATTCTGATGAGTGAAGATTGACCAAAATGTTTAATGTCATCCTCCGTTTCTATTCCGAAAAGATAATCTTTCAATCTCAATTCTCTTGGCGTGACGAACCTGCAGTTTGAAAGATTTGAGAAATTCGTAATAATCGGTGAAAAATCCGGTCCAGGGAATTCGCAAGAGATTTTGTTCACGCTTCGGGGTCGAGAACCGCGCGTGGTAAAAAAAAACCACGTTGGTTTCGTAAGGGAAAAGAAACGGGAGCAAAATTTTGATATTGCTATTTTTATTAATTTAAATATCAGTCGGCTATTCGAAATATCGAAACTTTATGAAAACAATTGAGAATTTCCGATTATTCTCAAGTCGATAACGAGGGGAGAAAAAATAATTCTTACTATTGCTCGGAATCGGAATAAAAATATCCCCGGAGGGCGGTCTTTTCTTGAAAAAATAAATAGAAGTCAATTCAACGGAGATTCAAGTAATTGAAATAAAGAATTTGTCACTGGTACACGAATAAAGTGAAAGCCAAAAAAGTGATTTTTACTATTGCTAGGAATCGATAGAAAAATATTCCCCAACCTCGGTCTTTCCTTGTACAAATGAATAAAAACTGATTCTACGGAGATGCAACTAGTTGAAGAAAAAAAAATGATTGTCACTGGTACACGAATAAAAGACTCGCGAAAATTTTTTTTTAATCAGTCTGACGAAAAATTACCCGGTCGGTGGTCAATTTTCTTTTTTTCATTGAAAATTTGCGAATAGAAATAAATGCAGGGGAAGAAGAGAGTTTTGATTATTTTGGCATGAAAAAATTGTCTTTCACAATTTTCGGCTGATGGAATTAGTAAATATTCTCGACTTACGTTCGAGATGTTCTCGTCGATCCGTTAGTTTTGTCTCCTGCTTGCAATAATTGAACGTGATCCGGTTTGTATACGCCAATTATTTTTCTTCCGCTGATACTTCTTACGTGATTTCTGTCCTGATGTATGACACGATTCCTCAATCCTGTTGAAAATCATTCAATTAATAAACGTATTGATTATGTCGTCATGCTCGTCCTCAATATCGTGGAAATTTTCTTATTTTACTTTTTCTTCCTTAACGCTTCATTTTACTTTTTTCACTTGAATACATTTTTCAATATTCAATATTCAATTCAAAAACAGAGAAAAAATTTGTAATCAATTTTATGAATAATTCGGATGTTGCTGCCAGCCGATTACGTGAGGGTTGAAAACCGTGAAGCGAGAATTCCTCAGATTGATGCGCTATATGAGAATGTACCATTTTCGAACGAAAAATAAAAACTATAAAAAATTCAAAAATATTCATACGATACAATGTCACAAAATCGACACGAGAATATCGATCACATTGATTATGGGCATAAATAAATAAAAAAATTTTCATCAAATCCTTCCGGCGTTGATTTGTTTCCCCTTTCTTACACTTACTTTTCAAATCTCGGCGGTGGATATTCGTGTCTCAGGCAACATATAGTACGATTGTACGTTGAAGGTTCGTTTTGTTTCCGCGCGGCCGAGAAAGAGAAGGGGGGGAGCACAACACTGAGGCCGCGTCCTCAAGGCAAACTAAGGACAATGTCAACAAAATTGAAAGCCTCCATCAAACATTGTTATGAGAATTTTTTTTTTCAGCAATAATCGAAAGGTAGAATGAAAAACTTTAATCCAAAACAACAAAAATCTAATGAAATTCAACTCGAAGCGATGTGTTATAAAGACGATAAAAACAGAAAAAAGGCGAAAAAAATGTCATATCAAAATCGCGAAAAAAAAAATATATATATTGATAACTGTGGGAGAAATGGAATGTTTCGTCATTTACGGACACGGCAGAACGAAGTTTTCAGCCCTCAAAATGAAAATGATAAATTATTTGAAATTAAAAAATACTCTACGATATATGTTGTGCCTTTTGTCTTGTCCTCTGTCAATCACAAAACGTCGATGGAATGTCGGTCCCGTGGAAAAATTTGTATCGCACAGCGACAGACATGTTCGGAAAAAATTATGATTAGTAACGACAGATTTCCGAACAAAAGTAAAATATTCTTCCGTCAAAAAATAACGAGAATCCTCCGGGCGTCGCGATTAGAATTTTTTCATCGCGATATCACCTGACAATGGGGAAAATATTTAATTTCTCAACGAAACGATGTATTTGAACAAGCCAGAAGCCTCGCTGCTACGAAAATGGCGGCGCAAAACACGTGTCGAACAGAGAAAGGCGGCCTCCACGACCTTGTCAATGACACGAACGGTTTCACGATTCCTTGAAAAAAACTCTTCCCTCCCAACTAACATATTCCTTCTACCGTTCGATAAACAATTTCTTATTGTTCTCCGGGAAAGTTCCGTTGAAAATAGGTTTTCAAAAGATAAATGTCAAAAATATTTTTGCCCGAGAAAGTTCTCGATCGTTAATGTGTCGTTACACGCGGGATTTACATCCCAATCACGGATTACAACGATACGACAATACAATTTGCTCGTTAAATACTGTTAATGCAAATTTGAACGAATAAACACGAGTTTTACTATGAATAACACCCATTGTGAATGAATGATACGTTCGGAATTTCTTCTCGTCCACGAGATAAAAAGTTTCGACGTTCGACTTTCGCGGTTAGACGGTACAAACGTTCGCTACTTACTTTCTCGATGATTTTTCGACGATCAGGAAAAATGTCTATCCCGAGTGAGAATTATCCGATGATCTCTCTTCGCTGTAATCACTTTAATTTGTTATCTCTTCAGTTTTAATGAACGTGTGTGCACTGATTTCAATTTTCACGTCGAACTTCTTCCTTCGAAGGTTTGCCGATGAATACAACGGTATGGCGGTCACGATGCGAGAAGGGGGGATGACGGGCTTAAGAACGACTGCGCACGCAGCACCGATTCCGCTGTCCCGCCGAGTTACAAGACACCAAGAATGGGCTAGCTAGAACCGACATTTTCAAATTTTGCATTCTCCGTGTTCCGTCGTTCCGCAGAAATACGGAATACAAAGAATGGACCGGAACCGTCTTGATTCGCAAGGCGGCTAACCGCGAAAGTCGAACGTCGAAACTTTTTATCTCGTGGACGAAAAGAAATTCCGAACGTATCATTCATTCACAATGTGTGTTATTCATAATAAAACTCATGTTTATTCGTTCAAATTTGCATTAACAGTATTTAACGAGCAAATTGTATTGTCGTATCGTTGTAATCCGTGATTGGGATGTAAATCCCGCGTGTAACGACACATTAACGATCGAGAACTTTCTCGGGCAAAAATATTTTTGACATTTTAAGTCTGTGCCTTCGGCTTGACCCTTCGGAGATTACCTTCAGTTTCCTTCTCATGTTTATGCGCTCTGAAATACCCCCCGCCTGAGACATCTATAGTGGGATATAGGTACTTTGAGCCGATATTCAAGTGTCGGCTAGCGCGGTGAACCGCGAACTTCTTCAGTACGCTTTCGTTTTCCGAAACGTGTATGTGTGTGCTACAGAAAACCTCGTTGTAACGTTCGTTATCGTTTTTGATTGGGAAAAGAATTGGGATGGTAAGTATTTCCCCCTTTTCTTTCGTCCTTCTTTTAAAATTCCAGGGATAAATGAGGTACAGGCGATCTCCGTCAAATCTCCTGTCAGGGAGGTTAGAGAGTCGCCGCGACGTTTGAAGGCTGGCGAGCCGCAGCCGCAATCGAGACAACGGCTGACGAGCCGCAGCCGTAGCCAAAGAAAAGGTTGAGGAGCCGCCAACCTAGCATGTTCGCAGCCATTTTCTCGGACGCAAATGCAAAAAATGTTCGCAGACATTCTCTCGAACACACACATAAGAGATTTTCTCAGACACTCTTCCGAACTCATGAACAGAGGATGTTCGCAGACATTCTCTCGAACTCAGACGGTGTTTCTGCCCTTCCAGGGATTTCATCTTCTTTTCCTCTCTATTCAGATGGGCGACAACGCCGCGTATGTTACGCTAGAAGAATTGCTGGGCGAGGCGGCTGATTCAGAGGAACAGGACGCAGTCTTGGACAACCTAAAGAAATTAGCCTCGGATACTCTCCCCGAAGGTTGGCAGAAGAACAAAGTTCTCGACCTCTCAAGGGAATTCCTCTTTGGGAAACAGGATAATATCGATCCTCAGATTTTGAATAAAATTCGATTTGCTCTCCCCACTGTGGGTATTGCCAAGGCGTTCGATCCCGATGCTGCGGGATTAAGTGAAAAGAGCTTCAGGGATTATAAAGTCATAATGTTGAATTGGGCATTCTGCAGAGCGTTGATAACGAGCCCACCAGCGGTGGTCAGTAAGATTCGAGGCTCCACAGCGCAGGCCGAACTCTTTCTCCATTTCATCAACCCTCTGAAGCATTTATTCGTCTCAAGGGCTGAAGCAGATACACAACTAAAACAAGTGGCAGGGGAGAAGTAACGAGAAGGGGAGGATTCGGAAGAAGAAGAGGAACCGCCACGGAAGCGGTCTCGATTGGCGGAACTAGAGACTCGAGTCGACACAATGTTTGAAATATTGTGTCATAAGATGGATGAGATGAAGAATCCACAACAAAGAAACCACCGAACGGAGACAGATTCCCATTCGGAAAAAGGAAACGACAGTTCGGATGATTCGAAATCAGAGTGCTCGGATGAGGACGACAGTTCATGGACAGCTCCAGGATAAGACCCATTTAAGTCGGGATCAGGAGACTTGTATCTATCGCTGATTCCGCTGGTGAAAGACTGCGAGCCGGATATTCCAGAACCGGATCCTGAAATCAAAGCTCAGGGGAAAGCCTGTCAAAAGCTGGGCTTGGCATCGTGGAACAAAATAAGATACAAGGATGTCCAAAAGAAACTGCACGCTTTTCCGGTATTTGACGCGCTCAAGACGAATAGTCAGTTGGGAGCCATTGCCCCAAAATCCTTCGTCCAGACGGTCTTGACTAAATCAGATTCGTTGGCAGGCACGATTACTCATGGCCTATTGCTGCAAAGGGCCAACCGCCAACTGTTCCCCTCAACAAAGAAAACGTAAAAAAATACGCAACAAAAACATCGCGCCAAATGTCAGTGGAATTAGAATCAATGCTTTGTCAAGAGGTGGTAGAGAAAGCAAAGTGGGACACGGGATTCATCTCCCCCATGTTTTTAATCCCGAAGCCAGATGGAAAATTCCGACAAATCTTCAACCTGCGCTGCTTGAACGAATACTTACAACCAGCAAAATTTCGTCTGCTAAGTCAGCGCAAGATCCCGTCATTTCTTCAAAAGGACGACTTCTTGGCGAAGATAGATCTGTCGCAGGCATATCTTCATATACCAGTAAAAAAAGAGTCATCGCAGATACCTGTGCCTATCTTACAACAACTGTCTGTTCAACATGACCTGTCTTCCTTTCGGTCTATCCACGGAGCCGTTGGCATTCTCGCGAGTGAGCAATCGGATAGCAGAGGTTCTTCGACAGAAGGGAATTCGGGTAGTCGTGTACTTGGACGATTTCCTGTTAGCTCATCAGAACGCCCAAGATCTCCAGGCTCAGATCAGAATTATCATAAGCCTTCTTCGATCGTTGGGCTGGGTAGTAAACATCAAGAAGTCTATAATCTCACCAACGCACAGAATCGAGTTTTTGGGAATTTTATGGGACACCGAGCAAAACGAAATGGCACTTCCCAACGACAAAAAGGAGAGGATACTCGATCTCATAAACGAACTGACCAAGTCAGAATGCTGGAATTGGACACAGGGGACATCCCTTTTAGGGATGCTGACTAAATTGTCATTGATTATTGTCAGAGATGACTCCGAAAAAGAAGATTCCACTCAACAAAGAGAGCCTAGACTGTCTGTGGTGGAGATCGAACATTCATCGGACGCGACAAATTTTCTATCGAGACCCGGACATTTTCTTAACGACAGACGCCTCTCAAGAGGGTTGGGGGTTCCAGATGGACGCTATTCACCAAGCAGGGAGTTGGACAGCGGACCAAATGAACTGGCACATCAATCGGAAGGAGCTCTTCGCGATTTTATTAGCCATCCAGACGTTAAAAGAGCAGCTCCAGGGCAGAACGGTGATGTTGCAGATAGACAACAAAACGGCCTTAGCCTACATCAAGTAACAAGGGGGAACACGATCCCAAGTTCTCCTGAGGGTGGTCAAGGAGCTGTTGCTGCTGTTGGAGAGATACAAGATTCGCTTAATACCATTTTACCTACCGGGAATTTACAACACTCTGGCAGACAGACTCTCCAGGAACCTTCCACTTCCAGACTGGCATCTCAGCACCGAGATCGTCGAGAGAGTCTTCAGGAAGTGGGGAACCCCCGAAGTAGATTTGATGGCGACAACTTTCTCCAAAGTGGTACCAGCTTATGCGTCGTAGGATGCGAACGATCGAGAAGCGATGTTCATCAATGCGTTCAGCCGAGTATGGGATGTGAAGTTAGCTTGGATATTTCCACCGCCTCCACTAATGCCGAAGGTTCTTCAACACCGGAACTCAGCGAGGGGAATTTTTCTGATAGTAGCGCCGAGGTGGGAGAAAACGTTTTGGAGAGGGGACTTGAAGAACAGGAGTCTAGCTGCGCCATTCCAGCTACTTAACCTCGAACGCCACCTGGTGGACATGGCAATAGGGCGGCCCCCAGAGAACGCCAGGAATCTCGTTTTAGAGGTCTGGAAGGTACGAGGTGGGAAAAACTCGTGAGTGGATTAACAGAATCGCAAGTTAACTGGTGGGTTCTGCCTGGGGAGATTCATCGTGGAAGACCTACTCTTCGGTCTGGAAGCAATGGCTGAGTTGGTGTAAAGGAAACAAAGTACCGTCGGATAACCCCACTGCCCAACAGTTGGTAGCTTATCTAAGCTACCTGTTCTGTGAAAAGAAGCTCGCCCACAATTCAATCTTGACCCAGAAGTCGGTGATATGCTCGCTTAATAGTCCAGAAGGAGAGAGCAGTTTGAGCACACACCCATTAGTGAGATCGTTACTTAAAGCAATTGGCATCCAGAGAGCTAAGTCGATAAAGCCGTCTAGATCCACCATATGGGATGTGCAAGTATTGATGGAATGGATGACGAGTCACCTGCCTGACGAGAAAAGTATTTTTCAAGTGTCGCGTTTTACGGCTCTTCAGTTGTTACTGGCATCCGGGAGGAGAATTCACGATTAAACGCTGTTATCGATCGAGCCAGAAAACTGCATTGTTTCAGAAGACGAGATAGTCTTCTGGCCAGAATTCGGTTCAAAGACCGACAGGCTAGATCATCGACAGTCAGGCTGGAAAATCACTAGTTCAAAAGATGAGGTTTTCGATTTAGTCAAATGGCTCAAGGTGTTGATTAGTTTGTCGGCCGAAAGGCGCAAAGCACGGCAAGATTTACATCAGCTGTTCATTACGACAAAAGGAATAGTTAAAACGGCGTCGAGAGCGATCATCGCGGGCTGGATCCAAACGGCATTGAAGGAAGCGGGAATCCAGGCCAGCCCAGGCTCGGTCAGATCGGCAGTATCGTCCCATAAGTATAATAACGAAATGAGCATGGACGAGCTGTTGAAGAGAGCTAATTGGAAAGGAGCAACAAATTTCTTCAAACATTATTGTAAGAGAGTCGAAAAATCCAAACATTCGAGACCTAAGAGTTCGCTAATAGAAAGTTTCACACCAGTTTGATACTGGTTTTTGATTTCATTGATTAAGAATTACAAGCTGTAGCTCAACAACGGCATTTCAATTGAAATAAAAAAAAATCTATATGTATATATTGATATACATTCTCAATTCATGAAGTCACAGTACGCTTTCAAGTGCCGGCAGATTACAAACATCTCTCCGAAGGGTCAAGCCGAAGGCACAGACTTAAAATAGCAACGTTTTCCACCCTGTAAGGAAGAAAACGTATATTTTAGGTCTTGCCGAGGCTTGACCCGAGTGAGGGCTTGCCGTCATTCGGAGAAATCACTGAAGAAGTTAGCGGTTCACCGCGCTAGCCGACACTTGAATATCGGCTCAAAGTACCTATATCCCACTATAGATGTCTCAGGCGGGGGGTATTTCAGAGCGCACATCCATGAGAAGGAAACTGAAGGTAATCTCCGAAGGGTCAAGCCTCGGCAAGACCTAAAATATACGTTTTCTTCCTTACAGAGTGGAAAACGTTGCTTTTTATCTTTTGAAAACCTATTTTCAACGGAACTTTCCCGAAGAACAATAAGAAATTGTTTATCGAACGGTAGAAGGAATATGTTAGTTGGGAGGGAAGAGTTTTTTTCAAGGAATCGTGAAACCGTTCGTGTCATTGACAAGGTCGTGGAGGCCGCCTTTCTCTGTTCGACACGTGTTTTGCGCCGCCATTTTCGTAGCAGCGAGGCTTCTGGCTTGTTCAAATACATCGTTTCGTTGAGAAATTAAATATTTTCCCCATTGTCAGGTGATATCGCGATGAAAAAATTCTAATCGCGACGCCCGGAGGATTCTCGTTATTTTTTGACGGAAGAATATTTTACTTTTGTTCGGAAATCTGTCGTTACTAATCATAATTTTTTCCGAACATGTCTGTCGCTGTGCGATACAAATTTTTCCACGGGACCGACATTCCATCGACGTTTTGTGATTGACAGAGGACAAGACAAAAGGCACAACATATATCGTAGAGTATTTTTTAATTTCAAATAATTTATCATTTTCATTTTGAGGGCTGAAAACTTCGTTCTGCCGTGTCCGTAAATGACGAAACATTCCATTTCTCCCACAGTTATCAATATATATATTTTTTTTTTCGCGATTTTGATATGACATTTTTTTCGCCTTTTTTCTGTTTTTATCGTCTTTATAACACATCGCTTCGAGTTGAATTTCATTAGATTTTTGTTGTTTTGGATTAAAGTTTTTCATTCTACCTTTCGATTATTGCTGAAAAAAAAAATTCTCATAACAATGTTTGATGGAGGCTTTCAATTTTGTTGACATTGTCCTTAGTTTGCCTTGAGGACGCGGCCTCAGTGTTGTGCTCCCCCCTTCTCTTTCTCGGCCGCGCGGAAACAAAACGAACCTTCAACGTACAATCGTACTATATGTTGCCTGAGACACGAATATCCACCGCCGAGATTTGAAAAGTAAGTGTAAGAAAGGGGAAACAAATCAACGCCGGAAGGATTTGATGAAAATTTTTTTTTTTATTTATGCCCATAATCAATGTGATCGATATTCTCGTGTCGATTTTGTGACATTGTATCGTATGAATATTTTTGAATTTTTTATAGTTTTTATTTTTCGTTCGAAAATGGTACATTCTCATATAGCGCATCAATCTGAGGAATTCTCGCTTCACGGTTTTCAACCCTCACGTAATCGGCTGGCAGCAACATCCGAATTATTCATAAAATTGATTACAAATTTTTTCTCTGTTTTTGAATTGAATATTGAATATTGAAAAATGTATTCAAGTGAAAAAAGTAAAATGAAGCGTTAAGGAAGAAAAAGTAAAATAAGAAAATTTCCACGATATTGAGGACGAGCATGACGACATAATCAATACGTTTATTAATTGAATGATTTTCAACAGGTGTTCAGGAATGAGCATGGTCAAATTCTCGCGCCGCCACTCGCGCTCCCAGCGCGGCAGTATAGTCGCGAATATGGATTACAGGCGGCTGTCAAGTTGTCGGGTGGCGCTGCCACAAGGGATATCGTGACAACTTGACCAGCGTCCATATTAATTATTCTCTTCTTATCCGGACGTCAAACCGGGGAGACGTGTGAGCTCTCGCTCTCTAGGACCTCGCGACACGAGGCATCGCGGCCATCTCCGACAAGGACCGCTCAGCCTTGCTCGGTTAACTCCTTTTCGGTGTGTTAAAGTGTCCGCATTATCACGGCGAAGTGACTGCTCCTTTAGTATTTTTATCAAGTGTATTCTCCGGGACAATTATTCAGTTAAACTCTTGGTAATCTCCGTTTTTCTCTTACCACGCGGCGGACACGTGTTGGTGTTACGCAGTTTTATGCGAGTGATCGCTCTTTAACGGACGTTTGCCCTTTGTATATTGGCAATAAATTATTAAAAGTGTACTCTCTAAACGCCTCGTGTCAGTCTCTTATTTACTCAAACCCAAAATTCTCTTGCATGATTCCATCCCGCCCTCGATCATAAAAACAGCGGCAAAATCCGGGTCAGTTTCCGGAACAACAGGATTGAGGAATCGTGTCATACATCAGGACAGAAATCACGTAAGAAGTATCAGCGGAAGAAAAATAATTGGCGTATACAAACCGGATCACGTTCAATTATTGCAAGCAGGAGACAAAACTAACGGATCGACGAGAACATCTCGAACGTAAGTCGAGAATATTTACTAATTCCATCAGCCGAAAATTGTGAAAGACAATTTTTTCATGCCAAAATAATCAAAACTCTCTTCTTCCCCTGCATTTATTTCTATTCGCAAATTTTCAATGAAAAAAAGAAAATTGACCACCGACCGGGTAATTTTTCGTCAGACTGATTAAAAAAAAATTTTCGCGAGTCTTTTATTCGTGTACCAGTGACAATCATTTTTTTTTCTTCAACTAGTTGCATCTCCGTAGAATCAGTTTTTATTCATTTGTACAAGGAAAGACCGAGGTTGGGGAATATTTTTCTATCGATTCCTAGCAATAGTAAAAATCACTTTTTTGGCTTTCACTTTATTCGTGTACCAGTGACAAATTCTTTATTTCAATTACTTGAATCTCCGTTGAATTGACTTCTATTTATTTTTTCAAGAAAAGACCGCCCTCCGGGGATATTTTTATTCCGATTCCGAGCAATAGTAAGAATTATTTTTTCTCCCCTCGTTATCGACTTGAGAATAATCGGAAATTCTCAATTGTTTTCATAAAGTTTCGATATTTCGAATAGCCGACTGATATTTTTATTAATAAAAATAGCAATATCAAAATTTTGCTCCCGTTTCTTTTCCCTTACGAAACCAACGTGGTTTTTTTTTTACCACGCGCGGTTCTCGACCCCGAAGCGTGAACAAAATCTCTTGCGAATTCCCTGGACCGGATTTTTCACCGATTATTACGAATTTCTCAAATCTTTCAAACTGCAGGTTCGTCACGCCAAGAGAATTGAGATTGAAAGATTATCTTTTCGGAATAGAAACGGAGGATGACATTAAACATTTTGGTCAATCTTCACTCATCAGAATGAAAGTTTGCGCGAAAATTTCTTTTCGGTGACACGAAATATCATGTTTTCATGAAATTCCACATTCTGCACATTGATCAACATTCGAGGTCATCCCGCGTTTTCATTCTGCAATGGTATTTTTCGAATCATTGACCTTTGAAAAAAATAATTGTCAACCCACCGGTTAAACTTTTCTCTCAATGTTCAAAAAAATATTTCAGCCGACATCGGTTCGTACGTAGTTTGAAATGAATGTCGTTTTCCATTTTACGATTTCATTACTGTGCAGATGAGGTACTTGACAAGTTTTTCCCCTTGACTCATTCGATGTGGCGCTCGTAATCAGGAATTTGCTCAAGTCCTTTGGCCCATCCTCAAGTGCTGAACGACTGGGCCTTGAAAGTTTTTCTTTCCGCGGTTAATAATCACAATTCATTTTTTTTTCTCGCCACGTAGCAATCGGCGAATAATCACGAGTTTTGAATTATACTCATGAATCTTAACGCGACCCTCATTTCTGTCATATTACTCAGGCTCTACCTACTGATACTGCTGTTGGTCACCGGGCGCTGTTCTACCCGAAGAAAGTCCAATGTTTCCATAACATACGTGGGTTTCATCATTTTCACCGAACAAAAGGAAGTGACATTTCTGTTTTGCTTACTTATTCGCCTGCCTAAATTCCTATTGACTTTTTACCATAGCACAAGTCGTAAAAATGCCGCTTCCCGTTAATAAGAAGTTCCGTGGTCGAAAGTCATTCAAAAATTTATCATCACGGCAGCGGCGTGCAATTAGAAGGGAAATTCGAATAAATAGTTACCTCGTATCAGAAATTAAAACCCGTGAACAAGCGTCGTCCGTACAAAGTCAGGCAACAAGGACAAATTCTTCCCATGAGACAATTGATAATTGTAGCTTGCACAGCGCAGATCCTGTGGATCCCGTGGAACCTTGTTTGTTGGAGATAGAGTCCATGATCGCTGTACCGTTAAATGAGGTTAGGAATTGTAGCGTCAGTATCGGCCAAAACGATAATGGAGACGATAGCATTGAAGCATCCTTGGATCTTGATACAGAGTCTAGCGAGGAATCCGACTCCTCGGAAACATCGGTAACAGGTCCCAGGGATAGCTTTCGTGATAACGTAGCCTCGTGGTTGGTCGAGAACAGCATTTCTCACCGTGCCGGCGATGATCTTCTCAAAATTTTCAAAAGGCATTCATGTTTCGCAACTCTTCCGAAGTCTGTAAAAACGCTTTTGGCTACTCCGCGCAAACCGGTCGAGCTGCTAGACGTACACCCGGGACAATATCTCCATCTGGGATTAGAGTCCGCCATCATTGATATTCTCGATTCGATTGAAATAGATAAAATTCCAGCTTGCTCGGAGCTGGATTTTAACACGGACGGGGCCAGTCTCGAGAATTCGGGCAAGAATCAAATATGGCCTATTCAATGCAGAATTGCGAATCTCGAAAATACATCGGTCGGGTTGATCGGAATATATAGAGGGCCAACAAAACCTACGACTGCGATGGAGTTCTGCAGACGTTTTGTTGAAAATGTTAATCGAATCGTAGCAGAGGGCGGCATTGTTTATCATGAATCCAAGTATTCTCTCGTTATTCGAGCATTCATTGCTGATGCACCCGCTCGTGCTTTCATATTGTGAAATGTGGGCCATAACGCGACGCAAACTTGTTCAAAATGCAAAATTTCTGGTCAAACTTTGGGCAAACGTATGTCGTATGAGAAAATTGAAAATGTACCGCGAACCGATGGAGAATATTTTAACGAAATAGATGAAGAACATCTGCATGCCGCGGAGAGTCCCCTTTCCCATCTTCCTATGGGCCCCGTATCGCAAGTTCCATTCGATCCCATGCATTTGTTGTATCTCGGTGTCATGAAGCGAATGTTAATGGCTTGGGTCGATGGAAAGTTTTCGAAAGCGTGTAAGTTGTGTGCCTTCGACATTCGTATAATTTCGGATAGACTCAAACTTTTGTTCGATTGGTGCCCTAGCGAATTCGCGCGGTCACCCCATCTGCTGGATCGTTATGGCCGATCGAAGGCTACCGAGCTTCGACAATTTTTGTTATATTCGGGGGCCGTTGTTCTTTATGGTATCTTGCCCGCTGTCTTCTATGATCACTTCCTCCTGCTGAGCAGTGCCGCTCGTGTCTTGGTTTCTTCCAATCCGCCCCGTCGACAATTGACATACGCTAGAATGGCGTTGAAACTTTTTGTTGTTCAACGCCCGAGACTTTATGGTCATGATTTCGTCAGCTATAACGTTCACGGATTATTACATCTCGTTGACGACGTGGAATATCTTGGTCCGGCCGACGAGTATTCCACTTTTCCGTACGAGAACGCTATGCGATACTTTCGCCGATGTATCAGAAAACCACATTTGTCTCTGCAGCAAATAGCAAACAGACGGGCAGAACGTGCTCGAGTAATTGGTTGTCGACCCCGCGTGAAGCGATATAAAGACCTGGTAGCCCTCTATCGACATGAAAGTGGACCGCTACCACGTGATATTCTCGTTGACGAGGTTCTCCAGTTCCGCCGCTTGAAAAGTTGTCGGTTCATCTTGACCGCAAAGAACCGTAATCGCTACTGCCTGCTTAAAGATTTCAAAGTTTGCACAATTGAGAACATTATTAAATATCAGAATAATACTTGGTTGATTGTAAAGAAATTCGAATCGTTAGAACCGTTCTTTGATGTAGGTATTTCGTCGTCTGATGTTGGGTATTTCAAATGCAAAGCACTCAGTCGCCTAATAACTATGGTGCCGTTTAACGATGTACTTGCAAAGTGCTATGCGATGCCCTTGTGGGCGCCGCGTCGCTTCGACGAAAACGGCAGAGAATCGCTGGTCGATGGTACATTCATAGTAGCTACGATGAACGTTCTTGCTACTTATTAAGGGTCCATTAAGATCGAAGGGGGGGTTGTTTTTTTTCCAGGGTTTTCCACATTTCTGAGCGGGTTATTCGCGAATTGATTTTAATCTAACGTATCTACTTGTATTATCAGCCACCCCGCATCCCTAATCCTAAGTAGATATTCTCGTGTTTTTTAATTTATTTTAAAATAGACAAAATGCATGAATCACGCCCATCGAGAAACACAGATCCGCCCGCACGCCTTGCCGATTACGTTCCCGAGTTTATAACCACATCGTCGGATGATAATTGCGGAAGCTTCAATGAGCGGTCAGGAGAGAACAACACCGCTTTTTTGCACATGCAACAACAACAGGGCATGTCTGAAATTCGACGCGCAATGGAGACGTTGGACGAACCATCGTCTGCTAATGGGCTGTCGTTCATGGGTTATGGTCAAGGGACAGATTTGAGTTAGAGAATGCCTAAGAATAATCCCGTGGGCAATGATGGATGAACGTTCCATTTCAAATAGAAAGAAACGATAACTCATCGTTTATTCCTCGGTCTCTTTGAGTTTGTTCTCCGAATACAAACGCATGTCCATAAGCTATTCTCCCGTTGTTTTTAGTAATCACCGAAACATTACGAAGAACTTTCAACTTTGAGGTCGTCGACGCCACAACCAAATTTTAATCAACCAATAATTCAATTCAACCCGCCACTGCAACACAACGACCCACAGACGCGACACCAATTGGCGCTACAAAACAACGAAACTGAGACACTGAAGAGCAACCTGCTACTGCACCACAACGATCCACGGACACGACACGACCCGTCCCTGCTATACCACGAAACAGACACGCGACAACAATTTTCACTGGGAGGCCGCGAAACACAAACACCACAGGGCGACACGACAGGGCACCACAATGATACACACATGCGAAACCAACATTCACTGGGAGACAACGAAACACTAATACCGCACCCATTGTCACTACAACACAACGAAACAGAGACCCAACAGAGCAACCGATCGGTACACTACAACGATACGCAGACACAGCACCAACCGCCACTTCAACGCGGGGAAACACGGACACGACAGAGCGACCCATTAATGCAAGACAACGAAACCCAACCACGACATCAATCTCAACTGCAACGCGACGAAACACCGACGCGACATAGCGACCGGTTAGGGCAGCGCAACGAAACACGAACAAGTCACCAATCGCCACTTGAACGCGACGAAACGCAGACACGACATAACGACCGGTCAGTGCAACACAATGAAAGACAAACACGACCCTCCCTGCCACGCCAACGCGATGAAACACACACACGACGCACACCATCACGGAACACGGACGAAACATAACAGCAACATCATAACCGGACAATTACCGCGGACGCAGAACGACAAAATTCCACAGGACGCAACCACACGATCGGAACACAAAATACATTGAGACAGCACGCACTCTGGGACGAAGTACGGAATCCTGTGCAACCGGGTTATCAACGACCGTGGCAAAACCCGCCGCAACCGTGGCCGCATCACAATAATCAACCATTTATTTATGCATCGCAAGAGTCAGTAAATTTCGCTATTAGCGAAATACAGTAAGTTTGCATCTGGAGGAATGGCTATTCCAAACCCTCTTCGTTATACATTCTTATTCTTTTTCTTGTCATTCAGGTCGCTGCGAATATTCGTAACGAAAGAGATGCGGTGCGTATTGAATTCGAAATGGAACCTTCGCTAAACCCTTTCTCACTACATTTATCGCACGCTCAGTGCAATTATTGTAAAAGACACCGATTTTTGTTGTTGATTGAATATTTGGATTGTTTTAATGTATAGCAAACTTCGAAACTTGTATGAACGAGAATAGTCAACCGATTTCCCGAGCAAGCCCAACTCGTTGCCACTTTCAAGCCCCGAGCAAGTCACCGACTTTGAGAACATCCCGGATAAAGACTACAGGAAAATAGTAATTTCATGCAAAAACGTGTATTTTCGAACAACAGTCTATGCACGATCTTTCACCAAATTATTCCAATGTTATTGACTTTTTTTTCTCAGATCAGTTACTTGGGTTCCCTGGGTGGCCATACCTTGACCGAAACGGCCAACGAAATTCTGAAGAACGCCATGAAGGACTCTGTATCACCAGCTTAGACGTGGCACGGTCGGAAGAGGGGCGAGATCGCTCTTGAAAAGTCGAGATTCGCGAAAGCGCTTTATGGTGTGTTAAGCTGGTTTTCTTTTTTTTTTTCAATTTCTTTTTTTTGTAAAGAATTTTTCCCAATGTGGGGGTCAATGATAGATTTTTAATTGATATATTTTCTTTAACAGCGTCTGTTGCGAGAAATCGGAACTTACCGAAGCCCAGCTGGTCCAAATTCACCGATGCGATGGTGAACGCGCTGAGAAGTTCCAAACAGCGTCACCGAAATAGTCTGAACCGTGGGGCTAATCTGAGGAGGAATCAGGAAAACGATCGACAACGTTTCGACGAAACCAGAGAATTGGATGGTACCGAATCTTCCGAGGATGACGAGGAACGTCGCGGCCGAAGAAGCAGGGAACGCTCTCGCAGCCGGAACAACCGGCGAATGCACAGAGCACGGTCGTTGTCTGTTTCTGACGCAAGACCGGGCACTCCCGATACACCGTGAATATGGAATACCGACGATACGCTCCCGTCTTGGTAATTTATGTCCTCTTGAATCAGTCCAGTCTATACGTTCAAACTCAATTTGCTTATCAGATTCTTCACACATGCACGTGCAAACAAAGCATATTCACGTTAAATTCCTTTTCTTTGCATAAATTATCGTCTTACCTTGAACTCTTGAGCACACTTTCTCTATCGAGTCACACTTTCTTTGAACAAAATCATTGGAAAAACCTTATAAATAATATAAAATTATGCACATTCTGATCCACCATGAAGAACAATGCTTTCAATTTACGCTTAGTAAAAAAAAAAAAAATCGTCGACTTTGAGCGATTACGGAGAACAAGACTGGAGCGGCCAGTTGAATTCGGCGTTGATCCATTCATGGCATGTTTCATATATTTTTTGTTCAAAGCGTTCAAACCTTCTCGTCTTTATTCTTTTTTTTTTACATTCCCCAGTGTCGGAATGTTTTTTTTTTGTTTTTTTTGTTTTTTTAATTTCTTTTCTTTGTTTGAAAACTATAATCGAAATAGATATGGTTGAAAATCGTTGAAGGTTTGAGCTCTCGTCGTTCAGTGCCATTTGTCTTTTTATGTGTCGTGTTAATAAGCATTTTCATACAAATAATTAAGCTACTTAGTTAAGTAATTTTTAGGATTTAAGATGTATTGTATTACGCGCGTGAGTGTGTGAGTGAGAGTGGTTCGGATCCCACCAAAAATATGAGGTCCCCCAACGCACGGGTGTGCAGTTTAAAGAATCCGGGCCTTTGGGGGTTTTTGGGTAGATCACCAATAATTCAAAGGTGACTATCGAATCCACAAATCTCGGGTCTTTGTACTGCATATCCATATTCAGCACTTACCTCCCCGGCCCAATAATAGCCAAATGTGTAATTAAAATTATGTTAATCGTACGAAAATTGTTGTATTTATTTAGTTCACGGAGAAAATATTTCGAATATATGTCATGAGATTTTTACAATCAAGAATAAGTGCTTAATCAATGGAATCTGTAATGTATTGTCTTGCAATCGTCGAAAACGAAATTAAAAATTATATTACAATTAATTTATTCGTTCTCTTTCATACGGATTAATCCCTCTCGATGAGCGTTCAGGTTACCGCAAACTGCAATAATGATATTCACCACATAGATAAACGATTATCATTACCATTATTTCAACTTTTACAATCATATTGATATGAGTGATTGCTTGATCACGGCGTATCCGATTTAAAAATTTGCTCTGAAAATACGTGGCGTACTTTTGCTGTCCGTCTGCCGGCAACGTAGCTCGCTGTATTGCTGCAAATACCCAGCAACAGCGTGCCGTGTCTGTGCCAACAAAGATGCGTCACGACGTGCCGTATAAACGCCACCACATTGCAACTACAGTATGACACCGATTTGCCGCTGTTTTGCTACAGTTGCGTACCTCAATCCTGCCGGCAACAGGACAGCACGCCGTGCCGTCGCTTTGCCGTTTGCTTGCTGCCACACCATATCCCCTTTTTAATGTTATGTTGCTGCAACAACGTCTCTTACTTTGAACTGAAAGGGAACGCCACACCGTGCTATCTCTGTGCTTTCAACAAACCATCGTTCTCAAGCATAGTTCTGCTGTGATTAGCATTTAAGGGGTAACACCACTGTAATGACTCGAAAAAAGCGGTTTTCAAGGGATTTTTTTTCGTTTGGAAAGAAAGGTGCTAAGAAAATACAATTCAAGGAAATTATTGAATGTATATTCAAGTATATTACAAAAAATTTTCGTCCGAAAATATTCGAAAGTGGCGACGCGCGAGCCATTCTCTGGAGCCATGACGAATTCCAGGCGCACTGCGGCACGCAGCATAACTGACGCAGTTTTGACCTGGAACATAAAACAAAAATTGTCCAATATCTATACAGTCAAAGCTAGAGGAAGACGTAGGGGATTTCAAAAATACTTATTTTTGTAAAATTGGCGAGCAATCAAACAGAAAGTGTCTTTTTTCGCAAAAAAAAAAAAAAACAATCATTCGTTAATAAAAAATGTTTGGATTACCCTATCGAAAATCCCGCACGTGTTTCTCTTCGAAATGTTATTTTAAAGACATTGACAAAATTTGAAATAAAAAGAATGAAAATTGTTCGAGTTATGCTGCGTGCCGTTTTAAAAAGTGACATTTCGAGAAAAACGCGTTTTTAGTTTGTTTGAATTATAAGAAATGAGAAATTCAAAGAATAAAATTTTTTTACCGTCAATCTGCTATCCCAGGACCATAAAGCGTCCCTTCGACTCTGCAAAATTCCCCCTCACTTGCGCTTCTCGACGATTTCATGGCAGAGTGGATAACGAATAACCAGTTCAAATTTAAAACTACCCACAAAAATCTTGTCGATTACATGCGCACTGACTCTGTACTCACTATGCTGACACTTTCCTAGCAGCGTACTTTTCATTGGAAGTATTTCTAGCTGAACGCATGCTATGACGTTCGCCGGCAGGAAATTTAAGGTTAGAACACTTATATAGAGCCGCCGGCAGTCAATTCGGAGCAGCAGCTGTTTCAGCGCGCGTCCGACATGTGTCGCGGCAAGGCACGAAATTCGATGGAATTTGTTTTTTTTTTTTTTTCAATTTTAATATTTATTATTAATAATTAAATATTTTTAATAATTTTTTTTAAACAATTTACTGGTCCGGTAAAGTCCAGTAAATTTTGTTTTCGGTAAAGAAGGGTTCAGAGTATTTTTTAAGCTCATAAAAAAAAAAAAAATTTTGCCCAAATTTACAGTGGTGTTACCCCTTAACGAGGATTGCAATTTTGGCGTATTTTTGACAACATTTAACGGAATCACGAGCTATTATAATACTTTTTTATTCGGCGGCAAAAGATCCCATATTTATGTCTTTCCGTGCTGTCTCATGCTGAACTGTTGCCGTATTATTACCACAAAATGTCTATCTGGGATTTTCCGTCGGAATTTCGAAATTCTCCGCCCCGAACGAAACAACAATAAAAATTACGAAAAAAAACGTGTCGTGCTATCGAAATTATGAATTTTTCCGTTTGTTTTCGTTACAGAAAACACCCATATGCGCCCGATGATTGCCGAATACGATCCGAAGAAGCACGGAGTCAAAACCGAATTCTCGGATATAGTGCTGGTCAAGTAAGTGTCTAATTTCACATTTTTCTCACCTTCAGACGCCGGCTCGCGATGGCTGATTGTTTAGTTTGATTCAAAAAGTACGAAAAAAAAGGGAAAATGAGGCAAAACACAGTTTTTTATTGAATTATACAAAATTCGATCGAATCTTTCGAGCCCGAGATGCTTTTCACGAGATTTGTTGTCATTCGCTGCATCCACGAACGTTCATCGCTGCCGCCGCATCGCTTTCCATACTTTCTTGTCACACGCGACGTCGTTGTCATCAATAACGACGATTTTCAGCTCAAAAAACAAAATGGAGGCTCGATCGTCGATCGATGCGCGAGTGACGATTTTTCAATCGAAATTTCATACTTTTCGTCTTTTCCGAGTCTCCCTCTCGCGTCGATCGATCCAAATCGCTGCTGCCACTTTTTACTACCACGCCGCATACCGCTTCGCGATCGCTGAACTCTCCGCCGCCATTTTTCATACTCTACGCACTCGTCATCGTCCTTAATCACTCAATTTTTCATTATTCTCAATTATTGTCCATTTTTCGAACAAATCGACTGATTGAATCTCGCCGCCGCGCTCGAGAGTAGAACGCGACGACATTGAAGCGCTCCAAATTTAGATCCGCGAAAAACACTTGCTTACCGCGAGCGCGCGCGACGCAATCCTTCGCTTTTCTCAGCGCGCCACGTGTCCGGTATTATTATTTACGTCCCCGCAACTAATTTCACGCGTTCACCGTTTTTTTTCACTCGCGCCCCGTTTTCCTCGATTTTGACGATTATTACACAAATTAATTTCAATAATTCGATAATTAATTACCTAATCATTAAAAACTCGATTTTTTCGAAAAAACTTGGTCAAAAACGCGAATTTCGACGACTTTTTGTCAATTAGACAAAAAAAACGCGTGAAACGAGCGATGCCGGAAAAAAAGTGGATTTTTGTCGACTGTTGACTTTTCGAAAAAAACAATGACCTTGGAGTTTGGTGAGTCGCGCGCGCGGCCGTCGTTGAGTGATCATCGCGTTAATACGCGTCGTTTGCGAGCGAAATGCAAGGAAATTACGTGTGCAAATTGCGAAGGAAAGTCGTCGTCGCGAACGGTACCGTGTGGCGGAGGCGGCGGCGGCGGCGGAATAGCCGATGGTACTACGCGAGAGACAGAGATGGCGCGCGGTATGCGGTCGAGCGGGGGGGGGGTGCAAAATAAACTCGCCGCGAAGAAACGAGCGTGCGATACGGAGCAGAACGATCGACGGAACAAGCGAACGTTGGAAAGAAAATGAGCTTCAAAAATAATGGAAAGGGGGGGGGAGGTTGTGCGATGAGAATTGGCTCGAAAAGTGTTTGACGCTGTCTTTACCGTTTAATATGTTAATTTATATGATTGCAGACGTGCGTATAGAGTCCGGACATAAAAATCATTCGGGCTCTATCAAAAGTGCTCTGCGAAAGAAATCAATACAAAACAAACAGAAAAGCGAAAGATAAAAAAACGAGAACGGAATTTGTTGTTATTTTATAAATTGGGCATCGGTAAATGAATACGCTCGCCGATTATTTGCGATGATATCTTTATTGCAGCAAGAACTGGACTAACCGTTTATGATAATTTGGAGAGGAAGTAACGAAAGAAAAAGTAAAAACCAGAAAAGGGAAAAACATAAAGAAACAAAAGTTACGAACATAATTCACTAGGACCAAAAGTCCCTAGTGGGATTAAAACGATTTCTTGTCAAGCCAACTACCATAGGATATTTATTTCAACACTCCCACTTTGGATCGACAATAGTTTTTTTTTTTTTTTTCAGGCTTTGACAACTCCCACTCTTTCACGCAAAAACTCGAATCTTGATTTACTGAGCGGCTTTGTACATATATCGGCGATTTGGTTTTCCGAATTTACGTAGTGGAGTTCGAAAAACTTTTCTTCGTATTTTTCCCGGATGAAATGATATCGAACGTCTATATGCTTCGTTCGTTTGTGATATTCCGGATTTTTTATGAGCCTTATAGCGCTCTGATTGTCCACATACAACTTCGGAATTTCACTATCACACTTAATCAGTCCTTCCATCAGTCTTTTGATCCATATCACTTCTTTCACTGTCTGGCTAGCCGCGATATACTCCGATTCGGTTGTAGAGAGAGCTACCGAATTTTGTTTCTGCGCGCCCCAAACAATCGGTGTTTCCCCGATTTTCAATATGAAACCGCTTGTCGATCCTCGAGTGGCTTTATCCCCCGCAAAGTCCGCGTCGCTGTACGCTACGAGTTTCAAATTGTCTTCGACGCGCACAAACCGTATGCCAAAATCCACCGTTCCTTTGATGTACTTGAGGATGCGTTTCAATGCGTTCCAATGCGCCTTTTTTGGTGATTCCGCATACTGGCTGACGGCGTGAACAGCGAACGCTATGTCGGGTCGCGTCACCATTGCTAGATAAAGCAAACTACCGACCGCTTCCTTATAAGGCACGTTAATTGCCTTTTCGTCGTCGTTAATGCCCTCGAGACTCAAATCTTGATGCTGATCCGCAGGAATCGCCACCGCGTTGGCCTCACCCATTCTAAAACGCTCAAGCACTTTTCTCGCGTACGTGGCCTGGTTCGCGAAAAGTGATCCGTCCGGAAGATGTTTTATTTCCATGCCCAAAAATGTGCTCAGCGGCATGACTTTTATTTTCAGCTCGGCTGCCAAATAATCCAGCAAATCATCGATTTCGCGTTTGCTTGTCGACACCACGAGTCCATCATCGATGTAGACGGCTAGAATCAATTTTTCTTTTCCACGTTCAGCCGTGAAAACGCACGGATCCGCTTTATTTGTTTCAAGGTCGAATTTTCGAAGAGCGCTCGTAAATTTTTTGTTCCAGCACCGTGCTGATTGTTTAAGGCCATAAAGGGACTTTTGCAATTTACAGACTCGCTGTGTTTGATCCTGATAGCCCTTCGGCTGAGCCATATAAATTTCCTCGAGTAAATCGCCATTTAAAAACGCGGTTTTCACGTCGAATTGTGCCGTGAACATACCTGTAGCAGCTGCGATGGCGAGAATTGACCTTATTGATCCGAACTTGACCACTGGGCTGAAAGTCTCGTCGTAGTCCACTCCTGGTCGTTGCGTGAAGCCTTTCACGACTAATCTGGCTTTGTACCTTCCGGGGAGACCATTTGTTGCTGGTTTGTACTTGAGAACCCAACGGTTCTCGAGGATCTTCGCTCCTTCAGGCGGCTCGACGAGCGTCCACGTGTTGTTTGAACGCAAAGACTCCATTTCTTCGCTCATGGCCTCTTTCCACGAATGAGCTTCCTCGCTGTCCAGCGCTTCCTCGTACGTCATATTTTCTCTACACTCTGCAACGAACAAATCATCTATATTAAATTCAAAATCGTCGTACCTTTTCGGTCTCTGGATGCTTTCACGGTGGCGGAGCCGGTGAACAATATTTTGCGCTCCGTCGTCCGCTTGTTCGTCGCCGGCAGCTTGATTTTCGGCTGGCTCTTCTTGTTCGTGCACTTCTTGATTTTGTACTTCTCGTATCTCGTCGTTTTCTTCTTCTTGCAGCAGTTCACGAGGGTTATCTTCATCTTCGTTGACCTCTGGACGATTTGTTTCGACGACGGCTTGGTTTTTCTCTTCATCGATTTCAGTGCGTGTCTGGAGTGACTCTGGTACGAAAACGATGTCTCTAATTACGTCGACTTTGTTCTCGGACGGAAACCAGACTCTGTATCCTTTTGTGCAGTCGTCGTATCCCACGAACAAACCTCGCTTCGATTTTGGAGCCCATTTCGTCCTCTTTTGTTTCGGGATATGAGTAAAAACTTCAGTTCCGAAGATTTTCAAATCGAGACCGCTCGCCGGAGTTCCAAACCATAGTTCGTATGGTGTTTTGTCACGCACGCTACTTGTTCCGGTGCGGTTGAGCACAAAAACTGCGGTGTGAACTGCTTCGGCCCATAGGCCGAGATCCATAGATTTAGCGTACAGCATGCTTCGTGCTGCTTCCACGACTGTCCTATTTTCTCTTTCGATCGCACCATTCTGCTCCGGCGTGTAAGCGACGCTTTTTTCGTGCTTTATCCCGTATTTCTGTAGAATACTTTGAACTTCTCGATTCAGGAACTCGAGACCCTTATCAGTTCTCAGTCTTTTTATTACTTTTCCAGTTTCGGTTTCGACCCGCTTGATAAAACCTTCGAGGAGGTCTTTGACTTCCGATTTTTGTTTCAGGAAAAATACTACCTTGTAATGCGAGTAATCATCTTTAAGTAACAGAAAATATCTAGACTTGCCAACTGATACCGTGTCCATTGGTCCGCATAGATCGGCGTGGATAAGATCTGCAGGCTCCTTTGTACATGACTTGCTCGATTGAAACGGCTTGCGGCTCATCTTTCCCAGTGTGCAGCCTTCACAGAACCACTCTCCTTCGTCCTCTGCCTTCACGCCCCATTTTGACAGCATCCTTTTGACGTGCACTATATTTTGATGCGCTAATTTCTGGTGCCAGACGTTGAGAGGTTCTGACTTCTCAATGCGTGCGCACACGAGCTTGTTTTCCCCACAATCTGGCAGGAATGGGCGAAAACGCATCAAGTACAAATTTTCTTGTCTGTCTCCCACTGCAACGATGCTTTCATCTCTGCGCAACTCACATCTTCGATTGTCGGATATGTCAATTTTAAACCTTTGTCGAGAGCTGACGACAAAGAAAACAAATTATACTTCAGTTCCGGCACATACAATACCTCCGCAAGGTAATTTCTTTTCCACTGCGATCCATCGAAGGCCAGTATGTCGATTTCGCCCTTTCCAACTGCGAATATTACATCGCCGTTCCCAATCCTCACCTGGATTGGCTTGGATAGCTCTTTATAGTTGATGAACCATTGGCGCGTCGGCGACATATGCTGACTGGCTCCTGAGTCGAGGTACCATGACTCGACCGCCTGCTGAGATATCAATATTTTTACCTCGCTTACCTCTCCGACGAAAGCTCCACCTCTTCCCTGGGGCTTTGCTTGCCTTCGATTTTCTATGCTGTCAGTTCTCGTTCGACATTCTTTCTTCCAGTGCCCCGGCTTTCCGCATTTGAAACAATTTCCTTCCTTGCTTCGATTATTCGACGGCCTGCGACCTTGATACTGCTTCGCTTTTGCTGAGAAGGCGCTATTTCCTTCGTTGCCGTGCGAGTTTGAACGGAGCTCTTCAATTGACAGCCTCGCCACCAAATTTGAAAGCGTTCCCATTTCAGGAGCCGCCGACTCCCACGCTGTATTAAAATGTTGATAGGATGACGGCAAGGTTATTAAAATTTTGGTCATAACCATGCTGTCCGAGACTGGTTCTCCGAGGACGCTCAGTCGGTGGGCAAGATCCTTTACTTTTGCCACGTGGGTCGCTATGTCATCCGCGGCATCCTTGCCGAGGGAGTACCATTGCTGTTGCAGAATGTGCTTCGCTGTTTCGCTCTTGTTTTCGAAAATCCCGTGCAATGTATCCCACATCTCCTTGGCCGACGAGCAGTTGATTATGTGCAACATTTGTTGCTCGCCAATTGTGGTTACAATTATTTTTTGTGCCGCACTATCTGCTTTCAGCCAAATTTTGAGCTGCCTCTCGTACTCATTCACTGCTGCTGCATCCGCACTTGCCGCCGGCACCGGCCGAGGCGTTTCCCCGGACACAATTCCCAAGCCATCACTCGCGAGAATTAATACTCGCACTTGGAACTTCCATAACGCCCAGTTCTCGATTCCCCTGAGTTTTTCTATTTTTACACGATCGTTGTCCATTTTTCGGCTTCTTTGCACTCTCGCACGCGGCTGGCTAACCTCAAAAAGGACACACGAAAAGGTTCTAGAAAAAAGACTCGCGATTGCAATTGCGCACAAAAATTATTGTCGCGTCCACGTTTCTGGGCCCATAACCTGTTGTTATTTTATAAATTGGGCATCGGTAAATGAATACGCTCGCCGATTATTTGCGATGATATCTTTATTGCAGCAAGAACTGGACTAACCGTTTATGATAATTTGGAGAGGAAGTAACAAAAGAAAAAGTAAAAACCAGAAAAGGGAAAAACATAAAGAAACAAAAGTTACGAACATAATTCACTAGGACCAAAAGTCCCTAGTGGGATTAAAACGATTTCTTGTCGAGCCAACTACCATAGGATATTTATTTCAACAGAATTGAGGGTTAGAAAAAAACAAAAATGGCGGCTCCAGTAGCGCCATCGAATCGATCGAAAATGTCAAAGAAAAAGAATAAACAGAAAATATATCGACATATTTATTTCCCTCTTGTTTTTTTCTCTCTCGACCCGATCGCGGACTCGGCGTCTAAGTCTCGCACTGTAAACAAAAAACAAACGAAAATGCGGGGGAGGCAGGCACTAAAAATCGTTGAGAGCGAGAAACGGAGGGCTCGTTGGTCGTCGTACTGCGTCGTAGGCGCTGCCGGCTGTCAGCGGCTACTGCGTTTGTGCTCCCCCGCAATAACACGCGACACCGAATCATGAAAACGCGCACCGGTGCGCCCTGTCGTGTCTCCTGTGCGATATTTAACTCGACAAACTCAAAAACTCGACACCGATCCAACCAAATACAAAAACAATATTAATGCGGGTACCATTCCTGCGCAGGCGCACCTGCCCCCGCCATCACAAATACAATTCCGTACTAATGTTACGTCCCAGGTGGGAGAATTGAGTTTGGAATGCGCAGTCGTCGATTTTGAGCGCGATGCTTGATTTGAAAGCTATCGCCAGTGAGTCCTTTTTGACTTCTACGCTATTCCCAGACACAAATTACTAACATTTGGGTTTTAGAGATTTATGCGATGGTTTATTTTGATGATACTCTTACCCAGAGTGAAGTTTGAACACTCGAATAAATTTTGATAAACTCGCGTTCACTAATAATTGTTTGTTTGTTTACACTCTTAAGTACACTTTTGAATATTATAATTATTCAATTATTCTAAATTATTCAGTTGATTATTCGTTTAATGTCTGATTCACTGATTTCGATCGGAGTTAGAGATTTAGGATTATTTGTCAGAGTTTGACGATCGGATCTCAGTTTTAATGTTTGAATTTATAGTTAAGTTCTTTTAAGTTTTAAGATTGAGAGACTCTTGCCCAGAAGGGAAGATGACCTCTTGATTTCGATGTAAGTTTCTAACTGAAGATTTTACGAGAGCATTTTCAATGCTGGAGTAAATTTGTTGTAAGGGAGAAAAAGTGGTGGAAAAGGCTCAACGTTGCTTTTTCCAATTGGTTAAAAGAATACGATAAGGAATTCTGATTTTTGGTTGGAAGTTGAAATGTAGGGGAGTTTTCTGTAAGGTTGTGATTGGAGAATGTGATCTCGTTTTCTTAGAAAAGGAAGCTGTTCGCATTTATGCATTAGGTCTGATTTTGTGTTATGGGAAATGTCAATCATTTTCCTAGTTCTCGGGATTTTAATATGTTATCTTGCAGCTGTGTTTAGGGCTAAGGAGTTTGTGTTTCCTCGAGAATATTTTCCCAGGATTCGAATGTTTATTAATATGCTATCTTGCAGCTGCGTTTGGAGTTCGTGACTGAGATAAAGAGTTCCGTGTTTCTTCGAGAGCATTTCGAGGGTTTTGTGGAAAACGGACCATGGGAAAATTGGTTATCTTAGTCTTGCGTTTCGGATTGAGCGCTGTCCAAGGGACACGTGGTCTCTTGTATATTATTACGTATTACGAGTAGAAGAATATAAGGGCTGTTCGAGGGCTTAACGCTACTATATACTAATGCTGACGAGTATGTGTTATTACAAAAGATGCACATACTCGTTTGTAAAAATTATTATTAGAATGATTAAATTATCGACAAAAGATGACGTTTGCGAATTTACCTGCTGATGGTAAGCTATTTGTGATGAAAAAGAGAGAGAGATAATAGAAAAAAATTATGGGGTGCTGGCAAGAATGCCAGGACGTAACACCTCCCTCCTTAAGATTGAGCGTCTCGCTCAATTAGATTAATTTTGATTTTAATCGTATAGTAAAGATTTTGATGGAGTGTCTTCCTTTGTCGATTTACAGTGAGATAAGTATTACAAACATTATATTTATATTATTCATAGAGGTTTCGTAGATTCTTGTATTAAAATTTATATAAAACAAAATTTGTTTAAGGCACTAATGTATTGGAATATGTCTTATTCTATTGATTACATATGTTCTGGTTATATTTGTTTTTTTTTTTGTTTTAATCTTACAATATTTCGAATACAGTTTTATGTCTATAACTAAGAAGTATGAGGGTTTCCAGAGTTCGATGGTATAGGATAAGGAGAAGAAATTGTCTGTAAAATGAGTTTTTTATGAATTTTGAAATGTGAACTTCTAGTGAGCTATTTTTGCTCTGTCACAATGTATGATTTTGCGTTTTTTATTTTCCAACTCGATTTCTATGTCATTTTGGTCTTCAAATGTTCTTGTGATTTCATAAGGTCCTTTGTAATTATCGTCGAATTTTCCGACTTTTGGATTTTTTACTAGGTAGATTTTATCACCGACTTTAAATTTCACGGGATTGATTTTCTTATCGTAATGGACTTTTGATTTTTGTTTCGCGTTTTCTAGATTATTGCGAGCTAATTTTCGTACTTCTTGTAATTGTGTAGCGAGATTTTTCACATGATCGTCGTACGTCAGAATTTCATTCATGTATGCGAATTGAGAGGGTAGGCGAGCTTCTCTACCTAAGACTATTTGGTACGGTGTGTATTTTGTTCCTTCGTGTACGCTTGTATTGTAAGCGAAGGTTGCGAGCTTTAGCCATTTATGCCAATCTTTTTTGTTCGTGTAATGCTTCAGGTAATCTGTGAGAACTTGGTGACTACGCTCGAGAGATCCATTCGATTGCGGGTGAAAGGCTGTTGTCTTGATTTGTTTGATTTTTAGAACCTTTCTGAGTTGTTTCATAACTCGACCGATAAAAGCTGCTCCTTGATCAGTCAAAATTATTTTTGGACAACCGAACAGACAAATGAAATCTGTAACTAATGCGAAGGCGATTTCATTCGCAGTTGCGCTAACGAGAGGGATTGCGAAAGAGAATTTTGAGAGATTGTCTTGAATTGTTAGGATAAAACGATGACCTTGGTCAGATACTGGAGTTATTGGTCCAACTATGTCCATTGCAATTTTGTCGAATACGTTGATCGGGGTATCAGTGAGGATCATGGGTTGTTTTGTTTTTACCCGAACTAATTTTCTTCTTTGACAACTTTCACATTGTCTGATATAATCTTCGACTTGTTTCTTGAGATTGTCCCAAAAATATTTCTCACGGATCCTGTTATAAGTTTTGGTAACACCTTTGTGACCTGCAATCGGGGATTCGTGGCACTCTTTTATTATACCTGGCCTATCCTCGAGAGGTGGTGAAATAATCTCGTCTTTGCAAATTTTTATTTGAATATTTGTGTTCGCGAAAGTTTCTCGAATAATGTTTTTAATTTTTACCCATGTTGAATGGTCAAGATTACTTCTTTTTTCAGAAATTGCGGCTGATTTGATTTTTAATTGTTCCATCTTCGTTTTCAAATTTTGTATAGATATTCTGAAATTTTCTTGAGTTAGAGGCGATGAATCATTTTCTTGAGTAACTAGTGCTAAGGTTTTCTTGTTGTTTCTTCCTGAAACTAGTACTTGTCCGATTTTTAGCGTGTTGAAAGGAGTTAACTTGAGGTGACCTAGCTGAATTAATCTTTTTCCTATGTCACTTGACACGGTTCCGTCTGCCGAAATGAAACAAATATAATTGTCTTTAGTCATTTCGAGATTGTCGTTAGTCTCAATGATATTGACGAAGTCTGAGTCAACATTTTCGTTGCTGCTTAGTGAGTTATTTACGGCTCCTCCTGCACCTACGGGGGTTGCGTTTTGTGGGGGGGCCACAGTCGTTACGACTGGTGTGAGAGGATAATGCGTTTCCGGACTTTTTGCCCGTTCGCTATCTGAAGGAGAACTTTCGTTTTCCGATTCCTGAATTACGATTTCGTATTCCGATTCTTTTTCGGTTTGTTTGTTTGTGATATCATTAATTTCACCGTTTGATGAGAATTGGGGATCAATTTCCTGGATCGTTACGTTAACGCGTTCTGGAGACGTCGTCTGTTCGTTTTCTTGAATTATGTCGCTTGTTATTTTAGGGGAATTGTCCTTAGTTTGATTTTCTTGAGTCTGTACCGTTATTGGCGCTATGTCTGGAATTGTTATTTCGACTGGTTTTTTCGGTCGTACGCGTTTTTTCGGTTCGTGCGTGTGCTCTCCTGTCTCTGAACAGGACGTGCATTGTTTAAGTTTTCGGATTCTAGTTGACCTACGGACTGGTTCTAGTGGTGGTTTTCTCACCTTTCTTTGTCGCGGAGGTTCTGGGATTTTCCAAGGAACTATGGCCTCGGTTTCTGTGGGAATCGGTAGACAGTTTTTATTTAATTGATTGTCTACTGTTAATTGCGATGTTTTCGGATTTTGTGTGGGTATAAAGACATCGACTGTTCTTTCGTCAATTGTCGGATGGTCTGAATTTAATTTTTGAGGAATGACTGGATTTTTAACAGGGATTTTATCCTCTGATTTTTTGTTTTTGAATGCTTGTGGTGCTTTTGGAACGAATGTAGAAACAAAGACATCAACAGTTTGTCCATCAGACGTAAGAGATTTCGAATTTACGGATTGAGATTTTTGTTTAACTCGTCTGGAAGGAGATGGGGTGAATTCTGCTGATTTTTGTGAGCGTTTTTCGAGAATTTCTTGGGCTAAATTTCGTTGAAAATTATTTTTATTTTGCATACTGCGATTTATAACCATAGGGCTTCCTTGGGGTTTGAAGTCAGATTTATTGCTAGGCCCTGGTTGTGATAAGTTTGAACAGTTGGTCGTTGTGACTGCCATCTGTTTTTCAGGAGTTTCGGTACTTATTAACATTCTAAGCGATTGATTAACTTCATGATCAATTTCCATGTCTGAGCATGAAATTGGTTTTTTAGGCGAATTTTGTACAGGAAACACTTGGACTGGATTTTCCTCGTGCTCGTCTGATGAAGACGAAGATTGATTTTTTGAAATGTTTTGGAATGGTAAATATCGTCTAACACGATCTTTTCTTTTCATTAAGACTTTTCTTTTTTGCCTATCGTAAGCTGAATAGAGAGCTTGAGTCTCCGAATTTTCGACTGGAAATTCTTGATTTGATTTCGGATTTTGCGATTTATTCGCTGATTGCTTTGAATTAATCAATTCATGCGATTTTGTTTTCGAGCCTTCTAAAGGACTCCTACGAGATTCGAATTTTTCTTTTTGACGCTCTGGATTTTCTGATGCGCGTTCTAAAGAATGCTCTAGATTTTGATTTTTCTGATGCTCTGATTTTTCGTTTTTCTGATGCTCTGAAGGATGCTCTGAATTTTTGTTTTTCTGATGCTCTGAAGGATGCTCTGAATTTTTGTTTTTCTGATGCTCTGAAAGATGCTCTGAATTTTTGTTTTTCTGATGCTCTGAAGGATGCTCTGAATTTTCATTTCTTTGATTTTGAAATGTTATTTTTTGTTGCTCTCGTAAATTCGTATGATGCTCTGTATTAATTGATTTAGACGAATTTATTTCTTCAAGCTCTAGATTTAGTGTCCTCTCTTTTCCGAGGCTTTTATCAGACAGTTGATCAGGCTGCTGATTTGATTTCGAGATTTTGTTTGTTCCACTCATTAAATGATTATTGCACGTTTCTCTAGGACTATCCGTGTCGCTATAATCAGTTAATTGTGGAGACAGATTCAGAGTAAAAGAAGTCACAGGGACTTTTTCTGAAATGGGATTAGAAACTCGTGGTTTCTTTCTCCTATCATTTGAGTTAGAAGAGGAGGGATGAGGTCTGATCACGCTCGGATTCAGACTGAGTAATTTTCCTCCGGTATCAGTTTCTGTAATATGCCATTTGAATTTGATCGGGAGAACGATTGGGTTACGCGATAATGCGTCAGCGTTGGTATTTATTCTTCCCGGTTTGTATTGGATTTTGAAATCGAATTCTTTTAATCTTTCTCTCCATCTCAATACTCGTGATGTCGGGTCATTCATGGAATTTACCCAGACAAGAGGTCGGTGGTCCGTCAAGAGTGTGAATTGCCGACCATAAAGGTAAGGCCTGAAAGTTTTAAGTGCAAAGACCACTGCGACCATTTCTTTTTCGGTTGTGGAATAGTTCCTTTCTGCTTTATTTAAGACGCGGGAGGCGGCTGCGACCATGGGGTCTTCCCCGATTTTTCCCTGTGAGAGGATCGCACCTACAGCGTAGTTTGATGCATCGGTTGTGACGATAAACGGTTCAGAAAAATTTGGATATTGGAGTATTGGTTTAGAGCACAGCTTGTCGCGCAATGTTTCGAATGCTAACTGATGTTCATTGTTCCAGTGAAATTTGACGTTTTTGCTCGTTAAGTCCGACAAAGGTTTTGCAATTGCTGCGAAGTTTTTTATGAAGCGACGGTAATAACCTGCTAAGCCTAAAAATTCCTTGACGTTTTTAGGGGTTTTCGGAATTTGGAATTTTTTTACAGCCTCGATATTTTTTGGGTCAGGTTTTAATCCGTCTGCTGAGATGAGGTGTCCTAAATACCGTACTTCTGTTCTTAAGAATTCACATTTGTCGGTTTGTAATGTTAGGTTAGCATTCCGTAATCGTTCTGCGAGTTTCTTGAATTTAATATTGTGTTCTTCAATCGATCGAGCATAGATAACTATGTCGTCCAAATATACGAATAGATCATTGCCTTGTAAGCCTTTGAGTACAAGGTCCATCAAGCGCTGGAAAGTAGCCGGTGCATTTTTCAAACCGAAAGGCATTCTATTGAATTCGTAATGACCATGAGGAGTCGTGAATGCTGTTTTATGTTTATCGTCAGGGTGCATTGGTATTTGATGGAACCCGGATGCTAAATCGAAAATAGAAAAATATTTGGCTCCGCCGAGTTGGTCTAAAATCTCTGTTATCAAGGGCAGAGGATATGCGTCTCCTATCGTGACGTCATTGAGTTTTCTAAAATCGATTACAAGCCTCCATCTTTTATTGCCTTTGGAATCTTCTTTTTTAGGAACTATCCACACCGGTGAATTATATGGTGAATTTGAAGATTCTATTATGTTTAATTTTAACAAATCATTTATTCATTTCTCGATTTCCGGTCTTTGAAAAGGCGGATGCCGGTATTGTCGCGTATTCACGGGTTTATCGTCTACCGTGAGAATTCTGTGTTTGCTGACACTGGTCGATCTGAGTGGTTCACCTGGTATATGGAAGAGATCCGCATTTTCTGCAACAAGTGCTGATACCGCGTTACGTTCTTCATCATTAAGGTGGTCAAGACGCAAAAGGTTTATCACATTTTGGACACGATTTTCCCGCGTCCGAGAAATATCGTTGTCTTCAGCTTTGCCAATTGCGGAATTTACATTCTTTTGACTGTCCTCGTCATCTGTACTCATATCGAAAGGATAGAGAGAGATTACGGGAACATCCACTTTAACGTCTGTATCAAGGGTGTTGATGGCGTAGAGGAAAGCTTTACCATTAGTATTTTTTACTAAGGCTTCGCCCGCGTAAACGCCTTCTGGGAACGGTATGCGAGGTATATAACCTGTCTCTAGTGCGTTTTCCACTCGTACAAACATCATCATTTTCTGTCTGGCCCGCAGAAGAAATGACTCTGAGTTTACGAATGGTACGTCCACGTCATTGATTTGCACACACCGTTCTTTCCAGTCAATCTTTCCTTTGTTTATACCTAACGTTTCATGACCAAGTATTGCGTCGAATTCTATAGGGAAATCATCCGCGACTACGTGAAATACTTCTGATTTTTCATGAATAGCGATGTTAATTTGACCAATAGTTTTTGGTCTATCAGAATTTGAGATTCCGTATAATTCGTAAATAACGAAATTATTTATGAGATTTGGATTAGCGATGTTTTGTATTTTAATTAGATTCAATTGCGATCCCGAGTCAGCGAGGAATAGTGTTTGTTTCTTGATTAAGTCCCGCGACTCTATAATTATTGCTGGTGCATGATAGTTATTTGATAGTGTATTGAGATTGCAATAGGCCCGAAGGGTTTTCTGTTCCGTTATTTCGGGTCTTTCAGATTTGGGTACGTTTACTGATTTTGTCCCGTCGACGCACCCGGACGAAGGGTCGCCGATTCGTTTCCCGGCTGTTTATTTGAGTTTACAGCCGCGTTCCTACCATTGTTATAAGCTCGTCTTCGACAGGCGTTTATGACGTGTCCTGGTTTTTTACAATAATTGCAAATGACTTGACTTTTGTTTTCTGTCGGATCAGTATTGTTCTGTCTTTTCAGTGCGTAACAGTCGTCTGTCACGTGATTTGTCTTTTTACAAAAATTACAGAATTTGTCCGATTTGCTCGAGGGTTTATTTGAGGAATTTCTGGAATCCTGATTTTTATTGAATTGATTTATTGGTAAGCACGTTGATTGGTTGGTATTTTTTGTTTCGATTGGTCCAACCATTTTTTCGATTTCAGAGGCTTTTTTATAAATATCTTCCAATGTTTTGTAGACCGTGCAAGGAATATGAGGACGGTACGCAATGTTAACGCCTTTTCGGAATTGGTCTATCGCCATGTCTTGAGCCCAATTTTTTGCACCTTTTGGATCTTGTACTTTCGATAAGTCAATTGCTTGATTGGTTTGATTAAGATGGAGATTGACTCTACTGTAAAATGCAAGCAAAGATTCTTTGTCTTTCTGTTCGAGGGTATGCAATTCTGTTAACCATGCAAAAAGTGGTCTCGAGGCAATAAATCTACTTCTTAGGATGTCGATCAGTTCGTTGATTTTTGTTACACTGAAACTTTCTAAGCTTTCGCAAGCGATTCCCTTGCATTTACTTTTCAATAATGTTACGATTGGTCGTTCCGTGATAACAGGTATGAATTCCCGTGCTGATTCGCAATAATTAATAAATGTGTTTAATGAACAAGTTTTTGATGTGCCATCGAACTCTGGGATATACCGAGTGAAATCGCGATAATTCGCGTGCATAGGATAAGTTAAATTATCGTACGTTTGATTGAGATTTGCATTTGCATTTGAGGATTGATTTGAATTTTGAGGATTTTGAAGGTTCTGAGGATTTTGACGGATTAAACGATTCGTTATTTCTTGTGTTAGTCTATCTATATCTATTGTTGTGTGTGGAGGATTTGGTGGACCGTTTCCACCTCCTGCACCGTCTATTCCGGAAATTTCCATGGGATCACCGTGTTCGTTTGGCATCCTTAATTTTTACGACTTACGAGTTGAAGATATTGTAGAGGGTTGTCGTGTGCCGTTGAACCTGCTGTTGAGAAGTCGTGTTGACGTGTTGAGTCTTCTTGAGATTGCTGCTGCTGGTGTTTTTGACCTGCTCTTCGACGCACAGCTGTTTTATGGCTCGGTCCTCCAACGTTGTTTCGATGTATTGGTGTGAAAGTGTGAACCGAATATTTCGTTTCACGAAGAGCTCGTTCGATTTATGATCCCCAGGTTTCCAGAGTGATTGAGTTCGATGATTCAATTTGAATTATTATAGAATTGAGTTCAGAATTCAAAAAGTTTTTGTGTGCACTTGTTGATTTAGTAGCTTTTCGAGTTTTTATATCACCAAAAGATTTTACGATTTCGAAGGTTTTAGTTGCCACCAATTTTAATATAGACTTAAAAATGGCGTGCTTCGATGATTTTGTAATTTAGATGATTGTCCGTTGTTTTTCACTGCCACCAGTTTTAATGTAAAATTGAAAGTGGTGTGATTTTTGGTTTTTCGAAGATTCTGATAATTTTATATGATTTTTGTTGATTTCTTGTTTTCCGCTGCCACCAGTTTTAATGTAGTATTAAAACTGGGTGTTTTTCACAGATTTTTATTTAAGATTGTTCAAGATTTTCCGTAAGTTTTTCCGCTGCCACCAGTTTTATTGTAAAATTAAAACTGGTATGGTTGGCAGATTAATGATTTTGAGATTTAGAAGATTTCGTAATTTAGATTTAGTAGATTTTCCGATTTTTCCGTAGGGTTTTCCGCTGCCACCAGTTTTATTGTAAAATTAAAACTGGGTGTGATTCACGGTTTTCAGAGGTTCTGTAGATTTCATGTAGTTTTTCCGCTGCCACCAGTTTTATTGTAGTAATTTGTTACGTCCCAGGTGGGAGAATTGAGTTTGGAATGCGCAGTCGTCGATTTTGAGCGCGATGCTTGATTTGAAAGCTATCGCCAGTGAGTCCTTTTTGACTTCTACGCTATTCCCAGACACAAATTACTAACATTTGGGTTTTAGAGATTTATGCGATGGTTTATTTTGATGATACTCTTACCCAGAGTGAAGTTTGAACACTCGAATAAATTTTGATAAACTCGCGTTCACTAATAATTGTTTGTTTATTTACACTCTTAAGTACACTTTTGAATATTATAATTATTCAATTATTCTAAATTATTCAGTTGATTATTCGTTTAATGTCTGATTCACTGATTTCGATCGGAGTTAGAGATTTAGGATTATTTGTCAGAGTTTGACGATTGGATCTCAGTTTTAATGTTTGAATTTATAGTTAAGTTCTTTTAAGTTTTAAGATTGAGAGACTCTTGCTCAGAAGGGAAGATGACCTCTTGATTTCGATGTAAGTTTCTAACTGAAGATTTTACGAGAGCATTTTCAATGCTGGAGTAAATTTGTTGTAAGGGAGAAAAAGTGGTGGAAAAGGCTCAACGTTGCTTTTTGCAATTGGTTAAAAGAATACGATAAGGAATTCTGATTTTTGGTTGGAAGTTGAAATGTAGGGGAGTTTTCTGTAAGGTTGTGATTGGAGAATGTGATCTCGTTTTCTTAGAAAAGGAAGCTGTTTGCATTTATGCATTAGGTCTGATTTTGTGTTATGGGAAATGTCAATCATTTTCCTAGTTCTCGGGATTTTAATATGTTATCTTGCAGCTGTGTTTAGAGCTAAGGAGTTTGTGTTTCCTCGAGAATATTTTCCCAGGATTCGAATGTTTATTCATATGCTATCTTGCAGCTGCGTTTGGAGTTCGTGACTGAGATAAAGAGTTCCGTGTTTCTTCGAGAGCATTTCGAGGGTTTTGTGGAAAACGGACCATGGGAAAATTGGTTATCTTAGTCTTGCGTTTCGGATTGAGCGCTGTCCAAGGGACACGTGGTCTCTTGTATATTATTACGTATTACGAGTAGAAGAATATAAGGGACGTATTTACGCAACTGTTCGAGGGCTTAACGCTACTATATACTAATGCTGACGAGTATGTGTTATTACAAAAGATGCACATACTCGTTTGTAAAAATTATTATTAGAATGATTAAATTATCGACAAAAGATGACGTTTGCGAATTTACCTGCTGATGGTAAGCTATTTGTGATGAAAAAGAGAGAGAGATAATAGAAAAAAATTATGGGGTGCTGGCAAGAATGCCAGGACGTAACACTAAAAAGGCCAAACACGCCCACTAGCGGACGCCTTTTTAACTACAAATAATACGCGCCCTTCTATGCCTCGGCACACTGCTGTAAGAAGTTTGCCGAGGCATTCCTGTCCTGTGTGCTTCCGCACCTCAACCGGTACCTACACACCTATACCTTTACCATTTATTTTCAATCTCTTTATTACGTTTTTACTGCTCTCTTTTAATCTCATTTTAAGTACACGCAAATTATTTCCAACAAAAAAAAACTCTACGCAATTAACTTTTGTTTTTTGTTTTTTTTTGTGTTTTTTGTGTTTTTTTTTCTTCTTACGATTTGCGAGGCGGAAATTTTCATAGAAATCGAACAAAAAACTCGTACGTCAGCAAAATTCTCGTTTATTTTCATGGAAATCGTCGCGAAGGAGATTCGGGACGATTTTCGACTGTGTAAATTATCTCGAACAAAAAAAAACGCTACGCAATTAAATCGAGCGACCAACTTTTGTGTGTTTTTTTTTCTTCTTACAATTCACGAGGCGAAAATTTTCATGGAAGTCGAACAAAAGACTCGTACGTGAGCAAAATTCTCGTTTATTTTCATGGAAATCGTCGCGGAGCAGATTCGGGACGATTTTCGACCACGCGACACTGTTTTGTCTTTTTATTTGTAATTTTGAGTACACGGAAATTATCGCGAACAAAAAAAAACGCTGCGCAATTAAATCAAGCGACCAACTTTTGTTTTTTTTTTTCGTTTTACGATTCGCGAGCAGGAAATTTTCATGGAAATCGAACAAAAAACTCGTACATGAGCAGAATTCTCGCTTAATTCGCGGAGGAGATTCGAAGCGTGACCTTGAACGATTTTCGAGCGCGCGAATGGTCGATTTCCATGGAAATTTTGGATTTTACAGTCCGCGCGCTAAAAACATTCAAAATAGCGTCTCCGCGTGCGATTTCTCGGCTGTCAGCAGTCTCGAAACTCTCAGAACAAACGGAAATGGATTTTTTTTGCTGTTTTTCATTCGTTCTATCGTCTTTCGTACATTCTCGCACACATCGACTCACACACACACACACACACACACGCATGCTCATGATCGTTGTGGCGAGTACGCCGGAGTAGATTAGTGATTGGTCGACGCATGAAAGACCGTTAAATCGGTCGTGAATCTTTGTGCATCTTATCGAGATGGGAAAAGCAGAGATTGGCACTGTTTGGTCGTCCGGACACGTGCGTGAGTATTAAAATCGAAGGGAATGAATGAATGAATGAATAATGTTTATTATGCCGTGAAAATTATTCGTTGGCAAAGGTTAGAAATAAGTATAAAGGTACAATAATAACATGAAAAGAAAAGAAGTGAAATAAGATAGAAGCTTAGCCTACAACATCGAACTGCGATCAGACGATGTCTTAACCTAATAATTAAAACTAAAGAAAAAGAAAAATAGCTAATGGTACTAGAAATTAGAGATTAGAGACGCTGCGAGTCTAAGAGGAACGCGTGGAGAGCGGTCTTAAACGCGGAAAGGCAGTGTGAGGAAGTGATATGAGCGGGGAGAGAGTGCCACAAATAAATCGAATTAATAGCGAAAGATTTTTTAAGGATGGAGGTACGATGCGGTGGAATAGAGAAAATTAAGGGGGAAGGGAGCCTCGAAGGTCGAGTCGCAGGGGGTGCTAGACGAAACAGATCAGAAATGTAGGGAGGAACACTGTGATGAAGCAATTTGAAGATAAAAATACCAGCAAAGTATTTTCTGCGGTTAGCAACGGTCAACCAGGAGAGGCTGTTGCGGAAGGGTGATATGTGCACGTCTCGACGAAGATTGAAAATAAAACGGATACATTTATTAACAAGTCGCTCAAGAATCAGATTCTCCTCACCTGAGAGATCGTTGTAGACAAGACAACAATAGTCAATGAGTGGCAAGACGAGGGCGGTGATGAGCGTCACACGCAGTCTCCGAGTCAAGAGGTTCTTGTTATACTTAAGACGGTATAAGGTAAAGTTGATCTTCGCCGAGACATGCAGTACATGACGGCGCCATGAAAGGTTGGATTGCATAATGACCCCTAGGTTGCGGGCGTGATCAACATAAGGGAGTTCAGTATCATTCACCAGGATGCGAGGGAGAGTAGCGAGAGAGAGAGAGAGGGCGAGGGCGAACGACGAACGTAAAAAAAACATGGCGCCGACTTTTTTGAGGTTAGGAAATCGAACGACTCCAAAAAAACGAAGCTCGCGACGTTTTCGAACGTCCAGAGTGTCGGAAATCGCATTTTTCTTTCGCGGTGCATTATTTTGTTGATATTCAAAGACAGAGCGATCGCAACACGCGACCGTCTCTAATTAAGGTCAGTCGACGACCGCGATTGTTGATGTAATTTCCAGTCGAGCGCGCGCGCGCGTCAATCTCGGGACGCCGTTCGCTAAACGCTCCTCGTTTATCGCGCATTCTCGAGCAGACTCGAAGCAGCAGTGCGACGAGTCTCATCCTCGTGCGTGCCAAATCCGGTTCTCGAACAGACACGCGCGTCCCCCCAACCACCAACTTGTCCGATCATTCTCGCTCTCCTGCTTTCCTCGTAATATCCTTTTTTTACATCACCCCCGCCATTTCGCTTTCATGTCGCTCTACTTCCTTTCCGTTTTCGTTACGTCACACACACAAACGATCCGAAAATTTTTACATCTCCGCGTCACTCTCGTCGTTCCTTCATCGCTCGCTTCTCACTCTCTCTCTCTCGCGCTCACTCGACTCGGGAAACTCAACACACTGGCACACTGACGGACACGCGCAACGATCCTGCTACGTCGCGACCGGTATCCGCACGCACTGAGAAACCAAATTTGTAGATTTGACAAAAAACCATTAAATTTTATTGTAAAAATGAAAAAAAAAATGAAATTTTTGATTTTTATTCGACCCAGCGGATTGAGCAGATGCGACGACTTCGGGACGAGAAAAAATCATCGATGTAGTTTTCAAGATGTGATGGCGTCCATTTTTTGGGAAATGAAAAAAAAATCGGATAAAAATAGCGAAATTTGTAGAATTGACAAAAAATCATTAAATTTGATCGTAAAAATGAAAAAAAATGAAATTTTTGATTTTTATTCGACCCAGCGATTTAAACAGATGCGACGACTTCGGGACGAGAAAAAATCATCGATGTATTTTCCAAGATGTCGTCCATTTCTTGGGAAATGAAAAAAAATTGGATAAAAATTGCGAAATTTGTAGAATTGACAAAAAACCATTAAATTTGATCGTAGACATGGAATTTTCGATTTTTGTTCCACTCAGCGAATTAATTAGATGCGGAAATTTCGGGACGAGAAAAAATCATCGATGTAGTGTTCAAGATGGCGTCCATTTTTTGGGAAATGAAAAAAAAATTGAATAAAAATTGCGAAATTTGTAGAATTGACAGAAAAACCATTAAATTTGATCGTAGAAATGGAATTTTCGATTTTTATTCCACTCAGCGAATTGAACAGATGCGACGACTTCGGGACGGGAAAAAATCATCGATGTATTTTTCAAGATGGCGTCCATTTTTTGGGAAATGAAAAAAAATCGGATAAAAATTGCGAAATTTGTAGAATCGACAAAAAACCATTAAATTCGATCGTAAAAATGAAAAAAATGAAGTTTTCGATTTTTATTCCACTCAGCGAATTAAGCAGATGCGAAAACTTCGGGACGAGACCAAATCATTGACATATTTTTCAAGATGGCGTCCATTTTTCGAAATTTATAAAAATTCACGTAAAAATTGCAAAATGATTGTTTTTTTTTTATTAAAAATTTGAATAATCCGACCCTGAAATCCTACGAACTTTGGCATCAGAAAAAAAATCCATTTTTTTTCCAAAATGGCGTCCATTTTTTTCGAATATGATCAAAATTCCGGTTAAAATTGTCGGTTTAAATTTCGTAACTAAAAAAAATTGACAATCCGACCCAAAAGTCCGCACGTACTTCGGGACCAGAAAAAAATCTATTTTTTTTCAAAATGGCGTCCATTTTTTGGAAAATGATCAAAATTTCGGTACGAATTGGCAAATTATTGTTTATAACAAAAAAAAACTAATTTTTTTTCACTCCCGAACATCCCAACTACTCAAAATAAAAAAAAAATGGGCAAATGAGCGTAAAATTTGCTCCAAAATTGAATTTCAAAATTCACCGATTTCCTTGGGTCAATAAAAAGTTTAGTTTACTCAACAAATTTATTTTCTCAGTGCTTGCATTCCCACTCCGTACCATTTTTTATAAATATTCGTCGCAGCGTTTTGTGTCGATTTTTTTTTTACTTTTTTCGTGACAGTCGAGTCGAAAAATGAATGAGGAAAAAAATGGAAAGTTTTTGGAGGTTTTTTTTTAATGGAAATGAATTTTTATAGCGAAAATAGATTTGCAGGTACAAATGCGATAAAAATGAAGTTCCTATTACGGTGACGAACGGATCGACCTTGCCGCTGGTCGAGCGCGTCAACGATGAGGAAGCCGCACTTTACGATTCGTTCGAGCATCGGAAATTGGCGCATCCAACCTCGGACCTGGACACCCTCATATATTTGCTCAAGGGAAGTCTCGGCACGGGAATCCTCGCGATGCCATTCGCCTTCAAAAACACTGGCCTCTTCTTCGGCCTTTTCGCCACTTTCTTCATCGGAGCAACCTGCACATATTGTGTCCACATTCTGGTCAAATGCGCTCACAATCTTTGTCGGCGGACGCAGACCCCGAGCCTTGGATTCGCCGATGTCGCCGAAGCCGCTTTTCTCGTCGGACCTGAACCAGTTCAAAAATACGCGAGATTAGGCAAGTAAGTAAAAAAAATAAAAAAAAACATTAAAATCGATGACTGAAGTTTGCATCGTTGGAATGCAACGAAATTCGTTTTTTATCTTTAGCAATAATTACTCAAGCCCAAAATGCAATTACGATGATAAAATGATCGATTTTTGCCACCCGAAAAACATTTTGGCTCGAAAATTTTGTATGACATTGAAAATTTAACGAATTATCAATAAATTAAATTTTTTTTCGTTCCATTTCAACGTTGCAAACTACAACTCAATAAATTGACGAATTATCATTTTGCCATGGGATTCACCATTAATGGGGAATTTTTATTGACGATTTTGGCATGGAAATCAATTTCTTTTTACTATTATCGCCCTGGCGGGGTCAAATTGACCCGGGAGGATTTTTTCTCCTTATTTTGGTTCCACGGGCACGTACGGATCTCGAAAAAGAAAAAATTTTGTATCGTTAGCGAGATTTTGGATGTAAATGTCGTCTGAGCTGAGATTTGGGGTCAAATTGACCCGGAAGTATTTTTCTTGCTATTTTGGCTCCACGAGCACGTACGGATCTCGAAGAAGAAAAAATTTTGAATCGTTAACGAGATTTTGGATGTAAATGTCGTCTGAACTGAGATTTGGGGTCAATTTGACCCGGGAGTATTTTTTGTCGTTATTTTGGCTCCACGGGCATGTGCAGATTTTGAAAAGAAAGGATTTTGCATCATTAACAGGGTTTCGGTTGTAAATATTATCGGGACACAGATTCCCGACAAGATTATCAATATTTTATTTCATCTTTTATCAAGATTATCAAAATCACGGCGTATCTCGAGAGATTACTATTGAATTTGGCCTAATTCGTCGACGTATCTTTGTTTCGAGAAAAATTTCATGTCGCGATGAAAAAGGACGTCGAGGGTGTTTCGAATTTTAAAACAAATCGCTCGAAAACTTTATTTTGTAATTCAAAATATTTTCAATTTCGAATTTCGTGAAAAAAACTCGGAAAAATGCGAAAAAAACGATTTTTTCTGAAAATTTCACTCCAAAAATAATTTGTAAAGAGACAGAATTGCGTCAAATTGAAAAAAAATCACTCGCCGACCGAAATTATTTGAATTTTTACTCAAAATAGATTGAAACAGACAGAGTTGTGTCAAATTTGAAAAAAATCACGTGCCGACCGAAATTATTTGAATTTTTACCCTCAAACTCGGGGAAATGCAAAAAAAAATACGATTTCCTGAAAATTTCACTCCAAAAATAATTTTTAAAGAGATAGAGTTGCGTCAAATTTAAAAAAAATTACGTGCCAACCGAAATTATTTGAATTTCTACCCAAAACCCTGAAAAAATACGATTTTTTTTTAATTTCACTCCCAAAACGATTTGCAAAGAGACAGAGTTGCGTCAAATTAAAAAAAATCACTCGTCGACCGAAATTATTTGAACTTCTCCCCAAAAACTTGGAATAATCCAAAAAAGACGAATTTTTGGAAATTTCACTTCAAAAATAATTCGTAAAGAAACAGATTTGCGTCGAATAAAAAAAAAAAAACCACTCGCCCACCGGAATTATTAGAATCTCTACCCAAAACTTCGAAAAAATACGATTTTTTGAAAATTTCACTCCCAAAACGAATTGAAAAGAGACAGAATTGCGTCAAATTTAAAAAAATCACTCGCCGACCGAAATTATTAGAAATTTTACCCAAAAACTCGAAAAATAAAGATTTTTTGAAAATTTCACTCCCAAAACGAATTGAAAAGAAACAGAATTGCGTCAAATAAAAAAAAAATTACTTGCCGACCGAAATTATTTGAATTTCTACTCAAAAACTCGAAAAAATACGAAAACAGACGATTTTTCTAAAATGTACTCCAAAAATAATTGGCAAAGAGACAGAGTTGCGTCAAATTTGAAAAAAAATCACGTGCCGCCCGAAATCATTTGAATTTCAACCCAAAACCTCGAAAAAAAAACGATTTTTTGAAAATTTCACTCCCAAAACGAATTGAAAGGGACGGAGTTGCGTCAAATTTTAAAAAAATCACGTGCCAACCAAAATCATTCGAATCTCGTTGAAGGAATGCGGAAAAAAAAGATTTTTTGGAAATTTTACACTCGAAAACCGAATCGTAAGGATCCAGAGTTGAAAATGTTGTATTTTTGGAATTTGTAAGAGCGACGATGCCACGGTGTCAGTTCGACACCGGGCAGTTCGACACGGCATTGTTCCGGCGGCGGAGTGGGGATGCCAGACAAAGGAATGTCGAATTGCCCGGTGTCGAACTGACACCCTGCCATGTACAACAGCAAATCGTAATCGCTCTCCGTGTAATAATCCACCACAGCTTTTACGTTGCCTGACACAAATACTACATACACGCAGCAACAACCCACCAGATCAACCACCAGGAACGTGTTAATCGTCGCGGCAGGGTGTCAGTTCGACACCGGGCAATTCGACATTCCTTTGTCTGGCATCCCCACTCCGCCGCCGGAACAATGCCGTATCGAACTGCCCGGTGTCGAACTGACACCGTGGCACCGTGCCTTCAATGGTTGCCAATTGTCTGATGGCCATTGGAATTGGAATAACTTTTTACTACATTTTTGATGATTTGATGATCTCCCAAACGTGGAGAGCGTGCTAAAGTTTTCGTCGTGGTCGCAACTTCCGCTTTTCTTCGGAACTGCAAACTTCGCACTCGAGGGAATCGGCGTCGTAAGTTTTAGCCATTTTTACACATTTTTTTTTGTGTCGAGTTTAAATCATTCCGACGAGACGATGTTGGAGTTCGCTTCGTTGGAATGCAACGAAAACTGATCATTTTTTGTAGCAGAATGCAAAATTTTCATACAGAATTGGTCAACGATAATGACACAGCGTTTTTTGCCATTAAAAAACAGAATTTACTAGAAAAATTGAAACGATCGCGTTAATTATCGAAATGATGATAAAAAAATCAATTTTTCGTTGTTTTTCAACGATCTAATCTTCAGAATCATAAAAAAACGATGTTTGAGTTGGCTCCGGTGAAATGCAGCGAAAACTGATCATTTTTTATAGCAGAATGCAAAATTTTCATCCAGAATTTGTCAACGATAATGGCAAAGTCTTTTTTGCCATCAAAAGAACTGAATTTACTAGAAAAATTGTCACGATCCCATTAATTATCAAAATAATGAATAAAAAATCAAATTTTCGTTATTTTCCAACGACCCAAACTTCAGAATCATAAAAAAACGATGTTGGAGTTGGCTCCGTTGAAATGCAACGAAAATCCATCATTTTTTATAGCAGAACGCAAAATTTTCATACAGAATTTGTCAACGATTACGAAACAGTCTTTTTTGCCATAAAAAAACTGAATTTCCTAGAAAAATTGAAACGATCCCATTAATTATCAAAATAACGAATAAAAAATCGATTTTTCGTCGTATTTCAACGACCCAAACTTCAGAATCATAAAAAAACGATGTTGGCGTTGGCTCCGTTGAAATGCAACGAAAATCCGTCATTTTTTATAGCACAACACTAAATTTTCATGCAGAATTTGTCAACGATTACAAAACACTCTTTTTTGCCATTAGAAAAACTGAATTTGATCGAAAAATTGAATCGATCGAATTAATTATCAAAATAACGAATAAAAAATCGATTTTTCGTCGTATTTCAACGATCCAAACTTCAGAATCATGAAAAAACGATGTTGGAGTTTGCTCCATTGGAATGCAACGAAAACCCGTCGATATTATAGCAAAGCCCAAAATTTTGATACAGAATTTGTCAAAGATTACGAAACAGTATTTTTTGCCATTAAAAAACTGAATTTACTAGATAAATTCGAACAATCACATCAATTATCAAAATGACGAATAAAAAATACATGTTTCGTTGTATTCCAACAATAAGTACAATGAGAAAAAAACTTTCTTCTGAACATGTACAGATGCAAAGGGTGTCTGAAAGCTCTGTACTGCGGGCGTACCTGTTGGGAGGATTCTTGGCCGTATCACCAGTGGGAATGTCCCAGCTATCAAATGAATATCTCTGAGCTCAGAACGAAAACTCGCATCTGGCCTTTAAAGTAATGATCGTGTCAACGACGATTTCGGATATTCCTTTGTTCAACGACGTTCATAGATCGAAGACAAACTTTGATAAAATACAATCGGGCGATAAGGCGCTCTTAATCGCTTTCGTAGGTTCATTTTCATTGATTGCGAACGAAATTTTTTTTAAATTCGTTTCCATGCACAAAGAGAATTTAAAATTGAAAATTGACGTCACAGAATAGAAACTAGAGACGACCTCGGAGGTGAACACGTTTTACTTTTCTTCATTACAATAAATTCGACTGTTTTCATGGGAATTTACATTCTGCTTAGTAAATGTTCAAGGTCATGCATTCCTTGTTTCTATTCTGCAACGGTAATTTTTAACTATATAATTCCATGTCACTGAGATTTTATATTTTGAACGTGCCATTCTAGACCAGCCTGATGGTGATAACTTACTTGGAGAAGTACACAAATTTCTTCAACGTGCTTGACATCAAAGAAGCCTTAGTCGATAAATTCGACAACGAAAATCTGAGCCTCAGCGACATCGACTTGTCAACTATCGAAGGAAAGCAGCTCTACGTCGGTACGATTATTTATCGACACTTTCTTCAGATTAGCACAAACGCTTACGCCGTGGGAGGAACCGATGACAAGCCGCATTTAGAACGGGGAGGTTATTTATCCTCATCGATGATGAATCATTCCTGTGATCCGACAGTTGTAAACTCGTAATATATTTTCACTAAATGGCATGCGCTTCGTTGTAAATCGTTGAAATAATAATTTTTGTTAATTCGAAAACGACGATTCAGGTACTGGAAAAATTGGATTATCGTTAAGTCATTGAAGGACGTTGCGCCCGGTCAAGAGATTTTCACTTGTTACCGTTCGTTGTTTATGAAATATTTTATTTATTTGCCAACCAATTTACACTTTTTTTGGACGAAAATTCGCAAATTTCAACATTTTTTCCTCCTCCCAAAGGACCACATTTCAGACTAATGGCAAGATCCGAGCGATTGACCACTCTGTACGAACATTACCATTTCCTTTGCAAGTGCGAAATTTGCGCAGATCCGCGTTTCGACTTGTACACGGTAAATCGATTTTTTGAGCAATGAAAAAGGCCAATTCTCGAGGAAATTTAATGGCTAACTTGATCAATGCGTAGGAACGTTTCAAAGGATTGAAATGCGAACGCTGCTCAGGTCCAGCGGAATTATTAGCGGAAACGGATACGCAGCGATGTTTCGATTGTGGTGCAACGAGCCCTCAGCCCGGTTAATTGCTATAACGCACTGCAACGAGCCAACCGTCTCGCCGACGACGCGGAAAAACTTGCCGATGATTACAATTTGGAACCAGCACTTGCGTTGTACAAAAAAAGTTTGGCGATCCGAAAGAAATATCTGTGGAAGTACACCGGAAATCTTACGTATACTTTTTATGCGCTGGCATCAGCCTCTGTATATTCCGGTCTGATAATTTTCGCTTGATTAACATTTCCCATGTGCCCATAGACCAATTGTTCCAATTGATCCAATTGTTCGATGTCTCTTGTGACAACAGGTGATTCGCTCTGCGCGGCGTTTTATGCGGAGAAGTTACTTCTCGGAATGCAAGAGTAAATACGGAAGGGAAAGCAACGAAGTTGCCATCAACTTGTTCTTGCTTATCCAAATCATGATCGGTTACCTCGAACGAACATCCAACCGGACGACCGATGTCTACAGGTAACTACGAAAAAAATCGAGTCGAATGCAACAAAAACTGATAATTCTTCATAGCAAGGCGCGAAATAAATTTTTTGTACTTTTTTCCTATTGGAAAACTGAATCAACTAGTAGAAAAATTGCAGCGATCGCAACTCAAGAATTATTCGACCGGTCATCGTTTCACTCTTTTTTCATGATTTAAGGGACACTTTCAAAAAAAGAAAAGAGTTCCTGAATCGTATGGGAAAAATACTCAGTATAGTGGCTGGACCTTGGCACGCCTTGTACCGAGAGATGGAAGAAAGCAGGAACGATTCCATCGGATCGATCAGCAGCTGCGAGCTCTGGATAACTCTTCGGCATCTCCAAAGCCAAGGACCAAATAATTATTATTTTCACCCCAACTTTTTATTCATCGATCGCAAACATGTCTCTTTTTTAAATTATTCACCTGGAATGTCTGTTTTTACACCTTATACAATTAGTCTTGAAACAGTGTTTTGTTGACGTCAAAAAAAAAATGAATAAAACTTCATGAAGGAAACAGTGAGTTCACTCAATAATATTTATTTGGATATTTATAATGTTTACCACGCATAGACTTCTGAAACGAACATGCAACGATCCGCCGGGAATCTCACGTCGCTGTGCCAAACCGATTACAGCAATTAGTCATTTTTTTCATGCGCAACAATGATTGAGAAAGAAAAAAGTAATTTAACTTGGTCGAAATTGATTATCGAAGCTCGGCGCGCTGTCGTCATACGAAAAAAATGGAAATTTATCAATATTTCAAAAGTGCAGCCCTGTGGTTCAAGTTTTCTCATCCGAATAATTGTTTGTGTAGATTGCACGTTACGTTTACGTCGTCGGTGTAACTTTTATTATTCATATAAGTTTGAGAAACATCAAAAAACCAACACGATGTTCATGCGTTTTTCTATCTTCCTGTAACAAGTTTCGCAGCTGCAGTAATTTTGAAAAATATACATACTAGCCAAAAATCCCCTCCCGGGGAAAAAGGCTTGGCCAAGTACATTCGGTGATTCGCGCCCGCTCGGTACAGAAGAAAACGTGTGTACCTAGCGGGCAAAATGTCAGTACACAGTAGAGACGTAACGGACGTAACTGAAACCATCGCGTCACTCCTAACCACCGCGACACTCCTAACCGTCGCGACCAATCAGAAGAAGGCTAGCGCCACGGGCCCTTTCTCTGTGTCGTATACATACACGCACGCACACTTCGATCATGGCATAATTTTACCCGTGCAAAGTTTTTTCTCAGCAATTACAGCATCAATCCGGTTGATTTATGGCTTAAACGAGGGGGGATAACGTAATTAGTCTCTAATTCAAATTCCAGATCATGAAATAACCCCTGAGCTTTGTATTTTAAGAAAGTGTTTACCCCCACCGGCCGAATCGCTTTTCTCAGAGATAATATACTCGAGTGAGTCTCGCGCCAGCAGACGACGCTGTCGAATGTACTCGGCCCGAGACTCTGCCGAGTCTCTGGATGCTGTAACGATACGAAATGACTCAAAGACGCTTCGCGTTACGCGTCGGTTCGAGCTTGAAGAGAAAGGAGCAGGTGTGAAGAAAAAACGAGAGTTTTATTTAGGTTTAACAAATAAAAAGCGATTTATTCAAATTTTACGAGTAATTTTACAAATTACTAGGTGTTCTGTTTATTTTGCATGTGTTTCCTTTATTGCAATCGAACGGCAGAAATTAAACAAAATTTTTGACATAAAAATCTCGATGGAAATTTATGCGGTCATTTTACCGCCTACGTGGTAATTTATGGTAATTTACGGTAATTTGGCCTTTTCTTACTGAATTTCTTAAAAATTCGAATGAAACTCTTTGATTCTATACAATCTTAAGTTATATTTTTAACCTAGACTAAATTTTCGATAATTAATAACGCTTGGATAACGAGGATAACTTTATTTTTCTTAGAAAAGTGCAGAAAACGCTTGTTTGACGTGACGCTGATTTTGAATCTGTTTCTACGCTTTTATTTTATGATCTGCACGCACGTGTTTTTGTTCAACAATGTAATTTATTAATTTTAACAATAAAACGCACTAATTCTGCTTTGTAATCGATTTGGACAATTTTTATTTGAAAACGCACGCTTATTTCGGTTTTACAATTCAATTTATTGAATTATTGGACAAGTTTTTCGCACGCTTTTGACTTTAGTTGATTTTCGACAAGTTTTTAATTAGGATTCTGACGAATAATTTTTGTTTTCTAATAATTTAATCGCGTTGAACTCCTTTACTCCTACAAACGAGAGATTATGCGGTTGGAAGGATGGTGAAAAGTTAGGATTGGAAATCCCGGTTGCGGGAATTGAACGGAGCCGAACAATTCCGTGGCCGAATCTCCCTTGAGGTTTTTAGGAAATGCACACTGGTTGCGGGAGTCGAACGGAGCCGAACTACTCCGTGGCCAATGCACACAGGAAAGATTTGTTTTTAGGCAATGCACACCGGTTGCGGGAGCCGAACGAAACCGAACTGCTCCGTGGCCGATGCACAAAGGAAATGAGGTTAGGAATGCTCACCGGTTGCGGGAGTCGAACGAAACCGAACTACTCCGTGGCCGATGAACAAAAGAAAGATTTGGAAAGGTTATGTGTGTTCTTTTTAGGAGCGAAGAGAGCCCCGTGCTGACAGTCTAAGGTTTTGCCTCGAGTTCTTCGAGAAGAATGAGTGCCGAGTGCCGTTCTGCACCGGCTTTTATACTGTCAGAATCCTTTGTTCTTTCATTTCATGGAATTCTAAAAAGAACTCTCAGTTTCATTCACTAGAGTTCTTTGTGGTGGGGCGCTTGCCAAAACGTTATTGGAGATTAATTTCTCCCACTCATTCATCCTTCGCTCGCATTCGTTCAACATTCATCGCGCTTGCGCATAACGTTCGCACAGTCCTTCTTGTCCCCACTTTTCGACGCGCTATCGAATGAGGCACGCGTAATCCCCACTCCTTTGTCACAAATTTATCACTTTCCCCCACTTTGTCCGCTCGCGTCTTCGCGAGCCGCGAGATGGTTCGGCTATCGGCCGCTTGGCGCTACCGTAGTCGAGCGACGGACGCCGCGCCGAGCGGATCGTCAGCTGTCGCGTATCCGTGCCGTTACAATGCATGAGAGCGATCTGTTGGATGCACAGTCGGTAAAAATCTTGCAGCTACGCGGATAGTTTGCAACGGTCGGGCTTTCTCTTGATTCGTGAGACTTCCGGTTCGTTTTCACGAGCCGGCGCGCGCGCGTAGAATCGGCACATTTCGCGCCTTTTCCAGAGTTCTAGAGTACCCAGGTAGCACCGATGTCAAATTGATATCTATGAGTAATCGTTTTTAGGTTGCCTTTTGGATATGACTAAAAGATAACTAGGAGTCACCTCTAATTGGATATCGATTAATGGTTGCCTTAGAGATGACTTTTTAGGGTCATCAAAACGACTAATTAAAAAAGTTATCAAAATGGCATCTTATTGTGGGGTCCGGGAGATGACTAATGTATCTGTGAAAAAGTTGTCCAAAAGATATCTTTTGGCGTCTTCTTAATGTTGGCATATTAACGGTTGCCTTAGAGATGACTTTTTAGGGTCATCAAAACGACTAATTAAAAAAGTTATCAAAATGGCATCTTATTGTGGGGTCCGGGAGATGACTAATGCATTTATGAAAAAGTTGTCCAAAAGATATCTTTTGGCGTCTTCTTAATGTTGGCATATTAAAGGTTGGCAATACGTTGTCGATAATTTGTCATCCAATAGCGTAACCCAAATGTCATCGAAAAAGTAACATTCGACAGACAACACCTTATCCGCACACAAAAGGGCGACCGCATCTGTTGCGTATCCAAATGTTTTACGCGCGCGTGCCTAAAAATTGTTTATTTTTGTGAAAGCAAGAAAAAAAAATCGCAAGTGTTACGTATTGTTTGCTCTCAGGGTATTCTGCAAGTTCGTAAATATTTTTATAATGCTAAAAAAAGCTCATTTCATACCAATGTGTGTCATGCCGTGTGTATATCATTTTTTTAGGTTGTATCACGTCCAGTTTCCGACGATTTTGCTGGCATTTTTCGTCATGGCGTGGAATAAGCGCACGACACGTACATATTCTGGTACGTAGAATTAAATAGACGAATTTATAATTAAAAAGATGAGGCCATCGAAAAAGCCTTTTTTTGAACTTTCAAAACGGCAACGAACACGTAAGAGTACCCATGTTTTTTCTCAAAGCTGTATTGAACTTTTTTCAGAAAGGAAAAATACAAGAAATCGGTGGCAGAAATCTCCAAAAAACTGTCAAATTTGCTATGGAAACGGTCATGACTGGCCAATTGTCTTCAAAAGTTGTCTGAGTACTTGGCGCTGACAATGTTCCGAAAATACCGAAATTCCAATTTCCATACCTCATCATTGGTACGTTCGATCTTTTTATTGCAAATTTTTTATTGATTCGGGGTCAAGGTAGTTTTTCTTGATTTGGATAAACATTTATATTTTCAGATGTTATACGAAGCGCGTTCGCGATGGAACCAAAATAAAATCCATCGGGATCCATCGGGCTGGTGATCGGTCAAAGGCAGCCAGGGTAGCTGCTAGCTGCGGATAAACGCCGGGAACGCGAAAAAAACGAAGAGCGCGGATAATAAAAACGAAAAAAAAATATTATACACCTGCGATTGTGTAGCAAAAGACAAAAAAATAAATGCTCCACATATTTTATCGAGCGCTTATGTTCAATATATGAATATATATCTGTTAATTTATTTCTATAATACAGAGGAAATGTATGTGAGATATTATTCCATATACCAAATCAAACACTCAAAAATTCGATTACTCCGATCAATCTGAAATTTTAATATTCTTTTCAGTGTGGAAAATAATCTGCAAATATCAATATATTTGCAATATATTGCAGATTATTTTCCACACTGAAAAGAATATTAAAATTTCAGATTGATCGAAGTGATCGAATTTTTTAGTGTTTGGTTTGGTATGTGGAATTAATGTCTCACACACACACACACACACACATATATATATATATATATATATATATGCGCTTCCCATACATCCTAAATAAGACATCGTTCGGATGTCATTAAGTTGACCGTTTGTCGACCTTTTTCATCCGTTTTGGACGCCTTTATGACAACATATCGATAACTTCTGCATTGCGATGTTTGGTGCCTTTAGGGTGCCTTTTCGCGGCGACGTTTGGATTCCAATATGATGCCTTTTCGATAACATTAAAATGCCGAATCGATAACCTAAATTTGACTAAAAGTCATCATTTCCGCTACCCGTAAAGTTATCTGCCGGGCGGACATTTGTAATCCAATTGGGAACCCGAAAGGCATCTTTTTGGACATCCAAAAAGTTATCCTTGACTTATTTTGGATCCCGTTTGGATTACATTAAGACATCAAATTGCTACCTGGGTAGTGTACGAATTTCGAACGCAACAAAGAATAACCGAAACACTGTACAGTTAAGTCCGAACCCGCGGCAAGCACCTTTCGCAAAATTTGTACGAGTACGATTCTGCACAAGAATGAGCTCGTACCATGAACGTTACGAGACCGCGAAGCTCGAGGATCCATTATTTGCCTGCGTGGAGGTTCCGACGTCATGGCGAGCAGAGCTCAAGAAGATGTTCTTTGAGAATTTAATGATGGTCACTATCGAAGACCATACAGAAAAGGGTTATTTGCAGTGGATCATGGCCAGGGACGACATCCGGTAAGTACAAAACGTCCTCGATCGATCGCCACGTTTTTTGACAAATTTCATTTCTCCAGTGAACGAATCACGTCCTGGCTCGATTTGACTAAGAAAAAAGGAAAACAATCGTTGAAGGATCCTGGAAAAGCGAAACAGTACAAAGACCAGGGAAATTCATTTTTCAAAAAGCAAGATTACGCCTCCAGTGTCGAAAGTTACACTCAGAGCGCCAGATACGCGACATTCGAGAAAAATGACTTCTCCGTCGCCATTGCCAACCGTTCAACTGCGTTCTGCCATTTGGGCAGATACAAGGTGACGTGGCAGCTCCGGCTAGTCCAATTTTTGCATCTCTAATCAAATTCTCACCCTATTTTATTCAGGAGAGTCTTCAGGACATGAAATTGGCCATCGATTGCGGCTACCCGGCAGCTTCTCTGTGGAAATTGCATCTGCGAGCTGTAGAATGCCACGTCGCTTTGGGCGACAACAAATTAGCGCAGGAAGCGCTGGACAAGCTGTCCGAGTGGTTTGACCAAAACCCTGACGCTGCGTCGTCGATGAAAAGTAAATTTTTGTCCTTGGGTAAAGCCGTCGAGTTGCTTAGTTTGTCGAATTATTGTTCATGTTGTTTTTTTTCAGCCACGATTCTAAAAAGAGCCAAAGACCTGATGGCCGGGAAGCTAAAAAAAAATAGAGGACTCGCTAAACGCTCGAATTCCGACGCGATTATAAATCCAGAAACAATGTTGCCAAAAAATGAGCAATTCCCTTTCGCGTCGCCTTCTGTGGTTCTTAAAACATGTCCAAAACGAGGGAGACACGTTGTAGCTACGAAACGGATAAAAAAGGGCGAGCTCCTGTTTGTAGAGAAACCGTTTGCCTGGGTCCCCAAGATTTATGGGAGTGACGGAACTCTGTGCGTTCACTGTTGCGGTCCCATAGACGATTCCAAGATTCCGTAAGTTTAATAATGAGAAATAGCGATAATCAGGCGCGACGAGGACTCTCAGTCGAGAAAAAACGATTATTTTTCAGATAATATTTGTCAACGATAATAGGATTTTTTTTTGCCATTGAAAAACTGAAATTATTAGAAAATTTTCAATTTCCGCATTAGTTATCAAAATAATGAATAAAAAATATGTTTCGTTGTATTCCAACTATCCAAACTTCGATAAAATGAGAAAAAATTCTTCTAAACGCGTACAGATGCAAGGGGTGTCCTGAAGCTACATACTGCGGGCGTACCTGTTGGGAGAATTCTTGGCCTTACCACCAGTGGGAATGTCCCAGCTATCAAATGAATCTCTGGGCTCAGGACGACAATTTGTATCTGGCCTTTAAAGTGTTGATCGTGTCAACGACGAGTTCTGATATTCGTTGGTTCAACGACGTTCATAGATTGCTCACAAACTGCGATAAAATGGATTCGGCCTTTCTGGCAATCATCGCTATCGTGAGTTCAATTTCATTGATTGAGAAGGGAAAATTTGAAAAATTCGTTTCCATGCACGAAGAGAATAAAAAATTAAAAAGTGACGTCACGGAATAGAAACTAGAGACGAGCTCCGAGGAGAACATGTTTTACTTTTTTTTCATTACAATAAATTCGACTATGTTCATGGGAATTTACATTTTGCTTACAATTAGTAAATGTTCAAGGTCATTCCTTGTATTTATTCCCAATGGGAATTTTTAACTATATAATTCCATTTGTCCCTGCATATTTGGAACGTGCGATTCCAGAGCAGTCTGATGGTGACAACTTATTTGGAGACATGCACAAATTTTTTCCAAGTCGTTGACATCAAAGAAGCCTTCGTCGATAAATTCGACGACGAAAATTTGAGCCTCAGTGACATCGACTTGTCAACTCTCGAGGGCAAGAAGCTCTACGTCGGTACCATCTATTTTCGACATCTTCTCCAGACGAAGACAAACGCTTATGGCGTCAGAAGGAGCAATGTGGAGGAGGATAATTTAGCAAGAGGAATTTATCCATCGGCGTCGATGCTGAATCATTCCTGCGATCCGACAGTCATGCACACGTAATATATTTCCACCAAATCGCATGAGCTTCGTTGTAAATCGATGAATTAATCATTTTTGTCAATTGAAAAACGACGATACAGATTCTGGAAAAATTGGATTATCGTTAAGTCAATGGAAGACGTTGCGCCGGGTCAAGAGATTTTCACTTCCTACGGTTCGTTATTTATGAAATATTAAATATTAAATTATTAATTATTCAATTAATAAAATAAATAAATAAAATAAAATAATTTTTTCTTAATTAATTAATTAATTAACAAACATCAATTGTTAATTAATTAACTAATTAACAAACATTAATTGTTAATTGATCAATTAATTAACAAACATTATTTGTTTGGGTTTATTTCGGTTAATTTTATTTTATTAGTTAATTAATTAATTAGTTAATTTTATTTTAGTAAAATAAAATTTACGGTTCGTTATTTATGAAATATTTTATTTATTCGCGAAGCAATGTCTACTTTTTTTGGACGAAAACGCTGAAATTTGACCATTTTTTCCTCTTCCAAAGGACCGCAATTCAGACGAATGGCAAAAACCGAGCGACAGGCCATTCTTTACGCAAACTACTATTTTCATTGCGAGTGTGAAATTTGCGCAAATCCGCGTTTCGACTTTTACACGGTAAATTAATTTTTTGAGCAACAAAAAAAGAGAATTCTCGAGGAAATTTAATGGCTAGTTCGATCAATGCGTAGGAACGGTTCAGAGGATTGAAATGCCCACGCTGTTCAGGTCCATCGCAATTATTAAAGGAAACGAAGACGCAGCGATGTTTGGATTGCGGTGCAACGAGCCCGGTCAATTTCGTTGATGCACTGGCACGAGGCGAACGTCTTTACGCAGATGCGAGCAGACTTTTCGATTGTTACGATCTGAAATCAGCAATTGTATCTTTCCAAAAATGTCTGGCGATCGGAGAGAAATATTGGTGGAAGTACCACGAAAATCTGAGGGCAATTTTTTCTTCGCTGGCCAAAACCCACGTACTTTCCGGTCAAATAATTTTCACTTGATTAACATTCTCCATGTTCAAAAACACAAGAGTTGATCCAATTGTTTGATGCCTCTTGCGACAACAGGCGATTTTCTCAGCGCGGTGTCCTGTGCCGAGAAGGTCCTCCTTGAAGTCCAAGAGAGATACGGTCGGGAAAGCTTCGAGGTTGCCCACCAGTTGAACTATCTGACTGACGTCATCATTCTTTACCTCGTACAAACATCCAACGGGACGACCGATGTCTACAGGTAACTGAAAAAAAGCTCGACTTGAATGCAGCGAAAAACTGATTATTCTTTATAGCAGAGCGCGAAATTTTCATACAGAATTTGTCAACGATACTGGGAAAGTCTTCCTTGCCATTGGAAAACTGAATCAACTTAAAAAATAGCAACGGTCGTATTGATTATCAAAATAATGACCAAAAAAATACTATTTCGTTGTATTTCAACGATTGTAACTTCAGAATTATTCGACCGCTCATCGTTTCATTATTTTTTTCACGATTAAAGGGACACTTTGAAAAAAGGACAAGAGTACGTGAATCGTATGGGAAAAATACTCAGTTTGGTGGCTGGACCTTGGCACGCCATGTACCAAGAGATGGAGGAAAAGCAGGAACGATTCCATTCGATAGATCTGCAGCTGCGTGCTCTGGGAAATTCTTCGGCATTCCCAAAGCGAAGGAATGAATAATCATCATTTTTATCCGACCCCTTTTTTTTTATTTTAAAATAATGAATTTTCATTGAAAAACAGTGGAAAGAAACAAGCAACGATTCTACGGGATTTTCGCGATGTTGTGTAGAACGGATAAAACTCATTTTTTTATGCGCAACAATTATTGGAGGAGCAAAAAGAATCTTGAACAATTATTAGCTCGGTACAAGAGCTACGGCCTGGGATGTTTTTCTACGTATGAAATTGATTATCTGAGCGCGGCGCGCTGTATGCAGACAAAAAAAAATGGGAATTTATCACTATCTCAAAAGCGCAAATCTCGTTCAAGTTTTCTCATTAAATTGTTGTTTATTCATCGCTCAAACCGCGAATAAATTATACAACCAATTGTCACCTGTAAACAGTGTAAATTACACCTGCACGGACGCGTACATCGCGTTGTAACTTTTATTATTATTCATATATATTAAAGGAACAATTTTGAAAAAAAAAACAATTTTCGCAATACAAAGTGATTTTCCCATCTTCCTCTGTAATAAGTTTAGCAGACCGCAATCATTTTCAATTACGCGACTATGGGATTTGAGGAAAAACCAGCGTCGATTTACAATCGAATTTTTAAATTCGTAAATTGGTTTTTCCGCCGCCACTTCCACGTCGTGTCGATCTTCAGAAATCGGAGCTCTGAGGAGGGCCATGAGAGCGATCTGTTGGATGCACAGTCGGTAAAAATCTTGCAGCTACGCGGATAGTTTGCAACGGTCGGGCTTTCTGTTGATTCGTGAGACTTCCGGTTCGTTTTCTCGAGCCGGCGCGCGCACGTGTAGAATCGGCACATTTCGCGCCTTTTCCAGAGTTCTAGAGTGTGTACGAATTTCGAACGGAACAAAGAATCAAAACGAACCGCCGAAACAGTGTACGCAGACACGCAGTTTAGCCCGAAGCCCGAACCCGCGGCAAGCACGTTTCGCTAAATTTGTGCGAGTACGATTCTGCACAAGAAGGAGCTCGTGTTATGATCGTTACCAGACCGCCAAGATCAAGGATGCATTATTTGCTTGCATGGAGGTTCCGACGTCGTGGCGAGCAGAGCTCAACAGGATGATCTTTGAAATGGTTTAATAATGGTCACTATCAAAGACGACACAGAAAAGGGTTTTTTGCAGTGGGTCATGGCCACGGACGACATCCGGTGAGTACAAAATGGCCTCGATCGATCACCACGTGGATCGAAAGCAACTTTTCGAATAATTTCACTTTTCCATTAAACGAATCACGTCCTGGCTCGATAAGGCTGAGAAAACGGCTAAAGAATCGTCGAAGAATCGCGCTAAAGCCAAACAGTACAAAGACGAGGGAAATACATTTTTCAAAAATCACAATTACGCCGCCAGCGTCGAGAGTTACACTCAGAGCGCGCGATAAGCGACCTTCGAGAATAATGACTTCTCCGTCGCCATCGCCAACCGTTCAGCTGCGTTTTGCCATTTGGCCAGATACAAGGTAACTCGCCAGCCGGGCTCGTCCAATTTTTGCGTCTCTAATCAAATTCTCGCCCTATTTTACTCAGGAGAGTCTTCAGGACATAAAAATTGGCCATCGATTGCGGCTACCCGGCAACTTCTCTGTGGAAATTGCATCTACGAGCTGTAGAATGCCACGTCGCTTTGGGCGACAACAAATTAGCGCAAGAAGCGCTCGACAAGCTGTCCGAGTGGTTCGACCAAAACCCTGATGCTGCATCGTCGCCGAAAAGTAACTTTTTGTCCTTTGGTAAAGCCGTCGAGTGGCTCAGTTTGTCGGAATATTTTCTATGTTTTTTTTTCCAGCTACGATTCTAAAGAGAGCCGAAGACCTGATTGCCAGCGAGCCAAAGGAAAGTGTCGGAATCGCTAAGCGCTCGACTCCCGAGCCGACTTTAAATCCAGAAACAATGTTGCCAAAAAATAAGGAATTTCCTTTCGCGTTGCCTTCTCTGATTCTCAAAACTTGTCCAAAGCGGGGGAAACGCGTTGTAGCTGCGAAAAAGATAAAAAAGGGCGAGCTCTTGTTTGTGGAGAAACCGTTTGCTTGGCTTCCCATGACTCTGGAAGATGAAGCTCAGTTGTGCGCTCACTGTTGCGGTCCCCTGGACGATTCCAAGATTCCGTAAGTTTAATAACAAGAAATAGATAAATCAGGCGCAACGAGGACTCTTAAGCGAGAAAAAACGATGTTCAAGTTCGCATTGTTGGAATACAGCAAAAAATGATGATTTTTCAGGGCAGAGCCCAAAATTCTTTGCCACTGGAAAACTGAAATTACTTGAAAATTTGAATCGATCCCATTAATTATCAAAATAATGAAGAAAAAATATGTTTCGTTGTATTGCAACGATCCAAACTTCAGTATAATGAGGAAAAATGTTTCCTAGGCGAGAAAAAAACGATGTTCAAGTTCGCATTGTTGGAATGCAGCAAAAAATGATGATTTTTCAGGGCAGAGCCCTAAATTTTTTGCCACTGGAAAACTGAAATTACTTGAAAATTTGAATCGATCCCATTAATTATCAAAATAATGAAGAAAAAATATGTTTCATTGTATTGCAACGATCCAAACTCGAGTATAATGAGAAAAAATGTTCCTTCTGAACGCGTACAGATGCAAAGGGTGTCTTGAAGCTTCGTACTGCGGACGTGCCTGTTGGGAGAATTCTTGGCCCTATTACCAGTGGGAATGTGCGAGCTATCAGATGAAAATCTGGCAGCGTTGGACCTCGTCGCATCTGGCCTTTAGAACGTTGATCGTGTCAACAACAAATCCGGATGTTCGTCGGTTCAACGACGTTCACAGACTGAGGACACACTCCGACAAAATACAAACGGCCATTAAGCTGCCCCACGCCCTAGTGAGTTAATTTTCATTGATTTTGGACGAAAATTTCGTTGTCCATGCAGGAAGGCAATAAAAACTTGAAAATTTGGATTACCGTATAAAATTCATTGAATTATTTCGAATTATTAACATTTTGCTAAGTAAAAGTTGACCAATTTAAATTTTTCAGTTTTTATTAGGGGCGTGCGAATATTAAAATTCGATTCGATTCGAACATTCGATGAATTTCCGAGTATTCGATAAATTTCCGAAAAATGGCGGATTTTTGCAAATTCCTTTCGAGATTTTTTTCCGAATATTTTCGAAAAAAATCGACCATTCGAAAGAAAATCGAATATTCGGAAAAAAATCGAATACTCGAAAAAATATCAAATATTCAAAAATATCGAATATTCGGTTCGAAATTCGAATCAAACAATTCGATTCGATGCCGAATATTCCAAGTTTTCAAATGTTCGCACACCCCTAGTTTTTATTTTCTCAGTGTGTCCCATTCGTCACTGAGATTTAATGTTTTGAAATCGCGATTCCAGACCAGCCTGATGGTGGTAATTTACCAGGAGAAATGTGTACAAATTTCTTCCAAGTGGTTGACATCAAAGAAGCCTTCGTCGATAAATTCGAAGACGAAAATTTGAGCCTCAGCGACATCGACTTGTCAACTATCGAGGGAAAGAAGCTCTTCGTCGGTACGATTTTCTTACGACACTCTCTTCAGATGAACATAAACGCATACGCAATTTTAAGAATCGATGATTCCTGTCCGGGAATATCGCCCGAGAGTGCTCGTCTGCTGACCGAAGACCGGCATTTAGGAAAGGGAGCTTATCCATCGAGGTCGTTGCTGCGTCATTCCTGCGATGGGACAGCCATGCAAACGTAATATATTTTCACTAAATCGCATGCGCTTCCTTGTAAATCGATCAATTAATCATTTTTGTCATCTGGAAAACGACGTTACAGGTTCTGGAAAAATTGGCTTATCGTTAAGTCATTGAAGGACGTTGCGCCGGGTCAAGAAATTTTCACTTGCTACGGTTCGTTATTTATTAAATATTCAATATTTAATTATTAATTATTAAATTAATAAAATAAATAAATAAAATAAAATAAAGGTTTGTTAATTAATTAATTAATTAACAAACATTAATTGTTCATTAATTTACTAATTCACAAACATTAATTGTTAATTAATTAACTAATTAACAAACATTAATTGTTAATTAATCAATTAACAAACATTATTTGTTTGGGTTTATTTGGGTTAATTTTATTTTATTTAAATTTTATTTTATTAGTTAATTAATTAACTAATTGATTAAATAATAATTAATAATTAATTCATGATTAATTAATTAATTAATAATAAATTAATTATTAATTCAAATAAAATGAAGAAATCAATATATAAAATTGAATTAATTTAAAAAAAATTAAATATATGCTAACCAACTTTCACTTTTTTTGACGAAAATTCTGAATTTTGACGATTTTGTTCTCCTCCAAAGGTCCACATTACAGACAAATGGGAAAATCCGAGCGAATGAACATTCTGCAGGAACAATACCATTTAATTTGCGAGTGTAAAATTTGCACAGATCCGCCTTTCGACTTTTACACGGTAAATTGATTTTTCGAGCAATGAAAAAAGCGAATTCTCGAGGCAATTTAATGACTAACTTGATCAATGCGTAGGAACGGTTCAAAGGATTGAAATGCCCGGAGTGTTCAGGCCCGTCGCAATTATTAAAGGAAACGAACGCCCAGCGAGGTTTCGATTGCGGTGCAACGAGCCCGTTCAATTCTCCCGACGCACTCGCACGAGCCTCCACGCTTTTCAAACAGGCCACCGATATTCTCAACAGTTCCGATCCGGGACCGGAAGCTCTTCCGGCTTTGAACAAATGTCTCGCCATCCGCAAGAAATATCTGTGGAAATACAACGAAGATCTCATGATGACTTTCTGTTCGCTGGGACGAGCCCACGAACTTTCCGGTCAGATAATTTATCACTCTGAAGTTTGCAACGTTGAGATTCAACGAAAAATTTTATTTCCATTAATTATTTATTGAAATTTAATTAAATCATGCCGATTTCTCGTCTCGATTCACTTTTTGCGACTCGCGAGACGATCGTTTTTTTGTCCAGAGCAAAAATTCTATAAATTTCGTTGCATTCCAACGATGCAAACTTCAACATCATGATAATTTTCTCCTGATTTAAATTCTTCATGAGTCCCAAAAAAAAAGAGTTTTTCTAATTTTTTCATTCTCCTCGCGACTTCAGAAGATTGGCTGAGCGCCGTGGCTGATGCCGAGCAAGGACTGCTCTGCATCCAAGAGCAATTCGGTCCGGAAAGCATGGAAGTCGCCGTCCAGTTGGATTACATGACCCACGTCATTATCCATTTCCTGGAAGAAACGCGCGACCGGCGAACCGACTTTTACAGGTAACGGAAAAAACTCGACTTAACGATCCGACAATTTTTTCACTTGGTCGAAATCCAACGAAAACGCGCGATTTTTTATACCGGAACGCAAAATTACCATGCAGTAGAAAATTCACCAGAAAAATTGCAACGCGGTCGCATCAAATTCCGAAACGACGATCAAAAATTAACAATTTCATTTTTTTTGCACGGTCGCAGGAGAATTTTGAAAAAAGGTCAAGAGCACGTGATACGGATGGAGAAAATAATCAGTTTGGTGGCTGGACCTTGGTGCAAAATTTACCGAGCGGTGAAGGAAAAACACGAACGATTTTACGAGATCGATCAGTCGCTGCATGGTCGAGGAAACTCTTCGGCATTCCGAAAGCCAAGAAATCGATAATAACTATCATTTTTCTCCTACTGTTTCATGTTATGATCGCGAACAGGCTTTTTTTCACGTTAAACAAGCAACTGGTTGCCTGGAATCTTTATTTTTTAAAGTTAAGCTTAAAACTGTTTTTTGTTGATATCGAAATAATAATAAAACTTTACGTAATAAGCAGCAGTTAATTTTGTCATGTTTTTATTTATAATTCTTACCACACAACTGGAGACTTTCGAAACGAACAAGCAACGATCCGACGGGATTTTCGCGTCGCTGTGCCGAACCGATAACAGCAATTAGTCGTTTTTTCATGCGCAACAATAATTTAAAAAGCAAAAAGCAACGTAAACGATTGGTTGCTCGGTACGAGAGCTGTGGGCTGCTCTGTTTTTATACGTATGAGACTTTTGGATACAGTCACGCGGTCGAAATTCATTATCGAAGCTCGGCGCGCTGTAGTCATACGAAAAACAATGGGAATTTATCAATATCTCAAAAACGCAACTATCGTTTAAATTTTCTCATTGAATTATGGTTTGTTAATCGCTCAAACTTCGAATAAATTATACAAACAATTGTTACTTGTAAATAGTGTAAATTTCACGTACGCGTACGTCATTGTAACTTTTATTATTCATATATATTTAAGAAACATTAAAAAAACCAACGTTTGCAATAAAAAGTCACATCCGTGCGTTTTTCTATCTTCCCGCAATAACTTTTGCAGATTACAGTAATTTTCAATTACGCGGCTATGGGAATTGAAAAAAAAACATCGTCGACTTACAGTCGAAATTTCCATTTTCAAATTCTCGCTCATTTCGCCGCCACCTCCACGTGTCAATCTTTTGAGGAAAGATTCGATGACGGCGATCTATTGGATGGACAGTCGTTAAAAATTTTGCTGCTGCGCGAATGTTTTCGACCGTGGAGCTTGTTACTTGTAAATAGTGTAAATTTCACGTACGCGTACGTCGCTGTAATTTTTGTAATTAATTCAATATTCAAGAAACATTCAAAAAGCAAATGCGATTGCATTAAAAAATTATCGTCATGCGTTTTTCTTTTCTTCTGTAATTGTAGCGATTTTTACTTACGTGGCTCAGTAAAAAAAAAAAAAAAGAGAAAACAGGAAAGTGACTCGAGGAGTCTGAGAGGAGCGAGGAAAACTTTTTCAGAAATTTAATCGAGTTGTTTGATAAGAATGCAAATTTATGGGCCATCAAAACAGATAAAAAAAACGAAGAGGAACTTCTTCTGCACACGAATTAGCGTTATCGCCTAATTATTGAGCGCAATAAATTGTTATTTCATTGGTAACGTGTCTTATTTTATTTTAATTTTTTCGGTACAACATTTCCCAGGGTCGTTTATCATTTTACCGGATCCAATCGGCTCGTTTAGTTCGTAAGAGATAAGATTTGTAGCTTTTAATAAAGTTTCATTTTTTCGTTGTAACAGTACAAAGTCTGAAGATCAAAGTTTAAAAACAAACATTCCAAACAAATAATTTTAAAAAGGGACATGTTTGCAATCACAAAATAAAAAGGTCGAGTAAAAATAATGATTATTTTTTGTTCCTCCGTTTTGGACATGCTGAAGAGCTTTGGCGAGCAGTCCGGGAATTGGGCTTTTTCAGAGCACGCAGCGACTCGTGTATCTCATCGAGTAGTCCTTGCTTTTCCTCCACTTTTCGGTACAGGCCGAACCAAGGTCCGCTCACCGAATTGACTATTTCCCGCATACGATTCACGTACTCTTGTCCTTTCTTCAAAGTGTCCCTTTGATCGGAAGAAAAAAGTGAAACGGTAAGCCGTCGAATGAAACTTCAATTTGGATCGTTGGAACGCAACGAAAAATCTATTTTTATCAATTGCTTTGATAATTAATGGGATCGTTTCAATTTTTCTTGTAAATTCAGTTTTTCAATAGCAAAGGAGACTCGCGCATTTTCATTAACAAATACTGTAGGAAAATTTCAATTTGGATCGTCGGAACGCAACGAAAAATCTATTTTTATCAATTGCTTTGATAATTAATGGGATATCGTTTCAATTTTTCTTGTAAATTCAGTTTTTCAATGGCAAAGGAGACTGGCGCATTTCCATTAACAAATACTGTATGAAAATTTCAATTTGGATCGTTGGAACGCAACGAAAAATCTATTTTTATCAATTGCTTCGATAATTAATGGGATCGTTTCGATTTTTCTTGTAATTTCAGTTTTTCAATGGCAAAGGAGACTCCCGAATTTTCATTAGCAAATACTGTATAAAAATCTTGCGATCTGCTATAAAAAATTATCAGTTTTCGCCGCATCGTTGCGGCGAATTTTTCGTAGTTACCTGTAGACATTAGTCTTCCGGTTGAGAGTTCGCTGGAGGTAAATAATGATCATTTCGGTCAGAAAGTTCAAATGGATGGCAACCTCGAGGCTTTCCCGACCGTATTTTTCTTGGATGTTGATTAAACTCTTCTCGGTATAGAACAATCCGCCGCTCCAATCGCCTGTTGTTACAAGAGGGATAAAAAATTAGATCAACTCTTGTCTTTTGGCACGTGGAGAATGATGATGGAGGGAAAATGATCTGACCAAGAAGCGCGCAGTTTTGTCCCATGGAAAATAAACTTTTTGTCATATCTTCGTTGTACTTCCAAAGATATTTCTCTCGGATCGCCAAACTTTCTTTGCTCAATACGAGTGCTGATTCCGGTTCGTCCCAATCTAAAAGTTCATTCGCGTCTATGAAAAGACTGGAGGCTCGTTCCAGTGCGTCACGGAAATTGAACGGGCTCGTTGCACCGCAATCGAAACATTGCAGCTCTTCCGTTTCCTCTAATAATTCCGATGGACCTGAGCAGCGCTGGCATTTCAATCCTTGGAAACGTTCCTACGCATTGATCAAATGAGCCATTTCACGCCAACGAGAATTCGCTTTATTAATTCTCTAAAAAACCGACTGACCTTGTAAGAGTCGAAACGCGGATCTTCGCAACCTTGACAATCGCAAAAGAAATGGTACTGATTGAACAAAGTGTCCTCCCGGTCGTCCTTTGCCATATCTCTGTATTGCGGTCCTTTGGAGGAGGAGAAAATCGTCAAAATTCAGAATTTTCATCAAAAAAAGTGCAAGTTCCAATTGGCAAATAAATGCAATATTTCATGAATAACGAACCGTAGGAGATGAAAATCTCTTCACCCGGCGCAACGTCCTTCATTGATTTGATGATAATCCAATTTTTGCAGAATCTGTATGGTCGGTTTTCAATTGACAAAAATGATTAATATTTTTTAATTTAATTAATTAATTAAGAAAATTAAGTAATTTGTAATTACTTTTTTAATTGATTGATTAGTAATTAATTTCTTAATTAATTAATTAGTAATCAATTTTTTAATTAATTAATTAAATTAAATGAATCGATTCACAAGAAAGCATGCGATTTGGCGAAAATATATTACGTGTGCATAGTTGTCGGATCGCACGAATGATTCAGCATCGACGAGGATGAATAAACTGCCGTTCCTAAACGCTGGTCCACCAGCTTGGAGCGCTCCGACAATGTTCCCCAATAGGGAGAATCGATTCTTACCATGGAGTAAGCGTTTATGAACATCTGAAGATGGTGTCGATGAAAAATCGTACCGATGTAGAGCTTCTTTCCCTCGATCGTTGACAAGTCGATTTCGCTGAGGCTCAAACTTTCGTCCTCGAATTTATCGACGAAGGCTTTTTCGATGTCAACCATTTGGAAGAAATTTGTGTACTTCTCCAAGTAAGTTACCACCATCAGGCTGTTCTGGAATCGCGAGTGCAAAACATTAAATCTCAGTGACAAATGGGACACACTGAGAAAATAAAAACTAGGGGTATGCGAATATTTGAAAAGTTCGAATATTCGGCATCAAATCAAATTGTTTGATTCGAATTTCAAACCAAATATTCGATATTTTTGAATACGTGATATTTTTTCGAGTATTCCATTTTTTTCCGAATATTCGATTTTATTTCGAATGTACGATTTTTTTTCGAAAATATTCGGAAATAAATCTCGAAAAGAATTTACAAAAATCCACAATTTTTCGGAAATTTATTGAATACTCGAAAATTCATCGAATATTCGATTCGAATCGAATTTTCATATTCGATCCGATTCGATTCGATTACTATTCGCACACCCCTAATAAAAATTGAAAAATTGACAATTGATCAATTTTCACTTGGCAAAATGTTAATAATTCGAAATAATTCCATGAATTTTATTCGGTAACGCAAATTTTCAAGTTTTCATCAGGCTGTTCTGGAATCGCACGTTTCAAAATCGAAATCTCAGCGACAATTGGAAAGGACACACTGAGGTAATTATAGTTAAAAATCAACATTACAGAATGGAAACAGGGGATGAACATTTGACCTTGAACTAAGCAAAATATCTTGTTCTCATTCAAAGTCATCTTTGGTTTCTATTTTGTGAAGCCAATTCTTAATTTTTTCTTCTCTTCGTGCACGGAAACATGTTTTTTTTTAAATATTTTTTGTTCGCAATCAATGAAAATGAAATCTCAGCACCGCGAATGAATGGGGCACACTGAGATAATTGAAATTCGAAAAATTAACGTTACGGAATAGGAACATGGGATGACCTTGAACGTGTTGGTCAATTTTTACTGAGCAGATTGTAAATAATTTTAATCAGTGTACATGATTTTATTCTGTAACGCTTATTTTTCATTTTTAATTCTCTTCATGCATGGAAACCAATTTTTCGTTTAGAATCAATGAAAATTAACTAACGACAGCGAGGATCGCCATTTTGCCCGAGGGTGTTTTATCAGCGTGTGTTCTCAATCTATGGATGTCGTTGAACCAACGAATATCCGAAATTGTTGCTGATACGATTATCATTTTAAAGGCCAGCTGCATTTTGGTGAAATCTTTCCAGAGATTCATTTCTAAGCTGGCACATTCCCACTGGTGATAGGCCCAAGAATTCTCCCAACAGGCACGCCCGCAGTACGAAGCTTCCACACACCCTCTGCATCTGTATGCGTTCGGAAGAAACATTTTTTCTCATTATACTCAAGTTTGGACCGTTGCAATACAACGAAACATATTTTTTCTTCATTATTTTGACAATTAATCGGATCGAATCAAATTTTTCGGTAATTTCGGTTTTCCAATGGCAACAAATTTTGGGCTCTGCCCTGAAAAATCATCATTTTTTGCTGTATTCCAACAATGCGAACTCGAACATCGTTTTTTTCTCGCTCAAGAGTCCTCGTCGCGCCTGATTTCCTTATTTTTTGTTATCAAACTTACGGAATCTTGGAATCGTCCAGGGGACCGCAACAGTGAGCGCACAACGGGGCGACGTTGTCGTCACGCACCGGAACCCATGCGAATGGTTTTTCCACAAACAGGAGCTCGCCCCTTTTTATCTGTTTCGTAGCGACAACGCACCTTCCCCGGTCTGGACATGTTTTGAGAATCACAGAAGACGACGCGGAAGGAAATGCCTCATTTTTTGGCAACATTGTCTCTGGATTTATAGTCGCGTCGGAATTCGAGCGTTTAGCGATTCCTCCATTCTTCTTTCGCTTTCGAGACATCAGGTCTTTGGCTCTCTTTAGAATCGTGGCTGAAAAAAAACAACATGGACAATAATCCGACAAACTTAGCGACTCAACGGCTTTACCAAAAGCCAAAAAGTTACTTTTTATCCACGACGTAGCTTCGGCGTTCTGGTCAAAATACTCGGACAGCTTTTTCAGTGCTTCCTGCGCTGATTTGTTGTTGCCCATAGCGACGTGACATTCTACAGCTCGCAGATGCAATTTCCACAGAGAAGCTGCCGGGTAGCCACAATCGATGGCCAATTTCATGTCCTGAAGACTCTCCTGAGTCAAATAGGGCGAGAATTTGATTAGAGACGCAAAAATTTGACCCGCGCAGGCTGCAAAGTTACCTCATATCTGCCCAAATGGCAAAACGCGGCTGAACGGTTGCCAATAGCGACGGAGAAGTCATTGTTCTCGAACGTCGCATATCGCGCGCTGTGGGTATAACTCTCGACGCTCGCGCAATAATCTTGCTCATTGAAAAATGAATTTCCCCCGCCTTTGTGGTATTTGGCGTCATGAGGATCCTTCGACGACTTTTTTTCGCTTTTCTTATCGAGCCAGGACGTTATTCGTTCACTGGAAGAGTGAAATGATTCCAAAAAAGTTTGTTTCGATCAACGTCGGGATCGATCGAGGACGTTTTGTACTTACCGAATGTCGTCCCTGGCCATGACCCACTTGACATAACTCTTTTCCGTATCGTCTTCAACAGTGAGAAGCGTTCCTCTGTTAATTTCGTTGGCTATCTTCCTGAGCTCATCTTGCCATTTCGTCGAAACCCCGTAAACTTCGTCCATCCAAGAAAGTAAACTATTGTCGGAGCTTTCGGACTGGGGACGATCATCGTACGAGCTCATTGTTTTGCAGAGTGTCGTACAAATTTTACGAAACGTGCCTGCCGCAGTTTCGGTAAACAATACACTGTGTTCGTTTCTTTTGTTACTTTATTGTTGCCTTCTGAATTCGAACACTCTGAAACTCTGGAGGCTCTGGAGGCGCGAATTGCGCCGCGATTCTACGCGCGCCCCCCGGCCCCCGGCTCATGAAAACGACCGTCGGTAACTATCCACATATAACTGAAGGATTTTTACCGACTGTGCATCGCTCTCGTCGAGCCTCCGACTTCAAAAAAAATTTAAACGGTCAACCAATTTTGATGAAAAAAAAACAAACCGATATTGAAAAAGCGAATAAATAGGAAAGCCTTCTCGAGAGAAATGAATTATACAGCGTTATCGCCCTATTATTGGACGCATCGAAGACACTCTCTGTTACGATTGCCCAGGAACCGTCGCAGCTTGCGTTTTGTAATTATTTGTTATTCTATTTTCGACGTGTTTCATTTTATTTTTATTTCTTTCGTACAACATTTTCTAGGGTCATTTATTTTTTTACCGGATTCAATCGGCCCGTTTAGTTCGTAAGAGATAAGATTTGTAGCTTATTTTAATAAAGTTCCATTTATTCGTCGTAACAGTACAAAGTCTGAAGATCAAAGTTTAAAAACAAACATTCCAGGCAAGTAATTTAAAAGAGGGAGATGTTCGCAATCATAAAATAAAAAGGTCGAGTAAAAATAATGATTATTTGTTCCTCCGTTTTGGACATGCCTTAGAGCTTTGGCGAGCAATCCAGGAAATGTGCTTTTCCACAGCACGCAGGGACTGATGTATCCGATCGAGTCGTTCTTGCTTTTTATTCACCTCTCGGTACAGGCCGAACCAAGGTCCGCTTATCGAACTGACTATTTCTCGCATACGATTCACGTACTGTTGTGCTTTTTCCAAAGTGTCCCTTAGATCGGAGGACAAAAAGTGAAACGGTAAGCGGTCGAATGAAATTTCAATTTGGATCGTTGGAACGCAACGAAAAATCTATTTTAATCAATTGCTTCGATAATTAATGGAATCGTTTCAATTTTTCTCGTAATTTCAGTTTTTCAATGGCAAAGGAGACTCGCGCATTTTTATTAACAAATACTGTATGAAAATTTCAATTTGGATCGTTGGAACGCAACGAAAAATCTATTTTTATCAATTGCTTTGATAATCAATGGAATCGATTCAATTTTTCTTGTAATTTCAGTTTTTCAATGGCAAAGGAGACTCGCGCATTTTCATTAACAAATACTGTATGAAAATTGTACGATCTGCTATAAAAAATTATCAGTTTCCGTTGCATTTCACCGAAGCGAAATTCAACGTCGTATCGGTCAACGGAGTCGCATCGTTGCGTCGAATTTTTCGTAGTTACCTGTATAAGACATCGGTCGTCCGGTTGAACGTTTGATATAGGCAAAGAATGATAATGTCGGTGACATGATTCAAATGGACGGCAACCTCGAGGCTTTCCCGACCGTATCTCTCTTGGATGCCGAGGACACTCTTCTCGGTATAGAACAATCCGCCGCTGCAATCACCTGTTGTTACAAGAGGCATAAACAATTAGATCAACTCTGGTCTTTTGGCACATGGAGAATGATGATGGAGCGAAAATGATCTGACCAAGAAGTGCGCAGTTTTGTCCCATTGAAAATAAACTTTTTGACATATCTTCATTGTACTTCCAAAGATATTTCTCTCGGATCGCCAAACTTTCTTTGTTCAACGCAATCGCTTGTTTCGGATTGTCAGAAGTGACAAGTTTGTCCGCATTTTTGTAGAGAATGGAAGCTCGTTCCAGTCGCGCACGGAAATTGACCGGGCTCGTTGCACCGCAATCGAAACATCGCTGCGTTTCCGTTTCCTCCAATAATTCCGATGGACCGGAGCAGCGCTTGCATTTCAGTCCTTCGAAACGTTCCTACGCATTGATCAAATTAGCCATTTCACGCCCACGCGAATCCGCTTTATTCATTCTCTAAAGAACCGACTTACCTTGTAAGAGTCGAAACGCGGATCTTGGCAAACTTGACAATCGCAAATGAAATGGTACTTATTGTACAAAGTGTCCTTCCGGTCGTCTCTTGCCATATCTTCGTATTGCGGTCCTTTGGAGGAGGAGAAAATCGTAAAATTTCAGAATTTCCGTCAAAAAAGGCGCAAGTTTCGGTTGGCAAATAAATCGAATATTTCATGAATAACGAACCGTAGGAGATGAAAATCTCTTGGCCTGGCGCAACGTCCTTCACTGACTTGGTGATAATCCAATTTCCGCAGAATCTGTAGGGTCGTTTTTCAATTGTCAAAAATGATTAATTCATTTTTTAATTAATAATTAATAATCAATAATTACTTAATTATAAATTAATTAATAATAATAATAAATAAATTATTAATGGATTAATCATTTTTATTAATAATAATAATAAATGAATTATTAATTAATTAATTAATCATTTTTATTAATTAATTATTAATTAATTGATAAAGCATGCGATTTGGCGAAAGTATATTACGTGTGCATGGCTGTCGGATCGCACGAATGATTCAGCATCGACGAAGATGAATAAACTGCCGTTCCTAAACGCTGGTCCACCAGCTTATCAGAGCGCTCCAAGAATGTTCCCACATCGGGAGTATCGAATCTTGTCACGTCGTAAGCGTTTACGAACATCTGAAGATAGTGTCGATGAAAAATTATACCGATGTAAAGTTCCTTTCCCTCGAGAGTTGACAAGTCGATTTCGCTGAGGCTCAAACTGTCGTCCTCGAATTTATCGACGAAGGCTTCTTTGATGTCAACCACTTGGAAGAAATTTGTATATTTCTCCAAGTAAATTGTCATCATCAGGCTGCTCTGCAATCGCACGTTCCAAATATGAAATCTCAGCGACAATTCGAAAGGACACACTGAGATAATTATAGTTAAAAATCAACGTTACAGAATGGAAACAGGGGATGAACCTTTTACTTTGAACTAAGCAAAAAATCTTGTTCTCATTCAAAGTCATCTCTGGTTTCTCTTTTGTGAAGCCAATTTTTAGTTTTTTCTTCTCTTCGTGCATGGAAACATGTTTTTTTAAAAATATTTTTCGTTCGCAATTAATGAAAATGAAATCTCAGCAACGAATGAATATGGGGCACACTGAGATAATTAAAATTGAAAAATTAGCGTTACGTAATAGAAACATGGGACGACCTTGAACGTTGGTCAATTTTTACTAAGCAGAATGTAAATAATTTTAATCAGTACATGATTTTATTCTGTAACGTTTATTTTTCATTTTTAATTCTCTTCGTGCATGGAAACGAATTTTTCGTTTAGAATCAATGAAATTGAACTAACGACAGCGCGGAGCACCATTTCGCCCGAGGGTTTTTTATCGGCATGTGTTCTCAATCTATGGATGGTGTTGAACCAACGAATATCCGAAATTGTTGTTGATACGATTACAATTTTAAAGGCCAGCTGCATGTTGGTGAGATTTTCCCAGAGATTCATTTCCAAGCTGGCACATTCCCACTGGTGATAGGCCCAAGAATTTTCCCAACAGGCACGCCCGCAGTACGAAGCTTCCACACACCCTCTGCATCTGTACGCATTCACAATAAACATTTTTTCTCATTATACTTTAGTTTAGATCGTTGCAATACAACGAAACATATTTTTTCTTCATTATTTTGATAATTAATGGGATCGATTCAAATTTGCAAGTAATTTCGGTTTTCCAATGGCAAAAAATTTTGGGCTCTGCCCTGAAAAATCATCATTTTTTGCTGTATTCCAACAATGCGAACTTGAACATCGATTTTTTCTCGCCTAGGAGTCCTCGTCGCGCCTGATTTCCTTATTTTTTGTTATCAAACTTACGGAATCTTGGAATCGTCCAGGGGACCGCAACAGTGAGCGCACAACGGGGCGACGTTGTCGTCACGCACCGGAACCCATGCGAATGGTTTTTCCACAAACAGGAGCTCGCCCCTTTTTATCTGTTTCGTAGCGACAACGCACCTTCCCCGGTCTGGACATGTTTTGAGAATCACAGAAGACGACGCGGAAGGAAATGCCTGATTTTTTGGCATCATTGTTTCTGGATTTATAGTCGCGTCGGAATTCGAGCGTTCAGCGATTCCTCCATTTTTCTTTGGCTTCCGAGCCATCAGGTCTTTGGCTCTCTTTAGAATCGTGGCTGAAAAAAAACAACGAGGACAATAATTCGACAAACTGAGCAACTCGACGGCTTCACCAAAGGCCAAAAATTTACTTTTCATCGACGACGCAGCGTCGGGGTTTTGGTCCAACCACTCGGACAGCTTGTCGAGCGCTTCCTGCGCTAATTTGTTGTCGCCCAAAGCGACGTGGCATTCTACGGCTCGCAGATGCAATTTCCACAGAGAAGCTGCCGGGTAGCCACAATTGATGGCCAATTCTATGTCCTGAAGACTCTCCTGAATAAAATAGGGTGAGAATTTGATTAGAGACGCAAAAATTGGACTCGCCGGGCTGCCAAGTTACCTCGTATCTGGCCAAATGGCAAAACGCAGCTGAACGGTTGGCAATAGCGACGGAAAAGTCGTTGTTCTCGAATGTCGCGTATCGCGCGCTCTGAGTATAACTTTCGACGCTGGAGGCGCAATCGTGTTTTTTGAAAAACGAATTTCCCTCGTCTTTGTACTGTTTCGCTTTTGCAGGATCCTTGCACGATTGATTTCCTTCTCTCTTTACCGAATCGAGCCAGCCCATTATTTGGAAACTGGAAACGGGAAATAATTCGAAAAGTTCTTTACAAACAATCTGGAGATCGATCGAGAACGTTTTGTACTTACCGAATGTCATGCCTGGCCATGATCCACTTTAAATAACCCTTTTCCGTACGGTCTTCGGGAGTGACCGTTCGTTCATCAATTTCACTGAGTATCCTACCGAGCTCATCTTGCCAATGAACGGAAAACCGCAGCAATTTAATACTGCGGTAAAAATGGTACGAAGCATCAAATTTTTCGAACTCCCCGAACCGATTTACCGCGCGCTCAAAATTTTCCCTGCAGCTCATTTTTTACGCTGCAGTGGCGAGTCGTACGAATTTTATCGAACGTCTGTTTCGGTTTCTTCTGTTAGCCAGTTCTATTCGAACACTCTGAACCTCTGAAGGCGCGCAACGTACCGATACTACGCCGTTCCCGGCTCGAGCAAACTGACCTAACCTAAAAATAATGGAGGAAATGGCACGTTTCCTAAAATAAAGAAACGGGATTCCCCGGAGGTTGCCATAAACGGCGGAAGCACGGTCTTACATACAGGTCTGGAAACTCCCATCGCGGGGCTGATGCGCTTGAAGCCGGAACGCGTAGTTCATGAAATCGCCACTACAGTCGCTGCGATCTAAGCTCTGTTACGTATCGAGCTTATCCTCCATGTATGGAGTGCTTATCCTCCATCCGTGGTCGTGTTGCGGGTACCCCCCGGACCGACGGATAAAGATATAGGTTCCGGATGCGAGTGCTTATCCTCCATCTGCGGTTGTGTTGCGGGCACCCCCCGGACCAACGGAAACCTGGTTACGACGATAAAAAGGGGATATGACCTGTCCGTAGCGACCTTGGTAACGTAAACGATAAAGTATATGAAGAAAAACTGACGTATCCTTATTCCTTTTCACGTTTTACCTATGCCAAAATTTCCCTGAGAACGAGGAAACTCACATTGTACCGAATTCTACAGAAGCTAAAATAGTGAAGGGGACAGAGGCAAGAGACACGAAAATTAAGGAGTAGAAATTACTCCGATGACAAAGTAAACCTCGTAGTTTCAAATAATCGATGTCGTGAATTTTCTGGGGGATCCCAGGTAATAAAATTGGGAATGACGGAAGTGTGATACAATAATTTATAACGCGATCCGGAAACGCAAAAAGGGGAAGAAGAATCAAAAGAATTGTTCGCTCAGTATATACGCATAAAGCAAGATGATAGATGGCAAATTTTCGCGAAAAGTTGTTACCTCGGGTAACACCTTTTAAATAAGGGGGGAGGTGTTATGTGTCGAGCTGGTGATATCGATATAAATCGATCGCCTACTTGATGAACGCGGTATATTTGATTTTAGTACAAATTCATTACGCGATCGAAAATCCGAATACTCGCGAGGCAAATTAGTTAAGGTTATTTAGCTACGGTCACTCGAGGATGTAGGGAAAAAAAAGAGAGGTAGGACAGGATCCCAGGACAATAGGACGACTGGACTCCAGATGACCCGTCTGGAAACCATCGAGGAAACATGGACGCCTGCAACGTGTCTGCCCATCACGTGTCGACCACTCGACAAGGATTCGAGAAGCTGCTCTTTTTTGCAACGATCCAAAAAAAGGGACCGTGCGAGAAAACTCGCGGAGTCACGTACACGCCACGACGCCAGGCCTGCGAACGACCACCACCCTCGACCCTTTTCCGAAGGACGACGATTGGCCATCACTCCACCCTGGACAACCCCCTACCACTACTTGAGCAGTCGTAATGGCCTCAATTTGTCAATTTTTCCGACCACGGATCGACACGTGCTCCGTTAACAAAACATTTTGGATCGAATTTTTTTTTCTCCGTACCGCGGTTGGAGAACATCACAACGAGGATATTCGCATTAGGTTCCCCCCAAAAGTTAATGAAAAAAACGGTGTAAAAATTTTTTTTGATAAATTATCAATAAATTTGGCGGTAAATTTGTCATTTTTCAAAATTTCAAATAGCAAAATCATGATCAGCGGAAAAAGTTAGCCCAAATTAAAAAAAAAACAACCCGATATGTTCATTAGTTCCGGAGATATTCCATGTTGGTGAAATTTGAACTCGCGAATTCACTTTTCGCGCGAGCGCGCGCGAGCCGGAGACGGCTACCCCCACTCTGCCGCCAAACGCTACGTGAAATTTGGCCTCCCGGAAAACCTTCACCGAAAACAATAAATTTATATGGGATTTTTCCGCCAATTTTTCTCCAGGTAGCATAAGCCTTACCCCGTACGCTGTCCAATTTTCAGCTCTCTATGTTGAAATGAGCAGCTGCAATAATTATTGAAAAACAAATTTTTTAATCTCCCCCTAATTAACTTTAAGCAATTTTTTTTCATTCTAAATTCGTAGAAAAATAACCGCTTTCAAATAATGTCACTCCCGAGTCTGTAACTTCAAAATTCGCGATAGAATTCCATTTGTTTATGAGTAAAAATCGTACTCCATTTTTGGAGCCGTTTTTCACCCCTTTAATTATAAAAAATCGATTTGCCCCAAAGTGTACATGAGAGTTCGATTCTTTCGGAATCATTTGAATTTGGTTTTATTGCACTGTGACACCCTCCCGATGTAGAAATTCCTTGCAAAAACAGTCGGTTTTTAAACAACAAATGGCTTTTCTCAAAAACTATTTATGAGATCGAGCTCAAATTTTGCACACTTGTTGAGCGTCCCGGGGGACATATATTCTGAGATTTTGAACTCTGCACATGCATTTTTAAACTAATAATTTGCTATGAAAGAAAGGGCTGTTTTAGCCGGTTTTTAATTTTTTGCGGGTAAACCAATGAACCGATTTTGAGTTGCGACCCGCCGAATTGTTCGTTTTTTAAATATCTACAAATAGTTACCGAACTTTTTTTCTCCGCGGTGGATAGTTTAGACGCTATTCCTCAAAAACATGGTTTCGCCAACTTTGACGGCCTGGCAAAAAAAAGCCCCCTAAAATCTGTGGTTGGAAAGTATCAGGCCTTCATCGGGGGCAACAGCCCTACAAGAATACGCCAATTAGAATCGTTCCGGCTCGGTGTCACGTAAAAATACCCGGTTCCTGGACTAGTAGTAAAACGATTCGCGGTGGTGGGAAAAAAAATTTCAATGACATTTCAGCTAACTGTAAAGCCCAGGAGTCGTCTAGCGACCTGAAAATTGACATGGAGACTAATTACGCGATACCCTTTCGATAGAGCCCAAATTCGATACGATTGATTAAGTAATTGCTGAGAAAAAACTTTGCACGGGCTTAGTCCTATCTCAGTCTGCGTCAGAACCACGCTACATCGAAGGATTTGACGTGTCTGTATATGGCCACGCGACAACACATTCAAAGGGGTCTGTGCGCCCAACTTAGCCAATCCCGGGCTGCGAAATTCCTGATTGGTCGAGGCTGTGATAATTCCAATGGATCCGTCGTGTGCACACGACAGTGCAGACGAGCGAGCGAAAAATGTCAGCTGATATTTCGAAGGGCCATTACGACGTGAGGGTGAGAGAGAGAGATAGCTGAAATAAGTTCATATTTTTCTTTTCCGCCCTTGATATTTTCGAGAAAATAACTGTTACAATCGTTCCTTGTCGAACAACGAAAGTTGGCTCACCATTTATTTTCTTGAGGATGCAAGGTTATGGGAGAAGAATGTGTTGCTGGTTTGTCGTTACCGAGTCTGAACGAATGCTGTGATACAGCTTTGACAGCTCGTCATAACCTCACAATTTCGAATTTTCAACTGCCATATTACCGACATGCTCCGATGACGAAAGAATATGCTTCATGAATGAATATGCTCCACATCTTTTGACCCTTTCCTACTCCCACCATTTTATTCATTTACAGCATGACTTATACATAATAATTCTCAGCGATATGAAAAATCTTGTCGCTGATTCGAGCCACATAAAAATCTTGTCGCAGAGGCGCATGAAAATCTTGTCGCTGCAAGTTATCTAATAGCTCCGGATAACTCTCGGTGACATCAAGATCTTGTCGCTGAGCCACATGAAGATTAATTGCTGAGCAATAATATCTCTCAGCGAAACAAAAATCTTGTCGCTAAGACAAATGAAAATCTTTTTGCTGAGGCGAATGAAAATCTTGTCGCTGCAAGGGCTCAGTGACATGAAAATCTTGTCGCTGAGGCAAATGAAAATCTTGTCGCTGCGAAGGCTCAGTGACATAAAAATCTTGTCGCTGAGCGACATGAAAATCTTATCGCTGAGCAACATGAAAATCTTGTCGCTAAGGCAAATCAAAATCTTGTTGCTGCGAGGGCTCAGTGACATAAAAATCTTGTCGCTGCGAAGGCTCAGTGACATAAAAATCTTGTCGCTGCGAGGGCTCAGTGACATAAAAATCATGTCGCTGGGCCACAAGAAAAAATTGTACATTTGTTCCTTTCTGCCAAAATTCTCATGGAGCCAAAGAAAAAAATTCTTCACTACAACTTCATACTAAAATTTTGATTTTTTCCAACTCGTGGTTGTTTTGGGATTCACTCAGTTTTGACTTGGGATGAGATGAGGGTTGAAAATAAAAATGAAGACTGTATACGTGCGTACGGCTCGAGCGTGCTCGACGCAATGCCGTGGGCCGGCTACTCCCTAGACCACTTGGTCTCTCATTTACCAGATGGCGCTAGCGCTCCGGTCCCACAACATCTCCCCTTTATTATAATAACAGTACAATGAGATTTTTTCTTCTTTTTTTTTCACATTGATGAATACACTTTTGGCGACTTAACATTAAACTTACATGACACGCTTTTTTTTTTCTAAATACTAGGACGAGGTAAAATAATCTTTCCACCACGACGGTCTATTTGTTTGCCTATGAGGTCTAGACGTGGTTTCCGATTGGGTTATTTCGCTTGGTGGCTCGGTTACGGTTTCGACGGGATCGTCGTCCTCAGTTGCGCCACTCGGCACGGGTTCGTCGTCTCGAACGTTATCCGAGGTCGCTTTTTGATGGGACGTATTTTCTACTTTAGGGTGAATACTGTTTTGTTCTGCTTCCTCTACCCTTCTACCCTTATTGTCTAAAGATGGACCGGAGCTTGGATCGTCGATTACCAGAGGACTGTCGTTACTTGAACTCGGCTCAAATTTTTTATATGGCGCCGGTACGAGGTGAAAGCGGTTACGCCGGACTTTTCCGTTGCTTGTTAATACCCAATAGGATCTAGGCTCGCTTGAAGGGCTTTGTATTTTCCCGTACGTCCTGAGATCGATGATCCAAACTGGGTCTCCCGCTTTGAGAGGAGATAATTCAACAGGGCGGTGTCTGGAGTTAAAATTTCGAGCTTGCCGCATTTTTCGAGCTGCCTCGTTGCATTTGAGCTTTTTTGTAGCGCTGACAGCTGGTAGGAGCCTACTTGGCAGAGTTGGCATGCTTGATTTTATTCGTCTTGACAAAAATAGTTCTGCGGGGCTGAAACCGTTTTCAAGGGGTGTGCTTTTATATGCAAGCAGGGCTAGGTGAATATCGTCGTCCCTGGACTTTTTAATTAAATTTTTTGCTGTTTTTACTGCTGCTTCTACCGCTCCGTTGCTTTGCGGGAAGTGAGGTGAGCTTGTCACCGACTGAAATCCGTATTGGTCGGCGAACAGCTTAAATTCGGACGTAAACTGTGGACCGTTGTCCGAACGAACGATATCCGGCAGACCATACCTTGAAAACGCTTCCCTACATACCTCTATGATCGCTTTCGAACTTAACGACCCGAGACGGACAAACTCGAAGTACCGCGAATAGTAGTCGGTGATAATGACGTGTACCAATAGTCTAGTTTAAAAAGATGTATACCGATTTTTTGCCACGGTCTGGACGGGGAATCTTCCTGTATGAAAGGTTGGCTCGGGTTAACTCGATGCTCTACACAATTTGGACAGTTGAGTATTAGGTTTTTTAGTTGCGTCGATAGACCTAACCACCAAATGGCTTGTTTTGCTCTGTCTCTGCACCTCGTGATACCTAAATGACCCTCGTGTAATCGAAGTAATAATTCTTTTTGGAGTGTGCGCGGAACTACTAAGCGACTGTTGTACAGTAAGAGGTCGTCACCGATCGAGAAGTGATGTTTGAGTGGTGCGTACTCTGTCAACTCTGTCGGGATCTGATTCTTCGACGGCCATTTGGTTGCGCAAAACTTTTTTAGTAACTGACAAATTGCGTCTTTTCCTTGTTCCTCGCGGACTTTGTACAACATGTCGTTTGAGGCTGGAAGGCTCTTGATAGTGGCCAGTACAAAATCAGAAGTGTCCTGTTCGATTACATCGGTATTCGCGTTTCTTTTTTCTGGGTTGCGAGATAGAGCATCGGCCAGTACCAAAGATTTTCCGGGGGTGTATTTTACGGTATAGCTGTAACGCATAAGGCGAAGACGAAAGCGTTGCAAACGCGGCGTGAAGTCGTCCAGAGGCGTTGTTTGAAGAATTTGAAGGAGGGGCTTGTGATCCGTTTCAAGAGTTATCGTGATTCCTACTATGTAATCCGCGAATTTTTCGGCTGCGTACGTCAGGGCTAGAGCCTCTTCCTCAATTTGGGAATAACGTTGTTCTGTAGGAGTTAAAGTGTACGAACCGTAGGCGACAATCTGCCGCTCCTCGCTATTCCCCTGCAAAAGAACAAAACCGATACCGTAGCTTGAAGCATCTGCTTGAATCCATATGGGTTTTGAATAGTCATACAGAGCCAGGATGGGAGCTGTTGCTAAAAGTTCTTTTATTTTTCGAAACGCGTATCTTTGAGCTGAGTCCCAAACGAACGCTGAATTTTTCTTTAAGAGAGAATTGAGAGGTTCCAGGATGGTGGATCTGTTCAGAAGGAACTTTGCAGCAAAATTGACCATCCCGAGGAACTGCATTAAGGACGTTTTGTTTGTAGGCTCCGGAAAATTTTGCATGGCCGACACTCTTTCTGGTAAAATTTGTATGCCCTGTGCTGAGACTAAGTGCCCAAGAAACTGCACCTCTTGCACGCCGATTATGCATTTTGACTGATTAAGAGTTATTCCTTCCTTACTGATACGTTTCAGAGCCTCTCTCAGGGTCGCGTCGTGCTGCTCCATGGATTCCCCATAGATCAGTATATCGTCCATGTGAACGATTACGTTAGCCATGTCGTCAAAAATTCTCGAAAAAACCTCCGTGAACAAGTCTGGCGCTGAATTAATTCCGAACGGTAATCTTTTAAACGCATATCTCCCGAACGGCGTAATGAAAGTCGTTAGTTCTTGGCTCTCTTTGTCTAACTTTATCTGATAAAATCCCGATTTAGCGTCAAGTTTGCTGAAGAATTTTGCCCTTCTCATACGTGCCAAAGAAATATCGACATTTAAAATTGGGAAGAAATTGGAAAATTAGGATATTCTTATTGACCTGCGTGTAATCTCCGCAAACTCGAACCGTTTCGCCTTTCGGAATGCAAACTATAGGGCTACACCACTTTGTCGGCTCTTTTACGCGCTCTATTACATCGTCTTTTTCCATCTTGGCTAATTCGTTTTTTAACTTAGGAAGCAGTGGTATCGGCACTGATCGAGGGACTGACTGGCTGTAAGGAATAATATCGCGTTTTAAATGAATTTTAAATTCTTGCTTGAACTTTCCGAGGCCCTTAAAAATTTCCGGAAATTCTTGCTCGATGTGCACCGACGAATTTTCACAAGCCTGGAGCGGGCCCATTATTCGCACCAGATTGAAAATTTTAATCGCGTCTTTTCCGAAAAGGTTCTTTCGAAGGTTTCTTATAACGCAACATCGCACCTGTTTAGCAAGACTATTGATTTTTATCGTTACGGGCAGCACTCCGGCGACGTCTAAATACTTCCCATCGGGACCCTGCACATTCATTTTTTTTGGAATTATCTTACCTAGCTCGCTTACTGGGACGTCGCAGTATTTGACACAGGTTATGTCTGCCCCCGTATCTATGTGGAATTTCCTGCTCTGTTGAAAATCGTCGATGAAGGCCTCCACGTCGAATTCGTTGTTGCTTCCGCTTTGCGAGACGTTCCCCAGAAAATAAACCTTGCTGGTCTCTTCTTCTTCTTCGTCTGTAACCTCGCTTGTTGCGGCTTGTGCGAGATTCACCGATTTTGATCGGCAGACTTTGTCCCAATGACCGATCTTTCCGCAACTGCGACATTTTGAGGTTAGCGCCGGACATTTGTTGTTTCTGTGGAATTTCAGGCCGCATCTCGAGCAATCCGTATTTCGTCCTTTCGGCGCAGAGGGTTGGCCACCGCCGGTGACAACTTTCACTCTATCGATGTCGATGATTTCGGGAGTTGCCGGTAGAGTTTTTACTTGCCGACGCTGATCTTCGGTTTGGCGAGCGATAGTCACGGCGGAATCCAAGGTTAGGTCGGACTTGAGTTGCAGGCGTTCTTTTGTTCGAGTGTCTGTTAGCCTCATGACGATGCGGTCTCTTATTAACTCGTCCCTTAGCTGACCATAGTTGCACTTTTCCGCCATGACGTGCAACGCTGTGACGTATTGGTCGACTGTTTCTCCGGCGAGTTGAGATCGAGAGTTGAAACGAGACCTCTCGAAGACGACGTTCTTCTTTGGCTCGAAATAGTCCGTGAAGGCTTGCATCACGTCTTCAAAGCTCTTACCGTCGTGCTGTGGCATCACTTGCATAAAAATCTCCTCGCTTTTTTCTCCCATCGCGTACAGCAAGAGGTCGATCTTCTCCACTGCTGGTTTCGCCGACAGGGCTGCTACATTTAAATATCTCATGAAACGTTTTTTCCAAGTGGGCCACGTTTCTGGTTTTGAGAAGTCAAAGTTGTTCGGAATTTGCAGAAAGTTAGCTGCGCTGGCGTTAACTTGGATCACGGGGGCACCGTCAGCCATTTTGCTTGGTGTATTTCAACCGTGCTGTAGCTTAGTTCCCGGCTACTTTACGATGAGACTGTTGTTTCCCCTTGATCCTTGATTGAAGTGTTTGTTTAATTCGCCACTTCTGACACCATGTTTTGGGATTCACTCAGTTTTGACTTGGGATGAGATGAGGGTTGAAAATAAAAATGAAGACTGTATACGTGCGTACGGCTCGAGCGTGCTCGACGCAATGCCGTGGGCCGGCTACTCCCTAGACCACTTGATCTCTCGTTTACCAGATGGCGCTAGCGCTCCGGTCCCACAACAGTGGTCAAAAATCAAAAATTGAATTCTCGTGATGAATTGAGACTTTGGCACGTGTTTCCTCTTTGTTTCAGCGTATTAAACCGAGTGGCTGGAAAAAAAAATCATAATTTTACCAATTTGGCTCGGAGAAGAGCGATTTTCGTTTGAAAACTGTCGAAAAATCGTCATTTTCAAGCTAAAATCATGGTAATGGGCAAAAAATCATTTCTCGATGAAAAATTGATATAGAGACATAACTCTGGGCTTGAATTGAGCTCCACAGGGTCTAGTTGCAGGGAAAAAATCAGCATTTTTTTCTCATGGAGCCAAGAAGATAAATTCTTGGCGACAACTTCATGCTAAAATATTGATTTTTTCCAACTCGTGGTCAAAAGTCGAAAATTTAATTCTCGCGATAAATTGAGACTTCAGCACGTGTTCCCTATTTGTTTCAGCGTATCAAACCGAGTGGCTGGGAAAAAAATCATAAATTATACGATTTTTACTCGGAGAAGCGCGATTTTCGTTTGAAAATTGTCGAGAAATCGTCCTTTTCAAGCAAAAATCATGGTAATGGGCAAAAAATCATATCTCGATGAAAAATTGAGATAGCGCGGTTTTGGAAATACAAAAAACATACCGTATTTCTACCGGATATACACAAAATAATACTATGGATCTACCGTTTTTCTACAATATTTTTCGCGTCGCTTTGTGAATTATAAATCCGTGGAAAAAACTTTCAAAAAGTAAAAAGAACGCCAAGCATTAAAAGATCGCATCTTGAGTTACAATTTTTTCCTTGCAGCTATCACTTTTCAAAAATAAATCAATCGCACTTACGAAAAAAAGAAATTGAATCGGAAAAAATTTCAATCCCTACAAAGGGCCACTGCAATAATTATCCAGAGAAATTCTTACGCGTAAAGTTCAAAAATTGAACGAGCAAAAAAAATTGAAATCATTGGTTTCGGTAGCAGCCAAGAATCGGACGTACCGACCGTTATCGGTACTGTAACAACATGTTGTCAAAGGGCACTGAAAAACCAATGCGAAAACTTGGCGTGCATGGTTAAGTGAAAAAGCCCGGGAAGATAAAGAATCTGTTTTCGCGGAGAGGCGGGTACAGCACAATAATCGCCTAAAAAATGAAATTTTTATATTTTCATTAATCTCTAAAATCTAAACCTTTTCAATTCAAATTTCGTAAAAATGATGATTTCCGTAACAATCATAATTTTTTTTTGGTGGGGTGACCCGTTTCGCCCGTCTGTTCCGCTTTGCCTGGCTCTTCCTCAATTGAAAAGACTATCATGAATTGCGCAAACACAAGAAATTCTCATTTAATATGGAAATATCATATGGATGTACACGGTTTATCGAATCGGGGAGGAAAACCAGAATAAACATCGAAAATTCCGGATAAGCCATAAATAGGTGGCTGGAAAGGATAGAATGGAGATCTCGAATATGCAAATCTGCAAAAGGGCTCGCATTGATTCATTTCCCAATCCATGACGTCATACTGCTACTTTGGGCGTGCATGGAGCGAGTTTCTGAAGAGTACAATGACACAGCCCTTCGCCGAACTTTTTCACTTAACCATGCACGCCAAGTTTTCGCATTGGTTTTTCAGTGCCCTTTGACAACATGTTGTTACAGTACCGATAACGGTCGGTACGTCCGATTCTTGGCTGCTACCGAAACCAATGATTTCAATTTTTTTTGCTCGTTCAATTTTTGAACTTTACGCGTAAGAATTTCTCTGGATAATTATTGCAGTGGCCCTTTGTAGGGATTGAAATTTTTTCCGATTCAATTTCTTTTTTTCGTAAGTGCGATTGATTTATTTTTGAAAAGTGATAGCTGCAAGGAAAAAATTGTAACTCAAGATGCGATCTTTTAATGCTTGGCGTTCTTTTTACTTTTTGAAAGTTTTTTCCACGGATTTCACGTCTTTTTGGAATTTGCTTTATTCATTTTTTTTAGGGAAACTGTAACTTGAAATGCGATCTTTTGATACTTGGCGTTCTTTTTACTTTTTGAAAGTTTTTCAATGGTATCTATTTACGAAAACCCGGGCCCCTGCCCCTCGTAAAGAGGTGCGGGGACATGGGTGAGGCCAACCGGGCGCGTCTTCAGGTGGCGGATAGAAGGAGTTCCAGGGTGGGGACCGTCCAAAACGGCCAGGGAACGGGGCGCCTAGGCGACCGGGACCGGGACCGTGAGGACGCCGAACACCCTGGACAACGGGTGCTATAGGGAAACCGGCCGGCGTAAAACCCGGCCCAGGGGACCTAAGGCCCCGTCGCGGACCAACTCCCCAAGCTAAGGTGGGAGCTATCGTGCCGATGGCTGGATGGCACTGGGTTAAAGTGTCTTGAACGATGCCCTTGGGGTACCAGGCGCCCCCCCATTGTATTTAGCCTTATCACCGCAACAGGCTCTGCGGTGACGGACCCTTATTTCCTGATTACTCGTGGGAATTGTATGGATTTTTCAGCTACAACCCAAAAAGACGCCGCGGCTGGGCCCTCTCAGGAGGGACCGACCGCGGCAACCACGGCCGAGGCCAGCAATGGCTCGGATCCAGTGGACTTTGTCACCGCAAAGGCCCAGGATCTGACCGTCGCTGACCCGGCTTTATGCGGCGGGGAGGAGGGATCAGCGAAAGCCGGGCCCACCGAACCGCCGACAGAATTAACTCAACGAAAGCCTGGCCGGAGTGGTGCGGCGAAGAGGAGGGCCCGCAAAGCCAGAATGGCGCAAGCGGGCACACCTACCGAACCGCACCACGAAGGAGGGGCGAAGGAGGGCGCTGTCGAGACCCAGGGCTCTAGTAAGAGGCCCAGGCCTGTGGACAGCACACCCCCGGAGAAATACACGGCCACCAAGAGGAGCAAAGTGTTCCCCAGGCCCACTGGCTATGTCGATGCGGTAGCTGGCGATAGGAGGGTGGCCATAGCGCCGACCGACTTTCCCGGCACCATCCTCGGCCAGGGGCAAGACTTGCTGGTTGCTCGTGGGCTCTTCGAGGCGATGGACTCCATCCCATTCGGACAGGAGGTCCCGTGCTTCGAGGGGACCCGATGCGACCAGGGAGTCTTCTGGGTGACATGCTCGGACGAAAAGGCCAAATTATGGCTAAGGACCACGGTCCCAAGCCTAAAGCCCTGGGAGGGCGCTTCACTCCAGGTACTGGAGAAGGAGTGCATTCCCAAGCTAAAGAAGATGACCGCGGTGTTCCCCGACATGCGCGAGGACATTCGCGCCATCCTCTCCCTGCTACACCGCCAGAACCCCGGGCTGCAGACCAACCTATGGAGGGTCTGGGACCGGAGGTCGGCGCAGGGAGCAGTACACGCCGTACTCGGCATTGATGCAGCCTCCATGGAAAAGCTGAGGGAGTGCGGGTTCGCCCCTCACTACGGCCTGGGCAGGGCTCGATTTTACGAGGCCCAGCATAAGACCGGTGAGGCGCGGCGGAGCGGCGCTCCCAGGCCCGACCAAGGAAGCACGGGAGAGGGCCCGCAACAGATGGCACCGCCGGAGCCAACCGAGGCCCCGGAGGCTCCACAGAAAAGCGGGACCCCCTGCCAACCGGCAAGGACGGAGCGGGAAGGCGGCAACGCGGCACCAGCGGCTAAGGCCGTTGAGGCCGCGGGGCCAAGAAACCGCCCCAGCCGCCCGGATAGACGCGGAGCCAGGGCCAGGGGCAGACCGTCCAAGGCCCAGGCCCTACAGAGGGTGGGCTCGACGGAGTCGAGACAGGGAGTCCAACGGACCCTGGTCGAGACCTTGTCGGGACCACAAAGAGCGCCTCAGGGGACCGGAGAAACATCGGCGGTTCCCAAGGCACCGGTAGGAGGGGACGACGGCCTACACCAGAACCAATAGTTCCCCTCCCCCACCCCCACCCCCACCACAACTCCCCGCTCCTCCCATCCCTCCCTCCCACTCCCCCACTTCCAGATTGGGGAGAAGGGTCAACGCTGACACCACTCAGGGTGCAGGGTGGACCGTATTCTCCCAAATCAACTTGCAACATTGCATAGCGGCCTCAGCTATCCATAGCCGGGACCTAGCAATGGGGCACACACACGTATCCCTAATACAAGAACCTTGGGTGTACAAGGGGCTCGTAAAAGGGATAGACCAGAGTATCGGGTCGCTGATCTACGGTCCCTCAGAGCCAGGGCCAAGGGCTTGCATCTTCGTAAAAAAGGGATGCAATGCCCTGAAGCTCAACAGGCTCTGCAGCAGGGACCTGGCAGTGGCTCGGATCAATCTGAGGCTGGGAGGAGTGCCAAAGGACCTAGTGGTCTGTTCGGCATACCTCCCATACGACTCAGTGGAACCACCTCCAACGAGGGAACTGAGGGCTGTAGTGGACTACTGCTCAAATGAAGGCTTGGACCTCTTGATCGGGTGCGATGCGAACTCGCACCACTTAATGTGGGGGAGCTCGGACACCAACGAAAGAGGGACTGCCTTGCTGGAATATCTAGCGACGACAAGCCTCGAAACTCTAAACAGAGGATCGAAGCCAACATTCATCACCTCAAGAAGACAAGAGGTGATTGATCTCACAATGCGGACTCCCGGAGTCGCACAGTGGGTAAGGGAGTGGCGAGTGAACGAGGAGGAAACTCTATCGGACCACCGCCGCATATCCTTCGCGGTGATGGGAGGAGAGGAGCCACCATCCGAGACCGCCTACAGGAACCCGAGGGCCACCAATTGGGACTCATATAGGGAGGAACTAATTGGTAGGCTCAGGGGACCTGACGGTAGGTCAAGGACAGAGGCTGGGATTGAGGCTGATGTAGAATTTCTACGGTCGGCCATAGTCCAGGCGTATGAGGCTTCCTGTCCAACCAGAACCAGAAAAGTCAACAAAAAGGTAGCGTGGTGGAGCAGGGAGCTGGGCAAGCTCCGCTCCGACTCACGCCGACTGTTGAATAAAGCTCTAAAGACAAACTCCGAAGAGAACTGGGCCGCCTATAGGTCTACCCAAAAGACCTATAAGAGGCTCGTTAGGAGGTCCAAGACGGATGCCTGGAGGAAGTTCTGCAGAGAGATCGAGGCCCTATCAACAGTGGCCAGACTCCGCAGAATCTTCACGACAGGGACACACATCAAACCTGGCGGTTTAATATTGCCGGGGGGTAGCACGGCCGAGAAACATGAAGATGTCTTGGCCCACCTTATCGAGGTACATTTCCCGGGCTCGAGTCTGATGAGGCAGGGCGCTCCCGAAGAGGAGACGCCCACCAGATTCAGACCCGCTGACTGGGAGACAGCTGCCAGAGTTGTAACGACAGACAGGGTCAAATGGGCCATTGATTCTTTCGATAGATTCAAGAGCCCAGGGGCGGATGGTATCTTCCCAGCCCTTCTACAGGAGGGCGGAGAGGACCTAGCGAGACATCTGTCTTGCACGTTCAGATCCTGCCTGGCACTGAGATACGTCCCGAAAGCCTGGAGGGAGGTGATTATAGTTTTCATCCCCAAACCAGGCAAAACCACCTACGATCAGGCGAAATCGTTCAGGCCTATTAGCTTGACGTCTTTTCTCCTGAAAGCGTTGGAGAGGTTAGTGGACAGATATATAAGAGACGGGGCTCTGGCACGCATGCCGGTGCAACGGTCTCAACATGCGTACCAGACGGGCAAATCCGTGGAGACGGCGCTTCACGATCTCGTCGGAGAGATCGAGGGAGCCCTCTCCAGGAAAGAGGCCACTCTGTGCGTATTTCTTGATGTGGAGGGGGCGTTCGACAACACCTCCTTCGACGCAATCTGTGGAGCAGCAAGGAGGTTCCAGGTGGATGACACTATCATTGACTGGATCCACTGCATGCTCAGGACTAGAACAGTCACTGCCAGTCTCAACGGCACCGACGTCAGGGCCCGGGTCGGCAGAGGATGCCCACAGGGTGGAGTCACCTCCCCTCTGCTGTGGCTGATGGTCGTAGACGGGCTCTTGGCCGGGATCGAGAGACTGGGGGTGAAAGTCCTAGGGTTTGCGGATGATGTGTGCATAGCGGTTAGCGGCAACCATCCGAATCACATGAATAGTAAAATGCAAAAAGCATTGGACTATGTCGAAACTTGGTGCACGTCACAGTCCTTGAGGGTCAATCCCAACAAGACTGAGATGGTGCTATTCACAAGGAAGAGGCGCTTCAATTTGAGGCCCCCCTCCATCTTTGGTTCCGAGCTGACTCGCTCTCAGGAAGTTCGCTACCTGGGAGTGACCTTGGACAGCAAGCTAAGCTGGAAAAGCCACATCAGCAGGCAGGCTCAGAAGGCGATAGCGACCTTCTGGGCCTGCCGCAGGATGTTTGGACAAACCTGGGGGCTCAAACCCAACACGGTGAGATGGATCTACAAAGCTATTGTAATCCCTCAACTCATATACGCGTCCGTAGTATGGTGGCCCGGTCTCCGCCGGGCAACCAACAGGAAGGCGCTAGACAGGGTGTACAGATTGACAGGGCTGGGGATAACAGGAGCTTTAAGCACAACCCCGACCCTGGCACTGGGCGCGCTGGTAAACTTACCGCCTCCACACATTGCTGCGGAGGTAGAAGCACGGAAGTCGGCCGTCAGGCTGCTTTTCAACGGGTGGTGGAGGAAAGCGTGGTCGGGGCACGCGTCGGCCCTGAAGGAGGACACGACTCTGAAAAGAGTCGGCCTCCTCGGAGGGGACAGCTGCCCTCGGCAGCACTGCTTCCACCACAACTACCAAGTCCTCATTCCCGACAGACAATCGTGGAGTGAGGATCAAAGAGCAATCCTGTCGCCCGGAGGACTAGTCTGGTATACAGACGGGGCCAAATCGGCGACAGGGGCAGGTGCCGGGGTATGGAGTGATGGGCCCAGAACAGAACTGAGTTTTGAATTGGGCCCAAGCACTACAGTACTTCAGGCTGAACTGTTTGCCATTAAAGCCTGTGCCCATTCCATCAGGGAAAAGGGATACAGAGGCAAACATATCTACATCTGCAGCGACAGCCGGACCGCGCTCAGGGCACTGCACACCGTGACAGTGACCTCCGGGCTAGTCAGGGACTGTGTGGAACTGCTCTCGCGAATTGCCAGCGAGAACAGGGTCAAGCTGCTATGGGTACCGGGCCACAACGGTATCCAAGGCAATGAGAAGGCCAATATGTTGGCCAAATGTGGAGCCGCAAGGCAAGTATCGGCAGACACACGCCACCTAGGTGCGTCACCGGAACTCGTGAAGAGGGAGGCAAATAGTTGGATGGAGAAGTGGTTTGCAGACCTCTGGAACAGAGGTACCGGAATGAGGCACACGAGGGCACTGTTCTCAGGCCCATCGGAAAAATTAGCGATCGCACTCACCAACCTTGACAGGGTTGAGTTGAGGGTGATCATAGGACTGGTGACAGGTCACTGGTTCACAGGCAGGCACGCTGTGCGGATGGGGCTCACCGAAGAACCAATCTGCCAAAGGTGCAAAGAAGCAGAGGAAACCCCTCTGCACCTTATTTTGAGCTGCAAGGGACTAGAGGGCATCAGGCATGAGACCCTCGGGGCCCTGGCTCTCGAAGAATATAAGCTGGAGGCTAAGGGAGTGAGCGGGCTTCTACGCTTTGCGAAGGAGGCCGGCCTACTTCCCGGCTCTCCATGATATGGGTTGCCCTCCTAAGGGCTCGGGCACAATGGTCCAACAGGACTGAGCGCCCGGCCAAAACTCAAAATCATCATCATTTACGAAAAAATTTATCATTAAAGAAGAAAATATATGATTATTCTTTTATTGCTAAAAATATATAAGTTTTAATGAAATGTTCATTAATTAATCAAATTATTCCAATCATCCATTTTTGAATGAAAATCGATTTTTTTCTTTTGAAATAATTAAATTTGCAATTAAAATTTATTGAGAATTTTATTTGAATTGGAAATTAATTGATTCTGACATAATTTGATTAATAAATGAAAATTTGATTTATAAAAGACATTTTTCGAATTGTAAGAATAATTGAAAGTAATTCTTTATAAAAATAAAACGTTTTTTTAAAAAATTTCAATCGATTGATTAAATTGTTCATTGTTTTCAAAAAATGTATTATTTTCCATTTAATTTGCATTGATATATCAGACTTTTTCATAGTTATTTATTTTCAAACGGAATAGTATTTTACGCAACAAGTGCGGAAAGCGACGAATTACATCGCGCGTGAAGTTGCCGCATGAGCCGAAGGCTTATGATACATATTCGCACGAGTACGAGTGTGAATTGCGGCACGAGCCGAAGGCGAGTGCCGTAATACACTCGTACGAGTAAAGTCCACATTACCGCACTAGTGCGGTAAAGTAAGACAAAAGAGCAAGCGTGCGGTAAAGTCCACATTACCGCACTAGTGCGGTAAAGTAAGACAAAAGAGCAAGCGTTGAGAAATAGGCTACTTTCGCCACGGAAAACGCCAACCGAAAATCGCACTTTCGAGGCAAGTATCACAAAAATCAAATTTTTAATTCCAAAATAATTGAATTTATGAATGAAAATTTGTTGGAAATACAATTTTCATCTAAATTTGAATAACTGTAAAATAGTTTTATATATGAATGGATATTGAATGGAAAATTAGAGATTTTTTCAAATCAATGAATAATTTATTCAATCGATTTAAATTTATTGAGAAACTATTCATTTTGATGGAGAATTACTTATAATGATTCTTTTATTTTTAAAAATTTCTAATTTCTAATGAAAAGGTCATTAATTAATCAAATTATTCCAATCATCCATTTTCGAATGAAAATCGATTTTTTTATTTTGAAATATCAAATTTGCAGTAAAAATTTATTGAGATTTTGATTTTAATTTGAAATTGATTAATTCTGACATGAATTGATTGATAAATGAAAATTCCATTAAAAAAAGACAATTTTTTAATTAAAAGAATAATTAAAAGTAATTCTTCATAAAAATAAACAGTTTTTTAATAAATTTCAATCGATTGATGAAATTGTTGATTGTTTTCAAAAAATGTATTATTTTCCATTTAATTTGCATTGATTTATCAGACTTTTTCATAATGGTAATATTTTAATTTAGAAAAATGTAGTAGTAGTAGTAGTAGTAGTAGTAGTAGTAGTAGTAGTCGTAGTAGTAGTAGTAGTAGTAGTAGTAGTAGTAGTGAAGTTTTACATGCATACCTTTGTCGGGTTTTCACATTGTATGCTTTTTCGTATTTCCTCTATTTTTTTCTTTATTTTCACTATTTGTGTCTGTTATTCCCACTGTTTTTGTTTTTCTCCACTGCGCACTGTGGACCTACATTTTTTACGTGGGTTCGGAACCACAGAGAGTACAGCTTGAGACACTTAGAAAAATCGATTGGTGTCGGCGGCGGGAATCGAACCCGGGCTCGCTGGGTGGGAAACGGACCCATTACCACTGAGCCACTGCCTCTCCAATTAAAAAAATGTGTTATTTTCCTATGAAATTTTAATTCATGAATCAAATTATTTTGATCATCTATTTTCGAATAAAAATCGAATTTTTCATTTTGACATAATTAAATTTGTAATGAAAATTTACTGAGAATTCGATTTTTATTTGAAAATGAATGATACCGACAGCGGTAGGTTCGCGGTCGGTGCGTGGTTTCGGCGATCACACAAGTTGAGCAGCGTCGACTGCGGTCAGTACTCGGTTGGGTGACCGCTTAGCCATGAAAAAAAGGAAAAATATGCATAGGATACATGAATAGGATAGGATACAAGTCGTACTGCGTGTGAGGACAGCTAATATCACATATACAAGCGGCTACCAAACGATAATAAACGATTCCATTCGATTCGATACGACTATCGAACGATTCCATACAATTTAATACGACTACCAAACGATTCCATACTATTACATACGACTACCAAACGATTCCATACGACACCATTACATACATATATGACATATATACCTTATGGTTGGGTAAGATGTATGTGTTAATAAATATGTAGAATATAAATATATAAGGAGTAAAGAGGTTACATAATAGGGTAATTAAAAAAGTCAACGTATATGTGTGACAGTGGATTATATGAGGTAAATAGGTTATAAATGTATCAAGTATGTAAAGTATATATAAGGTAAAAAATGGAAAATGATAGAAAAAGACAAATATATATATTATATATACATAATAGGGTATATGAGAAGGTATGTGTACGTGTGAAAGTGGAATACATGAGGTAAATAGGTTAAATGTATGAAGTACATAAGGTGAAAAGTGAATCAATTTTTTTTTAAATGAATATATATCTATAATATGTATATATATAGGGAGTAAATAGGTTGCATAATAGGGTAATTTAAAAAGTAGACGTATGTGTGTGAGAGTGGAATATATGAGGTAAATAGGTTAAATGTATTAAGTATATAAAGTATATATAAGGTAGAAAATGAAAAATAATAGAAAAAGATAAATATATATTATATGTACATGATAGGGTATATGAGAAGGTATACGGGTATGTGTGAAAGTGGAATATATGAGATAAAAAGGTGAAATATATGAAATATATTAGGTGAAAAGTGAAAAATGATGAAAAAAGGTGAATATATATATACATAATATGTATATAATATGTATATATATATATTTATATATAGACTGTATGAAAAAAATCATTACTTTATTTATTTATTTTTATATTACTAAGATATCTCATTATTTGTTAAATTCGCATTTAAATAATTGAAATTGAAAAACGAACGACGAAACGCGATGACGTCACAGCGGGACAAATGTCCCCTTTTGAGACAAATTCTCAAAAATTTTTCACCAACATCATCGTTCTCAGAATGGACCGAGTCGATTTTGTTGCAACAAAGACCAATCGGAAGAGAAAAATCGAAAAAAATTCAATAGAAAAATTGACATTGTTTGGTCCAGCCGTTTATCTGTGAGATCGATTTAAAGGCGCTGTGACGTCATCACTTCCGGTATATTCGCGTATATAAGAGTGCGGTAGCTTTCTTTTAATACTTGGCGTCGAGCCGCTACCGCGTCTCTTGATACCGCAGTTATGCCAAAAATATACCCCATGGACTCGGTATACACTTGGTATCCTTTGCAGTTTCGGAAAAAAACATACCGTATTCATACCGGATTTACGTAGAGTACTCCTGTGAATTTACCGCATACACTCGGTATACACTCGGTATACACTCGGTATACACTCGGTATATACACTCGGTATACACTCGGTATAGACTCGGTATAAATATAGTACCAAATTGGTTGAAACTTCGCATTAATCTCACAAATTCTCATTGTAAAATTGATATGAACTTTATGCATTTGGGGTAAAAACGTCAACATATTATACGGAGGCAACAAACTGCGGTACACGTCTGCGGTACCGGAAAATAATTGGAGTAGTATTGGTCTGAATATGCGATTATTTTATTTTCATACAAAAAATCAACTGAATTACAATTATATATAACGATCTCTTACTCTCTTATCTTATTATGTGAATAACAACAAAGTCATTAACCTTTATCCGCGGCTATGCTCGCGTTGATACATATTGTTTATTTGTTTTTGAGTCATTAAAAACGCTTTAACAAAGTGGTAAAAATTTTGTATCAATTATGAATTGGTTTATTGAGCATTTTCTGGATGCTCTTTATTTTTACTGCGCTCGTTTTTCAAATAATCGTCGACCCATTTTCGTATTTCTGTTTTGACGTTGTCTTTGTTTTGATTCGGCAGTTTAACGGTTTTCTGCAATTTCATGCAGATCCCCAAAAAATGAAAAAAAATTGTAATAAGACTAGCTCACCCGGCAAACGTTTTTCTGCCAGATAAATTGTTTGTACGTATAGAACAGTAAAAAATATGATTTTTCAAGTAAACTTACTGATAATCTTCGCGTAATCATCTTCTGATGCAACAGTCCAATCAGGTTTATCTTTATGCAGCCGAATTAATAATGTTCGACGCTCCTGGCGTGTCCAAACATATCTCATTATTACATTCGCACGTTTGCGCATGCTTACTGCATTTACAGCAGACAAATAATGGTTCAAGCTCATTTTCATTCCGGGTATAATTTCCACCTGCGGGAAAAATGTTGATGAGCGAATATCAATAGCAATTAAAAATATGTTACAATAGGAATTCATTTTGATACTTCAATTTAATTTAATTTACCTGATTATGTTCGTCTAACTCACGATCGATATTTTCATCATTGTTGTTATTGACTGGATCTCGACGATTATTCATGGCGTTCACAATGGTCCTGACCTTGTGTGGCAGTTCGTCTTTTTTCACCATTTGATTTTTAATGGTTTTCAAAGTCCGTGACACACGAGTTAGTTGTTTAAGAATGTCCCTGTTCCGTCGAGATGCAGTTTCAGGGGACCCTGACCGAGACCTATTCGAGCGAGATCCAGCTGGAGAATCCTTGCTTTCCGAAGAAATGGATCTGTGTGAGCGCGATCGATCTGGAGAATCCCTATTTTGTGGTGAATTGGATCTGGGAGAGGGAGATCGAGTGCGAGAGTTCCTGTTTTGTGATGAAACGGATCCATCAGAGCCCGATCCAGCTGGAGAATTTCTGTTGTGTGGAGAAATGGATCTGTGAGAGCGCGATCGATCCCTGGAATCCCTGTTTTGTGTTGAAACGGATCTGTGTGAGCGCGATCGAGCTGGGGAATTCCTGTTTCGTGGTGAAGTGGATCTGTGAGAGGGAGATCGGGTGCAAGAATTCCTGTTTTTTGAAGAAATGGATCTACGTAAGTGTGATCGAGCTCTAGAATCCCTGTTGTGTCGAGAAATGGATTTGTGAGAGCGCGATCGATCCCTGGAATCCCTGTTTTGTGTTGAAACGGATCTGTGTGAGCGCAATCGAGCTGGGGAATTCCTGTTTCATGGTGAAGTGGATCTGTGAGAGGGAGATCGAGTGCGAGAATTCCTGTTTTGTGATGAAACGGATTCATCAGAGCGCGATCCAGCGGGAGAATTTCTGTTGTGTGGAGAAATGGATCTGTGAGAGCGCGATCGATCCCTGGAATCCTTGTTTTGTGTTGAAACGGATCTTTGTGAACGCAATCGAGCTGGGGAATTCCTGTTTCGTGGTGAAGTGGATCTGTGAGAGGGAGATCGAGTGAAAAAATTCCTGTTTTTTGAAGAAATGGATCTACGTAAGTGTGATCGAGCTCTAGAATCCCTGTTGTGTGGAGAAATGGATCTGTGAGAGCGCGATCGATCCCTGGAATCCCTGTTTTGTGTTGAAACGGATCTGTGTGAGCGCAATCGAGCTGGGGAATTCCTGTTTCATGGTGAAGTGGATCTGTGAGAGGGAGATCGAGTGCAAGAATTCCTGTTTTTTGAAGAAATGAATCTACGTGAGTGTGATCGAGCTTTAGAATCCCTGTTGTGTGGGGAAATGGATCTGTGCGAGCGCGATCGAGCCCGAAACTCCCTGTTTTGTGTAGGAACGGATCTGGATAAGCGCGATCGAGCCCGAAACTCCCTGTTTTGTGTTGGAACGGATCTGTGTCGTGAGCGCGATCGAGCCCGAAACTCCCTGTTTTGTGTTGGAACGGATCTTTGTGAGCGCGATCGAGCTGGAGAATTGCTGTTTCGTAGTGGAATAGATCTATGAGAGGGAGATCGATCTCTAGAATCCCTGTTATGTGTTGCGTCGGATCTGTGTGAGCGTGATCGAGCCGGGGAATCCCTGTTTTGTGGAGAAATGGATCTGTGAGAGGGAGATCGGGCTTCGGAAGTAATCCGAGAATTCCCACGACTTGATGAATTCGATCTCAATGACTTTCTAGGATCCCTTGTTTTTTGTCGTATGAAATCTGAATATAATTCTGGGCTTGAATTGAGCTCCACAGAGTCTAGTTGCTGGGAAAAAATCAGCATTCTATTCTCATGGAACCGAGAAGAAAACTTCTTCGCTACAACTTCATGTTCAAATATTGATTTTTCTAACTCGTGGGCAAAAGTCGAAAATTGAATTCTCGCAATAAATTGAGACTTTGGCACGTGTTTCCTCTTTGTTTCAGCGTATCAAACCGAGTGGCTGGAAAAAAAATCATAATTTTACCATTTTGGCTCGGAGAAGAGCAATTTTCGTTTGAAAACTGTCGAAAATCGTCATATTTCAAGCTGAAATCATGGTAATGGGCAAAAAATCATTTCTCGATGAAAAATTGAGATAGAGACATAATTCTGGGCTTGGATTGAGCTCCACAGGGTCTAGTTACAGGGAAAAAATCAGCATTTTTTTCTCATGGAGCCAAGAAGATAAATTCTTGGCGACAACTTCATGCTAAAATATTGATTTTTTCCAACTCGTGGTCAAAAGTCGAAAATTGAATTCTCGCGATATATTGAGACTTTGGCACGTCTTCCCTCTTTGTTTCAGCGTATCAAACCGAGTGGCTGGAAAAATCATAAATTATACGATTTTTACTTGGAGAAGCGCGATTTTCATTTGAAAATTGTCGAAAAATCGTCATTTTCAAGCTGAAATCATGGTAATGGGAATAAAATCATATCTCGATGAAAAATAGAGATAGAGACATAATTCTGGGCTTGAATTGAGCTCAACAGAGTCTAGTTGCTGGGAAACAATCAGCATTCTATTCTCATGGAGCCAAGAAGAAAAATTCTTCGCTAGAACTTCATGTTCAAATATTGATTTTTCCAACTCGTGGGCATGTTACGTGCGGAGCGGCGCGCACGTGTTTGTTAACCTGCTTGCGTGAAGCGCAAACAGTTTATTATTATTTTTATGTGGGTTGGTCCTGATCTCGTCCTCTACAGGACGATTCTTGGAATTGGGAATTGTCAGGGTTAATAATTATATTGCAATTAACCGGAATTTACAAACGTACAGACCGATTTATTTAGAAGACAGCTGTAGCGTGAAGACGAGAGAAGCTGCGAAGGCTCTCGTGTCCGCGCTACAGGGATATACAAAAGTACTTACAGTCGTCGGTTGAGTTCGGCAACGCGTTGCCGACGGATCGCAATGTTTCCTTAACTTTACGGATAGCGCAACGTTCTCTCACACACTCTCCCACACACTCTCTCATACAACACACTGTTCACAATAATTAGTATCACTATCTCTTATAATTACACGACGCGATAGAGTTCGTGGCAAAAACGTAAAACACTTATTCTAGCGAGGGCAGATTTATCACCGCGGCGCGACCTCTTGCAACGCGCCTTTCGATCACTACGTCCTACTGGAGCGCGTTTATGTGATCGCGGATTCGTTGAAGATTTTCAGGACGCTATGTCGGGAACTGCCCAAGGAGTTACTCTCCGAGAAGCTTTCGCTGTCCAAGCTCGTGAGAGACTGATTATTCTGATTCCCCGCTGGAAGAGTTCGCAAACGTCCAGCAGGAAATCAGAGCCTTTTCGTCCGCGAGAAAATCCAACTGGAGGCGTTCTCACGCCCGGTCAGCATTTTCGGCAGAACGCTCGGTGCATCTCCTTGGCGTTCCCGCTGAGTCGTCGCGGCTGCATGTCGGTTAGGAAAACTACACCGGATGCAGTCGCGACGACACATCAGCAAAAGTCAATTATTATTCAACGACAATTAATACGTCTTGGGACGTAACAGGCAAAAGTCGAAAATTTATTTCTCGCGATGAATTGAGACTTTGGCACGTGTTTCCTCTTTGTTTCAGCGTATCCAATCGAGTGGCTAGAAAAAAAATCATAATTTATACGATTTTTACTCGGAGAAGCGCGATTTTCGTTTAAAAATTTTCGAAAAATCGTCCTTTTCAAGCAAAAATCATGGTAATGGGCAAAAAATCATATCTCGATGAAAAATTGAGATAGAGACATAATTCTGGGCTTGAATTAAGGTCCACAGAGTATCCTTCTAGGGAAAAAATTAGCATTTTATGTTCATGAAGCCAAACAAATAACTTCTTCGCTCCTAAGTGATGTAAAAATGTCGTTTTTTTGTAAGCTGATGGTGGAAAGGCAAAAATACCATTCTCGAGCAAATTCAAGATTATGGCGCGCGTTCACGTTTCCTTTCAGCTCAACAAATTATTTGGCTTGAAAAAAATCAAAATTTATTCTATTTTCACTGGGAGAAGAGCGATTTTCATTTGAAAATTGATGAAAAATCGTCATTTTCAAGCAAAAATCGTGGTAATGGGCAAAAATTCATATCTCGGTGGGAAATCGAGATATAGATATGATTCTGGGCTTAAATTAAGCTCCACAGAGTACATTTTTGGGGGAAAAATCAGCAATTTATTCCCATAAACCCAACTAAATAAAATCTTCGCTCCCAAGTCATGTAACAATGTCGTTTTTTTCTAAGCTGATAGTGAAAATGCAAAAATACGATTCCCAAGAAAAATTAAGATTATGGCGTGCGTTGACGTTTCCTTCCAGCTTAACAAACCATGTGGACAAAAACATGATTTTACCGTCGTTGCTCGGAGAAGCTCGATTTTCGTTTGAAAATTTATATAAAATCGTCATTTTCGAGCAAAAATCATGGAAATGGGCCAAAAATCATATCTCGGTGAAAAATTGAGATAGTGACATGATTATTGGCTTAAATTGAGCTCCACAGAGTACACTTCTAGGGAAAAATCAACAAATTATTCCCGCCGGACTGAAAAAATTGAAGACTTTCAATCAGAAAAATAAGTGATATCCCAGCCAAAAATCCCCTCCCGGGGAAAAAAGCTTGGACAAGTACATTTGTTGGTGATCCCCATTTCCATTTGTTTTCACAGAAAAATATAATCCCCCCTTGAAAAAAATTAGAAACGCCAACAAAATAAAGAATTTTACAAAACCCAAAAAAAAAAATTCAAGAAGATTGAAAAAAATGCAAGAAATGCGAGAATGGTAGAAAAAAATTAATGGTATTCGCTCAGCATAAAAAATTGTGATATCTATAAAAGGACAAGTATTCCCTGTCTGAAAATCATGTTGATGTTCGAAAATCAAGTAACGAGAAAAAAGAAAATTTTCCAAAAAGACACGTCTCAAAAAAAGGAACCCCTAAATACAAAATGGCGAATCGACAGAAAAACTTCATGAAAAAATACAAAACTAAAGTTTGCCATCATATGTTGAGCGTATGCGCACAGAGTACTTGGCCGGCCCGAAATTTTGAATTAAAGTGCTCAGCTTGGTTAATCTTGGCATAATGTAATTATATGGTTCCCGAAATCTTCTTAGAAAAGACACGCGAAAGCTTGGCGAAAATCTCGAGTCAATCAAGGTTCTCTCCTAAAACGATTTATATTTCAAGCTAGTAATACAAAAAATTGCTAGAAGTGCAATTTTTATCGACGCATTACAGGTCATTTGATATAATATTTACCTCCACCTCAATTAGTGATCGGTTGTTATTTTTCTACGTATCCATACTTGTGTAAGATATTGCGCAAATGATTTAATTAATTAATTGTATATCAAATTGAGAGAAAACTTTGAATTTGTACTGATTCATTTGAATGTATAACGTGCAGTGACATTTGTGTAACGCTTATCATTTTTCTCATGAATACCACCGAGTTGTTCTACCTATCTATAAATAGCGGAAGCTAATACAAAAAATTTCGGGCCGGCCAAGTACTCTGTGCGCATACGCTCAACATATGATGGCAAACTTTAGTTTTGTATTTTTTCATGAAGTTTTTCTGTCGATTCGCCATTTTGTATTTAGGGGTTCCTTTTTTTGACACGTGTCTTTTTGGAAGATTTTCTTTTTTCTCGTGTGACGAAATCTACGATTTTATTATAGAATATTTCGGCCCGTAGACTCGCACATAAATTCGCGCGACTTAGAACGTCGTGACGAGCGTTAGCGCGCGTTTGAGAGAGGAGTGGAACGTAAGGGGCGTGCGGGCAAAACAATGGCTCAAAAAACACAATTCTACTCGGCTTCTCCGCCGGAACAATTAAACTCAAAATCTCTTGAAAAGACCTCTGGGCTTACCTTGTCTAACGTCGCGGTCAGCTCCTGACTCCTCCGTCCCCGGGATCTGGGCCAGGAAAACTCGTACAGTGCGTTTTAAAATTCGTTAAAATATTTAATTCGCGTGGCGTTAGGCACGCCTGACCGTACAATGAGCGCTTGGAAGCGCAAGATAAGGTACACGTTTTTCTTTTACACGCTGACAGCGTGGTTGCGATTAACAATGCGTCGATTATGTGATCGTGCCAATCTGGCTCCTGCGCGCAACTCGCGCTTACAAAATTTATTCGGTTTTCGATTCTAAGTGACTACGGCACGTGCGTCCTGCCTAACGGTCGCTCTCGCTCTCTATCGATCGTCCGCGCTGGCCCATCCGCATCGATTTCCGATTAGGGGAAATCTTCGGTCCTAAGTGGGGTCGAAGTGCGCGGAAGGACTGCGCCCTGCGCGTTCTCGCGACGGCTCCTTGCGTATGTCCTCGGTGCACGCGTACTCGCACGCGTACGTGGGCACGGCGCTCGGGATCGTGAGCTCGCGCGTTTCACATGAAAATAATGATAATTGGTTAGACATTGCACCAAGTCGGTGAACGTCTGACCAGGACCATTCCCTGCGCTTAATGTCGCGCTTTTTCAGCGGCGCAGCAGCGGGTTTTACGGAAATCAAGTAACGGTTCGTTACACTCGTTACTTGATTTTCGAACATTAACATGATTTTCAGACAGGGAATACTTGTCCTTTTATAGATATCACAATTTTTTATGCTGAGCGAATACCATTAATTTTTTTCTACCATTCTCGCATTTCTTGCATTTTTGTCAATCTTCTTGAATTTTTTTTTTGGGTTTTCTAAAATTCTTTATTTTGTTGGCGTTTCTAATTTTTTTTAAGGGGGGATTATATTTTTCTGTGAAAACAAATGGAAATGGGGATCACCAACAAATGTACTTGTCCAAGCTTTTTTCCCCGGGAGGGGATTTTTGGCTAGGATTCACAATATTCGGGGTCGATTTGGATAGAATATAATTAGAATTCTAATTCTAACTGTTGTTATTGCAAACTTATTCCATGCTTAGGATATGGTTCAGCTCAATTAGTTAATAAAATTTCAAAGCTGCTGCCCAGATAATTATCGCCTGAAATTTAGTTCAATTTTTTGCATGGTGTCTTAGAAAATTTCTTCGTATGAACTTTCGAATTCAATGAATTGACGACGGCTCAAAAGAGTCAACAGTAATGCGCCGGCCAAGTACTCTGTGCGCATACGCGCTCTCCATTTTTTAAAAATAATCTAGCAATACTTTCGAAGAAACAATTGATGTTTTTTTCCATTCTCGTTAACTGATACCTAGTGGTCAATTCAATACTTGTCCTGTGTCTGATATCAGAAAGTTTAAGGCTGGATGTAAACAGTTATTTGTTTTCGGCTGGATTCACATGTTAGAGCCGATCTCTGTTCAGTACTTGTCAGATTTTTGATATTCCAAATTTTACAGCTGCACGAATGGGGGATTTTTTTTCGGCTATGGGACCAAAAAATGTACTTGTCCAAGTTTTTTTTCCCCGGGAGGGGATTTTGGCCGGATATGAAATGTATAAGGTGAAAAGTGAAAAATGATGAAAAAAGGTGAAAATACATATATACATAAAATGTATATTGTAACGGTACGAATTTTACTCAAAGACACTTCGCGTTACGCGTCGGTTTAAGCTTCGATAGAAAGGAGCAGGTGTGAAGAAAAAACGAGAGTTTTATTTAAATTTTAACAAATAAACGTAATTTATTCAAAATTTACGTGTTATTTTACAATTTACTATGCGTTCTTTTCATTTTCCATGTGTTTTCTTTATTGCAATCGAACAGCAAAATCAAAAAAATTTTTTGACATAAAAATCTCGATGGAAATTTATGCGGTCATTTTACCGCTCAAGTGGTAATTTATGGTAATTTGTGGTAATTTATCTTTTTCTTTCTTATTTTCTTTGAAATTCGAGTAAAACTCGTTGATTCTATACAATGTCAAGTTGTATTTTCAATCTAGACTCATTTTCGATGATTAATTACGTTTATCTAACGCGGATAATCTTATTTTACTTTAAAAAGTGTGGCAAAACGCTTGTTTGACGCGATGCTGTTTTCTGATCTATTTCTTACGCTTTTGTTTTATGATTCGCACGCACGCATGTTTGTTTAACACTGTAATTAATTAATTCAACAATAAAACGCCCTAATTTTGCTTTGTAATTGATTTGGACAATTTTTATTTGTAAACGCACGCTTATTTCGGTTTTACAATTTGGTTTATAGAATTGGACAAGTTTTCGCAGGCTTATTGGCTTTAATCGATTTTTGACAAGTGTTTGATCAGGATTCTGACAAATGAATTTATTTTCTATATAATTTTTATGCGTCGATCTTCTTCATCTCTACGAAAAATGATGTTTTGAGAAAGGAAGGAATGATGTGCGACAGCTGCGGGAGTTGAACACAACCGAACCACTCCGTCGTCGAACGCACAAAAGAAAGGTTGAGGAAGTACACCGGCTGCGGGAGTTGAACGTAACCGAACCACTCCGTCGTCGTATGCACCAAGGGAATTTATGTTAAGGAAAAGTACACCGGCTGCGGGAGTTGAACGTAACCGAACCGCTCCGTCGTCGTATGCACCAAGGAAAATGTGGAGAGTAGGGTGCTTTTTTTTTGGCGACATTTTTTTTTTTCACTCCCATCTCGCATTTTTATAGGGAATACCTTAAAGAAAATTCCCTGAAAATTTGAGCCCTTAATATTAATTTTAAGTACTCGCCCAAGGCGTCCAATGATTTCCCCTTTAAAATACACGTAAAGTTCGATTTTTCTTCTTAAAAGTTCTACAGATCAGAGGCATTTAAAGGTACGATCTTGGTCGACGAACCGATTTATTCATCATTGAATGATCTACAAAAGTGTCCATTGTGACGTAATTGTAACTCGAACTGGCGAGGTCGTACGGGTCACTAAACCCAATTTTTTCATGAAATTCTCGTTTTTTTATCTCTATCTCGTAAATGACAAGAGCTACAGAAAAAATAAGAATGACAAACTTGGAGGAAATTCAATTTTCTACAAAAAAGTATTGGAGCACCAAATCGCTAACATCGATATTTCTTGAGATATTGGGCTTTTAAGTTGAGGTAGTATGGAATTTTCGTGGATTATTGAGTTAAATTGTATAAGTTGTTAATTTATGATTCTTTATTGTCATTCAAATCATCAAATATTTATTTGTTAAATTTCAAATGATTGAAAAGTTGAATAACTGAACGTTTTGAAACTGGAATTCGAGAAAAAAACACATTTTCAAAGTGCCCAAAATTGTTTTTTTTACTTTTCACGAATTTTTCGATTGATTTTCCCCTGATTATTCTAATTTACTTACCAGTAATTGAATACCTATACATTTCTAGTTACAAATATGTTGTAAATTTACAAAAATTTTGTAAAATTTGTAAATTTCTAGTTGAAAATTTTGTAAATTTACAACGTATTTTCAACTAGAAATTCATAGGTATTCAATTACTGGTAAGTAAATTAGAAGAATCGGGAGAAAATCAATTGAAAAATTCGTGAAAAGTGAAAAAAATAATTTTAAGCACTTTTAAAATGTGTTTTCTTTTCTCGAATTTCAGTTTCAAAACGTTCAATTATTCAACTTTCCAATCATTTGCAACTTAACGAATAAATATTTGATGATTTAAATGACAATAAAGAATAATAAATTAACAACTTATACAGTTTAGCTCAATAATCCATGAAAATTCCATACTACCTCAACTTAAAAGCCCAATATCTCAAGAAACATCGATGTTAGCGATTTGGTGCTCCAATACTTTTTTGTAGAAAATTGAATTTCCTCCAAGTTTGTCATTCTTATTTTTTCTGTAGCTCTTGTCATTTACGAGATAGAGGTAAAAAAACGAGAATTTCATGAAAAAATTGGGTTTAGTGACCCGTACGACCTCGCCAGTTCGAGTTACAATTACGTCACAATGGACACTTTTGTAGAGCATTCAATTATGAATAAATCGGTTCGTCGACCAAGATCGTACCTTTAAATGCCTCTGATCTGTAGAACTTTTAAGAAGAAAAATCGAACTTTACGTGTATTTTAAAGGGGAAATCATTGGACGCCTTGGGCGAGTACTTAAAATTAATATTAAGGGCTCAAATTTTCAGGGAATTTTCTTTAAGGTATTCCCCACAAAAATGCGAGATGGGAGTGAAAAAAAAAATGACGCCAAAAAAAAAGCACCCTAGTGGAGAGGTTATGTTTTGGTTTCTTCTTTTTCGTTCCTGTTGGCTATCTCCCTTGGAAAAGGGAATGTGCCATCACTAGTTGGATTTTTAAATCCTTTTTTCTTTTCTTTTTTAATTCTTGGTAAGGTCACTGTAGGCGCTGGCAGCACTGACTAGAGCCAGCGAAGGCTATAGGGGATAATAATGATAATGGTAATTTAGGAAAGTTCAGTGGGGAAAAAAGCGGGAGATTTGAGCAAACAAGGCAAAGAACACTCCAACAAACCAGTCTCCGAGCGCTATCTTGAGCGAAATTATTATTATTATTATTATTATTATTATTATTATTATTATTATTATTATTATTATTATTATTCTTTTTTTCCCTTTGAGCAACTCGTTCTTCCCTAAAATACCCGGGCCATTCAACCCTGGAAAGGCTTCGGTGTGTTCGACCGGAGTACAAAACAGAGACACGTCTGGTAGTAGGAGTTAAATCAAGATTTGATTATTAATAAAAAAATCGCAAATTGGTAGAACTGAACTGAAGTTATGAGTAAGGAAATAGTCTGTTAGGTCTTCACCGATCCGGATCTTGAGTTTTTTGAGTACCGGAGCAAATTTAGCTCTTGGAGAATGAAACAGATGACAAAACCAAAAAAGGTGATTGATAAAACATGAATAATAACCACAGGCGCAAGTTTCATCGTCAATAATCCCCTTCCTGTACAAGTGGGCAGGAGCGAGAGTGTGCCCAGATTTGATCCTATTAATCATTGTAATGTATTTCCTATGAATGTTGGAGGAGTGAAACCAGGGCTTAGGACTTAACGGCCCCGACAACCTACAGTAATTAGTCCCTTTATGAGTACTAGCCTCTAAAATATGAGAATTTGTCATATTTAAGAGATTCTGTTTGAAAATAGGGGATAGATCGTTCCATTCGCATTTTTTAAATTGGTGCGAAATTTCCAGAGTTCTCGCATGATTTGCCGCTTTGTCTGCAAATTCATTTCCGAGGATTCCCATATGAGCGGGGATCCAAATGAGTGTTGCTTTCTTTTTTTTATTTGTCCAGTATTGAATGACGTCTTTTATTTTTAGTAACAAAGGATCGGGTTTATCCGAATAACTGAGACCACCTAAAGCGGAGACTGATGAGAGGGAGTCTGTTAAAATAACAACTTCGTTGACATCATCTCTTTCAAGAATTGATAGACCCTGAAGAATAGCAACTAATTCTGCTGTGAATATTGATGAATTATTGTTCATGCGGAAATGTTGAACAGTAAGGAGAGACGGGCAATAAAAAGCCGCCCCCATGCCGACAGGATTATTAGTTTTTGAACCGTCCGTGTAAATAGTGGTTGCCCTAGCGAATTTTGAAAGAATCTTTTCCTTGAAAAGGACATTAGCAGGAATTCCCGAAGAGTCTTGTTTTATTTCCTGACCTAGCGATGAGTTAGTTTCAATGAACGATAACAATACTTCAATGGAGACTGAGAACACGGAGGGGAGCGGATGCCTATTAATTTCCTCCAGCAAGTTTCTGTTGCGGAGCCAAACCTTAAAAATTGAGTGGAAGCCCGATTTTCGTATATTAAGGCGATTTTGACGAGATAGATTGTCCATCAATTCTAATCTTGGGACGATAATATTTTCAGAGTTGGCAAAATTTTTTGCTAAATACCTATTGATTAAATAGAGCCTTCTTGCGTGCAAGGTCGTTTCGCCGGCTCCGTGGAGGAGCACGTTGGTAGGAGTGGAGCAAATGCATCCCAAACAAATACGAAGAGCGGCGAATTGGATCCTGTCCAAGGATAATAGAGATGCAGCAGGCGCATCGGTGGACACTTGTGAACCCCAATCTAGGGTTGCCCGTATGAAAGACCTATAGACCATTAACAGAGTTTTGGGATGAGCGCCCCAAGTGATTCCCGAAATAGCTTTTAGGATGTTCAAGCCATGTCTGGCCCTTGCTCTAGTGTAATCGATGTGTTTACGCCACGATAATTTCTGGTCCAACCAGATCCCTAAATATTTTGCGGCGTTAGAGTTCGATATATTTTTATTGTTCAAAGAGATAGTAGGACCGATAGTCGGGAGAAGTTTTTTCGTAAAGATCACCATTTGGGTTTTAGATTCAGAAATTTTGAGCCCCCGAAGGAGAAGCCAAGCGTTCAGGGAGGCCAAGGAGTCGGAAACGTCCCTTAGGGAGACATCTAAACTCGCGTCGGCAGAGTAGACCACTATGTCATCCGCAAAGGACAAAATCTTTGTCCTCGAACCAATGTGGGACAGGATATCATGCATATAGAGGTTGAAAAGCAGGGGGCTTAACACCGAACCCTGGGGAAGACCCTTGTTAACTTTTCTGGGGTCAAAGGCGATATTATTAATTGATGGATAGATTGTGCGATTGACAACCAGATTTTTAATTAAATTAACTAAGTTAGTAGGCAACTTAAGGTGGAACAAAGTTTCGACCAAAATTGCCAGATTAACATTATCGTAGGCCCCTTCGACATCAATAAAAACAGCTGGAAGATAATGTTTTCTCAGGTAGCTAATGTTGATGTCAGTAACTAGAGTAACGACGCTATCTATACAAGATTTATTTTTCGTAAATCCGAATAATTGTTTAGGCAGCACGTTATTCACCTCGGCCCATCGCTGTAGTCTCAGATTAACAATCCGTTCCATCAGCTTTAGGACTGCTGAAGAGATCGAGATGGGGCGAAATTTCCGAGAATTAGGTTTTGGAATAAAGCAAACAAAGTAGTCAGACCAATCAGGGGGCAATGAGTCTTGGGACAAAAAAACGTTAAAGAAAGTAACCAGGATTTTTTTTATTCGCATAGGAAGATTGACAAGAACCTGATTGGAAATTAAATCAGTTCCTGGAGCTGATGATTTTTTTGCTCGGTGGAGAGCAGACTGGAATTCATTAATCGAAATATCTTTCGCCAGATCGGGAAAATATTCTGATTGGGAATTAACAGGATAGCCCGGGATTTCCTGTATCGGACCTGAGGAGCTAAGTTTGTCAATTGTTTCAACTATTCTAGGATCGTCTTTGGAGAAACCAGCCGAAGAAGGCTCCGAGTTGAATCTACGTTTAAAGGATTTTATTATAGCCCAAGTCCTGGTAATATCCATTTGAGGATTGATGGATGAGCAGAAAGCTTTATAACCTTTGGACTTTTCTTTCCGAAGGGTTTTCTTTGCATTATCGCAGGCTTCTAAAAATAAATTGTAAGAATCGTCTAGGGGAGAAAATAAATAATTTTTTTGGCAGAGTCTTCTATGGTTAACAACCTCCGTACAAATAGGGGACCACCATGGGGCCGGAGAAGGGGCTTTATAGTCCTTTTTATCGGACGGAGGAGCAGCTCCTGAGGTAATAAGGTTTTCCTTAATTGAGTGAATCAATTGGCCATATTGCTCTATGAAATGGGAATTTTCGGGAGGACCCGAAGAGAAATCAAAATTCTCCATAAGGGAACGGAATAATACCCAGTTAACTTTATTAAGTGAAAACTTTGGTCGTGCTGCGTTCCAATGAAAGGACGGTTGCAAGATGGAGATTATTATTGGAGAATGGTCACTGCCCATTGCATCCGGGAATATAGACCAAGCTGTGGAAGAGAGTAAGTCCGCGGAGACAAGAGTGAGATCAGGAGAGCTCTTGGTAGAAGGATCTAGATGGATCCTTGTAAAGGATCCATCATTAATAACCGATAAAGAAATTGATTCCAGGGCTTCGGCAAGGGTACGACCGGAGTGGTTAATTAAATCACTACCCCATGAACTGTGTTGTGCATTGAAGTCTCCACAGATAATGAGGTTAGGAAAAGAGTGTGACACTTGGTTAAATAAGTTAAGCCAATGACTGAGTGGAACGTAGTTGTTGGGAGGGTTATAGAGATTTAGGAGGTGGTATTTTTTAATCCCCAAATGAAAACTTATAAAAATATGTTCTAATTTGTGATTGGTGATGTTAATATCTAATTGTTGAAACGGAATGTGACTTTTTATCAAGATTACTAAACCACCCCCTGATTGGGGAGATCTGTCCTTGCAAATAACATTATATTTAGGGATGGAAAAATTATTGTGCTCCTTGAGCCAGCAGGTCTCTTGGAGTGAAAGAATATCCAGGTTTGGAAGAAAATGCTTTAAATCGTTGATTTTTGACAGAATGCTCCTGCAGTTCCATTGACCTATCGAGAATGAATGATTAATAGTCTGTATGGTTAAAGAGATTTAAGGGATTGCTCCCCCGTAGCAATTAGACTGTCCACGATGTCGGTGGCCTCTGGATTGCGATTGAGGATCACGTTTTGGAGCATTTGGTTATAGCTCCCCATGAGCCTGACTATCTCTGAACGAACAATTTCCTGAATGTTAATGACTGCAGTGGGATCCGAGACTTCGGTGCTTTTTTCCGAGGGGGCATCCTCGAAGATGTCTTCCTCCTGAGAAGGGAGGTCAGTGAAAGGAGAAGAAATCTTTTTAGACCCTGAGGGAGAATTTAAAGATCTTGCAAGGTGATAAATATGTGGAGTCGTAGGGAGTCGCCTAGGAGACATCAATGGAGCTTCGAATCTATGGATGCGGGGCTTCCCAGGGAGGAAGGACTCCGGAAATGGCGATTTGGGAGTGATCGGGGTAAGGGGAGGCCCCTTGGAAGTTGTTGGATACGAGTAACTACGAGAGGCCAAATGAGTTTTGGGTCTGGAAGAGAAGTTTGGATTACGGTGAGTGTTTGGTTCGGGAATATTCCGACTGAGCGGAGGAAAGTCCCGAAGATGATCCGAGTTATAGATTTGGTTACTTTCTATTTCCTTTTCGCGAATTTGGCGTTTGGCTTCTTTGAAAGGAATCTTGTTAATAAAGCGGTAGTCATTGATTTTCTTATACGCCAGAAAGGCTGGGCATTGTTTATAAAGAGGAGCATGCTCTTGCATGCAATTGCGACAGAAGAATTTGACTTCGGTGCAGTTAGAGAGCGAGTGTGGACCCGAGCACTTAGTGCATCTTTCGCCTCTGAATCGGCATTGATCTTTGATGTGGCCGAAAAAGAAACAATTAAAACATATTCTCGGGCTCGGGATGAACGGGACGACCTTGCGCTTGACATACCAAATAGATACATAGTCGGGGAGACTCGTACCTAAGAAATAAATCTTTACGGAGCTAGTAGGAACACGCTTTAGGAGGTTATTTGGAGAAGCCTGAGATTCAGCAATATCCGCGTTTCTGGACAACCGTTCAACATGGGAGACTGTGATGTCAGAGGGAAAAACCCTCAATCCCTCCATTATGTCCTGGACTGTTAATTCTGTATCGACTCCCCTAATCAAACCCGCTGTGGAGATTCGATGATCGGGGATGAAAGCTACCCAATTGGGATTAATTTTTTGGATCTCTGATTCAATCAAAAGATTGGCTGTGGTTGGGTTATCCAGGACAAGGCTAATACGATCCTTGCCCGAGGGCTTAATTTCTAGCAATTCTTGATTAAATTTCGAAAAGACTTTCCCTAAAGTCATAGGATGCAGATTCCCTAAATGCTTGTCTGCTGAACAGTCCATAATTTGAATCAAATAAGGAGCAGAGGACAGTTGGTTATATCTATTATCCAACTGCCTTACGATGTGAACTGGAATCACGCTATTGTCACTGAGGGATTTACCGGTGGAATTAGTTCCGATTAAAGTCTGGGGGGTTTCAGGCGAGGAGGAGTCAAGGCGATCCCTTTTATTTTGTCTCTGAGGCGAAGGCATGATTAGAGACGAGAAGCCAATGAATTCTAATAATGTTAATTCTTGGAAAAGGAAAAAAGAACTATCAACTGAGCTGCTCGGTTACTCGAGTTTCGAACAGGGGTAAATAAGAGGGAGAAAAAAAAACAAAAAACAAAAAACAAAAAAAATACTGATAAGTAAACACAATAGTATCTCGGATAGAAGCCCACGTTAAGAGAAGGCTTTGAAAGTTATATCGTAAGGTAAAAAGGCGAGATTATGGGGAAATTGAGTTTAAGCTGGCGATGAATTCAAATACGATTAATTCCTGAAAAAGTAAGTAGTAAAACCGAGACGATAACGTGAGATCCCTATTAACGAGCTTCAAATTAGGATAGTAAGAAATGATGAGTACCCAAAATAGCCTTTTCGTACCCGAATAATACGGTAATGAATAATATTCTGGGAACACCTTAGGCAGATAACCACCTCGAGGTGTTTACGACGAGAAGTTTACGTGTAACAACAAGATTTTGCAAACAGGGGGGGCTGGCCTCTGAATGATCTCAAATACCGATTCGCCTGAGTGAATTCCTGGGATAATATTTCACATTCGGGTAAATGTGCATAAAGGGGAGAAATAATTCTCTTTACTTGTTAACTTCCGCTCAATTTGCCGAATTAATAAATTACATTAAGGTGGATGAAGATCATTGACGCTTTAACTATAAAGAAACAAGAAGAACCCGAACTAATTTAAATCGAAACTTCAAAAATCTGAAGCAGAGAGAAGGAACAAAGACCCACGAAATAAATTAGGACGGAAATATAACAGAAGAAATACATATAATTTCAAAAACATGGAATATACCCGATAAATTCAGTTCCGAAATTGGGAAATCCTTGAAATTTGACACCTCAGAATGTTGACGTTGACGAGATTAAGTGTAATAAAAAGCTCGTAAAAACGGAGAGAGCTGGGCGATGGGCTCTAGTTGATCACAAATACCGATATGCCTGGATAATTCCTGGGATTAAATTTCCCAATCGAATAAATGAGAATATAAGGGAAAAATTAATTACTTCATTTTTTTTTCTTTTTTTTTCTTTTAATGCCCTTACTGCTTCCCCTGAAAAATATAGTTTTGCTCCCTTTTTTCCCCCTTTAAATTCAATCTTTTTAACTTAAAAAGAGAAAAAAAAAGTTTGGCACCTCCGCCAAACCATTCAAATTTGCTTAATTAATTACTCTAAAGTAGAAGAAGATCATTGAGGATTACGCTATAAAGAGCGGCCTGAGCACGTTAAAATCGAAGCTTCAAATACAAGACGAAGCGAAACGGTCCAATAAAGACCCACAAAATAAATTAGAATAGTAGACGAACCGAAAAATAAATATTTTCGGAGAAATGAAACGATTATAGTCAAGAAACAAGAATGAGCACAATAAATTCTATTCCACCAATTTGCGACAAAATAGCCGAAATAGACAAGAGAATGAAGAGAAAAGAAAAAAAAAAAAACTAGCCGGTACGGCAAATAGGAAAGAAAGAAAAGTATGAAAAATGACTGATCCGGGAGATCAAATAAAAGTAAAAGAAAGAAAAGAAATAAATAGTTAAAGAACACACAGAAAACCAGTAAATCAGAACGACCTCACCCACATTTGAAGGCGTGGACAGAAGACTTAATTGGATAGCAGGCTAACTTGATGAGCATAACTTGATAAGGAACTTGATGAGCAGCGAGGAATTACTCGAATAATATTCGGATATTTTATATTATATTATTTGATCAGTTAGATTATTGAATATTGCAGCGTTTAGATTTATTCTTTTCAATATTGTTTTATTTAATACTTATTTAGTTTTTTTATTTAGTTTTATTTTATTTTATTTTTGAAATTTTATTGTTATTATTATTATTATTACGTCACGGTCTGGCAATGATGGGAGGATAAGAGGTGGCCCTAGCGCAGTGGTTAGCGCGCCGGACTACGACTCCGTGGGTCCCGGGATCGAGTCCCACTCGGATCACCTTTTTATTCGCTCATTATTGCTGGACCGTGCCTCGTCACACTTATTTTTTTTTTTAAATAAATTTGATTAAATTTTGGATAGATACAGTTTAATTTGGCACGAAAGCCGTAGCCGATTAAGTTCAGAAGAGACGAAGATTGAGCTAATATCCGCGAATGCGGCAAGCCGTAAATGAAAAACTTGGGCTTTTGGGCAAGTTGAAGACACAGTATTTGAATTAGAGACGATAAGAAATATATACGTCCGTACGGCAGCAGGGTCTGCTTTCGAATCCCATGTTTTGGTTTCGTAGAGGCGAAGAAGTCCTTGCTGACTGTCTAGAGTTTTGCCTCGAGTTCTTCGAGAAGAATGAGTGCCGAGTGCCGTTCTGCATCGGCTTTTATACTGTCAGAATCCTTTGTTCTTTCATTTCATGGAATTCTAAAAATAACTCTCAGTTTCATTCGCTAGAGTTCTTTGTGGTGGGGCGCTTGCCAAAACGTTATTGGAGATTAATTTCTCCCACTCATTCATCCTTCGCTCGCATTCGTTCAACATTCATCGCGCTTGCGCATAACGTTCGCACAGTCCTTCTTGTCCCCACTTTTCGACGCGCTATCGAATGAGGCACGCGTAATCCCCACTCCTTTGTCACAAATTTATCATTTTTCCCCCACTTTGTCCGCTCGCGTCTTCGCGAGCCACGAGATGGTTCGGCTATCGACCGCTTGGCGCTACGGTAGTCGAGCGACCGACGCCGCACCGGGCGGATCGTCAGCTGTCGCTAGAGATGTGAATGGTAAACGTGACCGGTAAATTTACCGTATTTTTACGGTCATTAACCGGTAATTAACCGCGAATAAAAATTACCATTTTCGTCACAACAGTCGAAAGTCGACGATCGATAAAGACGATTTCATTTTTACATACAATGATAATTCAGTTGCGTCAGTGAGCGTGGTATAATAACGATTGAATTTTCAACAATAATGATATTCATGCTCGATATGAAAACAAAATAAAAAAAAGTATCAATGTTCATATTACAGCTGTTTTCTATTGCTTTTTAACTAAAAAAAAACGAAAATTATGATTATGAGAAGTGAAAACATGACGCAACTCGCAACTGCTATCTAGTTGTAAATAATCGGTCATATTTTTTTGTGACCGTTAATTTACCAAAAAAAATGTGACCGGTATTTTTTGCATCTAAATAGATGTTATTACGCCATTTTTACCGTCAAATGACCGGATAAAATTGTGACGGTAATTTTGCAACACAAGATTGGAACAAAAATAGTGACGTCAATTTACCGTAAATTTACGGTCATATTTTGGTAATTTGTCATAAAATGTTAATGACGGTAATTTTACATCTCTAGCTGTCGCGTATCCGTGCCGTTACAATATACGTAATATATAATATACTATAACGGTACGAATTTCACTCAAAGACGCTTCGCGTTACGCGTCGGTTCGAGCTTCGAGAGAAAGAAGCAGGTGTGAAGAAAAAACGAGAGTTTTATTTAGGTTTAACAAATAAAAAGCGATTTATTCAAATTTTACGAGTTATTTTACAAATTGTCACCGACAATTTGCGAGAAGGAATGACGAGCGACACGGAGCGAACTACGTGCGACTTGTTGGCCTTTAGAAAGGCCGTTGGTAGAATTTTTTGGTTTAAATTAAGCGGATGAGAGGTTCTCGTGGAGGCACCTTGATTCGCGCCACGATGGCCTCGGCTGTGTCGAGAGGTTTGGCGCTATGCTGGACTCTTTTCTTCGGAGAGAGGCTGATTATTTTACGTTGAGCGGCAGACTGGGCGGCCGGGCGTCGTGGCTGTGTCGGAACCCGCTTCAACGCGCGGACGACGTCGGGCGGAACAACGACACTCGCGAGGCGTCGAGGCGTTGGCTCCGAGCGCTTGGGTCGCTTCGGTGATGGAGGCTTATTTTTGGCCGGCGAAATGTCTTTGGGAGTTGGCGGAGAATTTTCGGCCGGCGAAACGTTCTCGTTGGTTGGCGGAAGTTCGTTACTTTGGCTTTTGAGGCGCTCACGTTCTCTTCGGTCCTCGGCGCGACGGTCTAGGCGGCGAAGGTATGAAGCGGTGCGACGACGAGGCATGGTGTTGTTCTTCGCAGAGCGAACGACGGAATGATACGGTGAGCCATCGTGTTGCCGGTAGTCCGCGTTGATCGAGAGAGGGGAGAAAGAGAGCCAATGCGCATTGTTTTAAAATAGATCGCAGAGAGGGACTCGAGATCGGGTGGGCTTTGCAGCCACCAGCCCGTCTTTCGTGCCAACTCTGCGTTTGCACGAGCGGGAGATTGGGGTTCGAGATCGGGTGAGCTTTGCAGCCACCAACCCGTCCGTCACGCCGCTCTCCGGCTTAGGATTGGACAGAGAGTTCACGTTTGAGAGCGTCCTGAGAAGGACGGTTCTTCGTTAAGAGAGAGGGAGCTCTGAAAAGAGCTTGTTAGTTGAAATGCTGCGGCTGCTTCCAGGCGCTGGAGTTCCTTGAAGGAGCACCGTCTCGGCGCTCTCCGGCGATGCGACTGAGCTCTGCGTCGTTCCGCGGCTGGCCTCCTGGCTATCCGTGTGATGGTGGGGGATGAACCGAAGTGGGGGGTCGTCGGAATAAAGAGACTCCAGTAGTTAGGCGTAGTAGCTGATATGTCTTTATTGAAGAATATTTCGTAACCGTTGAGAGCGCTCTGGCTCGCTCGTACAAAGGCTGGAGGTTCCGATGGTGCCTGTCCGGCACGCTGTCGACAAGTCAGTCGCTGCCCGCTGGCAGCCCGGTATTTATAGGGACGCGCACGCCGTGAGTGTCGCGAGATTGGCTGAAGGCCGGGTGGAGGGGGCGAGCGTTCGCCGCTTGACTCTGATTGGCCGAGAGCCGGGCGGTGGGGTCGAACGTTCGTGTTCACAGGATCGCAAGTTCTAAACGCTATCTCTCTTGCTACATTATTGCCTTATCATTTAATTTGAATGATCATGTTTAATTAATAGCTAATAATGGCCGTTACTGGCTCTATTGCCGCGAAAAGCGCGTGCATCAAAATTACTAGGTGTTCTGTTTATTTTGCATGTGTTTCCTTTATTGCAATCGAACGGCAAAAATTAAACGAAATTTTTGACATAAAAATCTCGATGGAAATTTATGCGGTCATTTTACCGCTTACGTGTTAATTTATGGTAATTTACGGTAATTTAGCCTTTTCTTACTGAATTTCTGTAAAATTCGAGTGAAACTCTATGATTCTATACAATCTTAAGTTATATTTTTAACCTAGACTAAATTTTTGATAGTTAATAATGCTTGGATAACGAGGATAACTTTATTTTTCTTAGAAAAGTGCAGAAAACGCTTGTTTGACGTGACGCTGATTTTGAATCTGTTTCTACGCTTTTATTTTATGATCTGCACGCACGTGTTTTTGTTCAACAATGTAATTAATTAATTTTAACAATAAAATGCATTAATTCTGCTTTGTAATCGATTTGGACAATTTTTATTTGAAAACGCACGCTTATTTCGGTTTTACAATTCTATTTATTGAATTGGACAAGTTTTTCGCACGCTTTTGACTTTAGTTGATTTTCGACAAGTTTTTAATTACGATTCTGATGAATAATTTTTGTTTTCTAATAATTTAATCGCGTTGAAATCCTTTACTCCTACAAACGAGAGATTATGCGGTTGGAAGGATAGTGAAAGTAAGGATTGGAAATCCCGGTTGCGGGAATTGAACGGAGCCGAACAATTCCGTGGCCGAAGCTCCCTTGAGGTTTTTAGGAAATGCACACTGGTTGCAGGAGTCGAACGGAGCCGAACTACTCCGTGGCCAATGCACACAGGAAAGATTTGTTTTTAGGAAATGCACACCGGTTGCGGGAGCTGAACGAAACCGAACTGCTCCGTGGCCGATGCACACCGGAAAGAGTTGTTTTTAGGAAATGCACACCGGTTGCGGGAGCCGAACGAAACCGAACTACTCCGTGGCCGATGCACACAGGAAAGAATTGTTTTTAGGAAATGCACACCGGTTGCGGGAGCCGAACGAAACCGAACTGCTCCGTGGCCGATGCACAAAGGTTATGAGGTTAGGAATGCTCACCGGTTGCGGGAGTCGAACGAAACCGAACTACTCCGTGGCCGATGAACAAAAGAAAGATTTGGAAAGGTTATGTGTGTTCTTTGTAGGAGCGAAGAGAGCCCTGTGCTGACAGTCTAAGGTTTTGCCTCGAGTTCTTCGAGAAGAATGAGTGCCGAGTGCTGTTCTGCACCGGCTTCTATACCATCAGAATCCTTTGTTCTCCGATCTAAAAATAACTCGCCGTCTTATTCGCTCGAGTTCTTTGTGGTGGGGCGCTTGCCAAAACGTTACTGGAGATTATTTTCTCCCACTCATTCATCCTTCGCTCTCATTCGTTCAGCATTCATCGCGCTTGCGCATAACGTTCGCACAGTCCTCCTTGTTCCCACTCTTCGACGCGCTGTCGAATGAGGCACGCTTAATCCCCACTCTTATTCACAAATCGGTCACTTTCCCCCACTTTGTCCGCTCGCATCTTCGCGAGCCGCGGGATGGTTCGGTTACCGGCCGCTTGGCGCTACGGTAGTCGAGCGACGGACGCCGCACCGGGCGGATCGTCAGCTGTCGCGTATCCGTGCCGTTACAATACATATATATTTATATATAGACTGTACGAAAAAAATCATTACTTTATTTATTTATTTTTATATTACTAATAGTCCAGTCAAATTACGAAATAAATAAACATGAGCGAACACAGTTTGGGGATTTTGAGGATCGATAGGGGGGGGCATCCTGAGCATAAATTCCAATTTGAGGGGCTGTACTAAGGTCAGCTCAAGGTAATTTCGATGGAAACGCGTTTAATTCGATATCTCGAGAAATATCAGTGTTAGCCAAAAAATTGTAGAGACCTTTTCTCTTCTAAATGAGATTTATTAACTTTTTAATTAAACACTTTTTTTTATAACATCAATATCTTTCAACTTATTACTCCCGCAAGGCAAAAATTTTATTTTTTTTCCTTTCTTTTGTCGTTTTCTCCCCAACCATTCAATTTTATTGAATTTTACCGATCATCAACGTGTATATCTTTTAATTATGCACAATTTTGTTCTCGAACTTTTTTCTGTAATGCCAATACCTTCGGAGTTATACATTACTTTACCGAGCGAAATCCGCGCCACTGTCGCAATATAAAAAGGTAAATCGATTTAACTATTTAAAAATTGGGTATTTAACTTGGGTCAATTTATGGGTTTGTTTGGGTAAGAAGTAAATTAACAATTAAAACTGTTTCATACATTTATTGAAAAAAATAGGTTATAAAATTCGGAAAATTAAGCATCCGACGTCGATGGAAGTGATTCGTGAATATTAAAGGCCCTGATGGTATCGGGGCATACGTCGTCCTCGTCCATTACGTCAAGATCATCATCGTCGATAATATTTGCGATATATTGGAACAATAATTCTCTTGGCAATTATTGCAAATCACTGATGAGTGTAAAAAAAATCGTCGTTTTGAGTGCTGAGTGTAAAAAAAATTGTCGTTTTGAGTGCTGAGTGTAAAAAAAATCGTAGACATTAAAAAAAAAAAAACAAATTGAAGGTGAAATCTTCATCTTCGAAACCGCGTTAGTTTAATTGGCCTAAGCCAACTACCAGCGAGAAATGGCACGAAAAACCGTCCCGGCACTCTTTTAAATTTTTTCCGCAAACTTTTCGCCGGTATTTAAAACCTGTATTCAAAATATTGGAATCTTTTGAATTTGTTATAGTTCGTTTTTGTCACGAAAGAGTCGCTAGATCTGATTTTTATTCGTAGTCCGATGTCATGAGTATGCTTAAATGCAATACGGTCATAAAAAAATCAAATACTCAAAAGTCGAGATAGCCACCTCTAAAAATGGAGTGGCCGCGCCCATTTTTTTTGGTGAAATTTTCTGTTGTTGTTACCTAACAATAGAACAAGAATCCAGAAAGAAAAAAAAATATTTTTTTTTTTTGATTCAGTCTAGTGTGTATGCGTGTGGTTTCGGTGGGGGACACGGTCCCTTATCGTCAACTCCGTCGGGTTGGATGTATGTTTTAGCAGGGGACAGAGTCCCATATCGTCAACCCCGTTGGGTTGTGTGTGAATGTTTTATTAGGGGACAAAGTCCCATTTCGTCAACCCCGTTGGGTTGGATGATTTTCGAATATGTGTTGACGGGAATTTGTTCCCAACGCGAGAGACCGTGCGTCTTGTCGCGCGCCTCGGAGGCTACTGACTGTGTTTTTGTACGCGTGTATGCGCGCGCACGTCGACCGAATCGGGGGGGGGGGGGGAAGCTTGGCGTTTATGCACGAGCACGGAGACGAAGATCGCGTTACTTCCATATCGTAACCCGTGATTCAGGATGGAAAATGTGCATGTTAAAGAAAAATAATAATTTTCGGCGTTCACACCAAACATCCTCACCGCGTTGGGAGTGTTAACGAACAAGATAATTCGAGAAAATGATACATAGTTTTTTTTGTCATATATATCGAACCTAAATGGTTTACAAGATACGCTTAAAATCGAAATAATGTGCCATTCGGGTGGCAACAAATATCAGAATACAAAATATGAATGCGTAATGAACTTATACGTAATGATGATCATTTCTTAATCACAAAAAAATGAAAGAAAGAAAAAAAATAACAAAATTATCACCTTTTTTTGAACTGCTTGAGGCGGAACATGAGATTGAGAAAACAAAAAATAGAGAGAAAAGAAAAAAAGAAAAACTGTTTTAAGGGTTTGTTGGTAATGCGCACAACGAAGTTGTGTTTCGTTTGTATGTTCCTTGCGTTGTCTTGACCGTGACCAGTCGGACCACGCCATCGTCCCCCGGATGAGTCTCGACCACTCGTCCCAGTCGCCACTGCATGCACGCTTGGTTCTTGTCGATTAGTAAGACGATCGTGTCTAGCGCAATGTTGGCGTTTGGATTTGTCCATTTTTGACGCTTTTGCAATTCGCTTAAATACTCGATTTGGAATCTGCGCCAGAACTCTTGGCGCATTTTGGTGATGAGTTGCCATGATGACAAGCGATTATCTGCAACAGGGGCAGAATCATTTTCCGGCAGCATCGTGAAGGTTTTACTGATGAGAAAATGCGCTGGTGTTAATGCTAACGGATCGTTCGGGTCAGTGGAGATAGGGCACAAAGGCCGCGAATTTAAGATCGCTTCGATTTCTATCGCTAACGTGTTCAGTTCTTCATACGTGAACAAATTATCGCGCATGACTCGTTTGGGTGATGTTTGCATGATTCCACCGCTGCCTCCCAGAGGCCTCCGAAGTGCGGTGAAAGGGGTGGATTGAAATGCCACTCGATTCGTTTCTCCAAAGTGAATTCGTATAATCGCGTTCGGAATTCGTCGGATTCCCTTAAGACTTAAAATTCGCGCAATTGACTATTCGCGCCGATGAAGTTGGTGCCGTTATCGGAGTAGATATGGCCAGGAACTCCGCGACGTCTCATGAAACGTCGCAACGTTGCGAAAAATGCGTCTGTTGACAAGTCGCTTGCAATGTCGAGGTAAATGGCCTTCGTCGACATGCAAATGAACACGCAACCGTATACTTTAACGCTACCGTGGTTTCGGTATTTCTTTTCTTTGACGAACATGGGGCCGAAATAATCCACACCCGTATGATAGAATGCGGGTGCGTTGTCAACTCTCGATTTCGGCAAATCTGCCATCTTATACGCGATTGCTACCGGACGAAAACGTATACATCGCGTGCAGCGGCGCACGATTTTTCGGACTTGCTTCCGACCATCGAGTATCCAGAACCTTTGACGAATGTTATAAAGAGTCAATTGAACTCCCGTGTGATAGAATTTTTTGTAAAGATCTGTCACGTGATGACGGGAAGGAAGAAGGATCGGATTCTTCTGATCTTCTTGTATATTCGCGCAATTGATACGACCGCCGACGCGGAGTAAACCTCTTTCGTCAATTATCGCATTGAGAGATTCAAGTTTTGCGCATTTTACGCTCCCCTTGTTCGAAAGTTGACTTATTTCGTTTTGAAAACGCGATTTTTGTACGCGATGAATAACGCGTTGCTCGGCTTCATTGATTTCGGTTATCGTTAAATCGCCTGTACATTTGTTTGTGCTCAAAAACCGCAAACAATACGCGACGACGCGAGTTAATCGCATATATGATGAGAATCTTTCGAATATTTCGTCTGACTGTATTTGCACGGTCATGCAAAATAATTTTTTAATGCCGGGAAGATCGTCGGGTGGTTTTTCGAAGGACTGGAGGCCGCGTCGATTCGTGGTTGGCCAACCACGAGGGACCTTGAAACCAGGAGTCGTTATTCAGAGAATTTTGAGGACGTTGCCCTCTTGAAAACGCGTCCGCGGGGTTTTGTTCGGATCGAACATGTCGTCCTTTAATATTTTTGCTGTTTCCTTGGATCTCCGCGACCCGATGGGCTTCGAATACTTCAAGCACGCTTAGATGTTTTTTCATCCATTGCAGAACGATCGTCGAGTCAGACCAAAATATCGTTTTAGACGCGCGAAACGGGAGTATGTCGCAAATTTCTCGATATAAACGCGTGAGTATCAGTGCGCCGCAAAGTTCCAGATGCGGAATTGTCTGTTCTTTGAGCGGAGCGACTCGCCCCTTCAAGCAAAGTAATTGAACGTGAATTTCGTCCTTTTCATTACGAGATCGTACATATATGCAAGCCCCGTAACCCGTTTTACTCGCGTCGCAAAATCCGTGAATCTGAATGTCTACGGGATTCTTTATTGAGGTGTAACGATCGATTTTGAGATTGTCAATCAACGAGAGATGCTCCGCGAATGACTGCCACGCAGGATGTAACGCGCTCGGTACTGATTCGTCCCAAGAAGGTTTTGCTTTCCAGCAATTTTGCATGAGAACCTTTGAAATGAGAATTACTGGACCGAGTAAACCGAGGGGATCGAATATTTTTGCAATTTCTGACAAAATGTAGCGCTTGGTTACTTTTTCGGCGGGCGGTATACGTTTGACGGTATAGAGCAATTCGTCGCGACACGGGTTCCACGAGATGCCCAAAGTTTTACGAATGGGATTTTCGTCGGTCAAAAATTCGAGATTCGTCATTTTTTCGGACAAATTATTCAATGCGCATGAATGATTCGACGCCCACTGGCGTATATCGAAACCGCCGCGTTTCAGAATCTCGATAACCTCGTCTCGAAATTGCACAATTTCCTCTAGAGTATCTCCCCCCGAAAGCAAGTCGTCTACGTACAGGTCGCGTTTCGAAGCTCCAGCTCCGACTGAAAACTGCGCATTCGTCATCCGCGAATTTTTGTATCGTCCGTATCGCGAGAAACGGCGCTGATGACACGCCGAACGTTACCGTGTTCAATTCGAATGCTTGCGTTTTATTGTTATGAACCCAGAATACGCGTTAATAACGGCGATCTGCGGGGTGAATCCAAATCTGACGGTACATTTTCGCGATATCGGCGGTGATTACATATTTATGACCGCGGAATCGTATGAGGTGCTCGAATAATTTAAGTTGAATTGTCGGACCGACCATTAAAGCGTCATTTAACGAAATTCCCTTACTTGTTTTTGATGAAGCGTCAAAGACTACTCGAGTTTTGGTGGTTGCGCTTGTCGTTTTTATCACCGCGTGGTGCGGGAGGTAATAGCTGGGCTGTGTTTCGTCGTCGATCAGCGTCATATGACCCAAATCGATGTATTCGGTCATGACGCGGTGATACTCTTGCTTGAGAGTCGGATCGGCGTTCAAGCGCTTTTGCAGCCCCGCGAATCGTCGTAGAGCCGTCGCTCGAGAGTCGCCAGGGTCACGGTCCTTGTTTCGAAACGGCAGACGGACCGTGTATCGCCCCGAGGATTCACGTTTGACGTTTTGTGTAATATGTATCCGTGGAAAAAACTTTCAAAAAGTAAAAAGAACGCCAAGTATTAAAAGATTGCATCTTGAGTTACAATTTTTTCCTTGCAGGTATCACTTTTCAAAAATAAATCAATCGCACTTACGAAAAAAAGAAATTGAATCGGAAAAAGTTTCAATCCCTACAAAGGGCCACTGCAATAATTATCCAGAGAAATTCTTACGCGTAAAGTTCAAAAATTGAACGAGCAAAAAAATTGAAATCATTGGTTTTGGTAGTAGCCAAGAATCGGACGTACCGACCATTATCGGTACTGTAACAACATGTTGTCAAAGGACACTGAAAAACCAATGCGAAAACTTGGCGTGCATGGTTAAGTGAAAAAGCCCGGGAAGATAAAGAATCTGTTTTCGCGGAGAGGCGGGTACAGCACAATAATCGCCTAAAAAATGAAATTTTTATATTTTCATTAATCTCTAAAATCTAAACCTTTTCAATTCAAATTTCGTAAAAATGATGATTTCCGTAACAATCATAATTTTTTTTTGGTGGGGTGACCCGTTTCGCCCGTCTGTTCCGCTTTGCCTGGCTCTTGGAGAGGTGGAGCGACAGCACAACAATGGCCTAAAAAAATAAAATTTTCTGCCCTCCGGCCCGAAATTCCGGCTGCGTCGGACAGAAAAATCTTATACACACCTCGGCCAGGAAAAAGTAAAGCCTCAGACCACGTGTTTGTCAGCCTCGGCTTCGCCTCGGCCGACAGTGATTACGTGTGATCTGAGACTTTTCTCATTTTCCTGCCCTAGGTGTGTAATATACTATTTTACATTTTCATTAATCTCTAAAATCTAAACCTTTTCAATTCAAATTTCGTAAACATGATACTTTTCGTAAAAATCATAATTTTTTTTTGGTGAGGTGACCCGTTTTGCCCGTCTGTTCCGCTTTGCCTGGCTCTTCCTCAATTGAAAAGACTATCATGAATTGCGCAAAACACAAGAAATTCTCATTTAATATGGAAATATCATATGGATGTACACGGTTTATCGAATCGGGGAGGAAAACCAGAATAAACATCGAAAATTCCGGATAAGCCATAAATAGGTGGCTGGAAAGGATAGAATAGAGGTCTCGAATATGCAAATCTGCAAAAGGGCTCGCATTGGTTCATTTCCCAATCCATGACGTCATACTGCTACTTTGGGCGTGCATGGAGCGAGTTTCTGAAAAGTACAATGACACAGCCCTTCGCCGAACTTTTTCACTTAACCATGCACGCCAAGTTTTCGCATTGGTTTTTCAGTGCCCTTTGACAACATGTTGTTACAGTACCGATAATGGTCGGTACGTCCGATTCTTGGCTGCTACCGAAACCAATGATTTCAATTTTTTTTGCTCGTTCAATTTTTGAACTTTACGCGTAAGAATTTCTCTGGATAATTATTGCAGTGGCCCTTTGTAGGGATTGAAATTTTTTCCGATTCAATTTCTTTTTTTCGTAAGTGCGATTGATTTATTTTTGAAAAGTGATACCTTGCAAGGAAAAAATTGTAACTCAAGATGCGATCTTTTGATACTTGGCGTTCTTTTTACTTTTTGAAAGTTTTTTCCACGGATTTCACGTCTTTTTGGAATTTGCTTTATTCATTTTTTTTAGGGAAACTGTAACTTGAAATGCGATCTTTTGATACTTGGCGTTCTTTTTACTTTTTGAAAGTTTTTCAATGGTATCTATTTACGAAAAAATTTATCATTAAAGAAGAAAATATATGATTATTCTTTTATTGCTAAAAATGTATAATTTTTAATGAAATGTTCATTAATTAATCAAATTATTCCAATCATCCATTTTCGAATGAAAATCAATTTTTTTCTTTTGAAATAATTAAATTTGCAATTAAAATTTATTGAGAATTTTATTTGAATTGGAAATTAATTGATTCTGACATAATTTGATTAATAAATGAAAATTTGATTTATAAAAGACATTTTTCGAATTATAAGAATAATTGAAAGTAATTCTTTATAAAAATAAAACGTTTTTTTAATAAATTTCAATCGATTGATTAAATTGTTCATTGTTTTCAAAAAATGTATTATTTTCCATTTAATTTGCATTGATATATCAGACTTTTTTATAGTTATTTATTTTCAAACGGAAATCAAATTTTTCATTCCAAAATAATTGAATTTATGAATGAAAATTTGTTGAAAAAAAAATTTTCATCTAAGAATGAATAACTGTAAAATAGTTTTATAAATGAATGGAAATTGAATGGAAAATTAGAGATTTTTTCAAATCAATGAATAATTTATTCAATCGATTTAAATTTATTGAGAAACTATTCATTTTGATTGAGAATTACTTATAATGATTTTTTTATTTTTAAAAATTTCTAATTTCTAATGAAAAGGTCATTAATTAATCAAATTATTCCAATCATCCATTTTCGAATGAAAATCGATTTTTTTATTTTGAAATATTAAATTTGCAATAAAAAATTATTGAGATTTTGATTTTTATTTGAAATTGATTAATTCTGACATAAATTGATTGATAAATGAAAATTCCATTAAAAAAAGACATTTTTAATTAAAAGAATAATTAAAAGTAATTCTTCATAAAAATAAACAGTTTTTTAATAAATTTGAATCGATTGATTAAATTGTTGATTGTTTTCAAAAAATGTATTATTTTCCATTTAATTTGCATTGATTTATCAGACGCCGTCTAAATAAAGGAAAAATCATGAGAAAATTAAAATTATTTTGACTCCACGAGTATAAAAAAACAAATGTCGGAAAAAAATTCTGAAATAAATCTACCAGGTCCATCATGATCTATGGCAACTTTTCACCCTCCTGCTATTCAATCCTTCGATCACCCGTCGTTTTCAAGATACGCTGAATTGAATAAAATTAAGAATTTTCGTCAAAAATTGGAATATTTTTGGTAAAAAAAATCGCACGATACTTTTTCAAGAACGAAAATGCAGTGTTTAGAATCCGCTTTGAAACTGCGATGAATAAAATTGCAAGGAAAATTTTCTAATAGCCAGAGAGCCCGTTTCTAGAGCGCAAAAAAACATCGAAAAACTGCCATGTTCAAAAGCGCGTGGAGACTATAAAAAAAATGTAAAAAATTATAAAAAATGGCAACGTGAAGCTAAAACTGTCCCCTTCAAAATGGTACTCATTAAATTCTCTCGCGACCTTTTTCCATCAAGATATGGAACTTATACCGAAGCTGAAAATTTCGAGAAGTGAACCCATACTTTTCAGCGGGAGTGTATATACATAATATGTATATAATATGTATATATATATATATATATATATATATTTATATATAGACTGTACGAAAAAAATCATTACTTTATTTATTTATTTTTATATTACTAAGATATCTCATTATTTGTTAAATTCGAATTTAAACAATTGAAATTGAAAAACGAACGACGAAACGCGATGACGTCACAGCGGGACAAATGTCCCTTTTTGAGACAAATTCTCAAAAATTTTTCACCAACATCATCGTTCTCAGAATGGACCGAGTCGATTTTGTTGCAACAAAGACCAATCGGAAGAGAAAAATCGAAAAAAATTCAATAGAATAATTGACATTGTTTGGTCCAGCCGTTTATCTGTGAGATCGATTTAAAGGCGCTGTGACGTCATCACTTCCGGTATATTCGCGTATATAAGAGTGCGGTAGCTTTCTTTTAATACTTGGCGTCGAGCCGCTACCGCGTCTCTTGATTTCACAGTCCGAATTTGTTGAGTTGCAAATAATTGAAAAGTTGAATAACTGAACGTTTTGAAACTGAAATTCGAAAAAAAAGAACATTTTCACAGTGCTGAACTTTTTTTTTCACTCTTCACGAATTTTTAAATTATTTTTCCCCTGATTCTTCTAATTCATTTACCAGTAATTGAATATCTATAAAGTTCTATCAGAAAATATGTTGTATGTTGTGTGTTGTATGTATCAAGACAAAGAATATCAAGAGTCGCGGCAGCGGCTCGACGCCAAGTTTAAAAGAAAAGCGTAGCGCGCGAGCCGGCCGTACTCTTATATACAGTAAAATAGGCATTTTATGACGTCACAGAAACTTTAAATCGTTCTCACAGGAGAACGGGTTGAGGGAAAAATCTCATATTAGATTTGAATTTTCTATGATTTTTTATCTTTCGAATGGTCCTTGGTAGAACAAAATCCGTTCAGCCAATCCAAAGAAATCTAACATTGAAGATTTTGGGTGTACTTCCGAATAGCTGTTACCTCCGATTTGGCTCAAATTTGGTGGAGACCTTCTATTCGACGATACAAGAAAGTGTGTGAAGGGATTTTTGGCGCATCTCAATATTTTTCGAGAAATCGAATTTTGAAATTTTCCAATTTTTTATCATTTCTGAGTAACATTTACATCCGATTTGGCTCAAATTTGGTGGAGACCTTGTATTCGACGATACGAAGAAGTGTGCCAAAGGATTTTTGGCGCATCTCAATATTTTTCGAAAAATCGAATTTTGAAATTTAAAAAATGCAGACCATTTGTACTATCCAGAATGCACCACGTGGAGGCGAACTGAAATGAGTAGGGAAGTGAATAAATAAACCGAGAGTAGTTGTCGCCAGATCGAAGACAATACAATATTGTAGTATGTCCCACACACCATCGAAGATGCCCTGCACACACTCCACTGTCCCACACACCATCCGAGATGCCCCGCACCCACCTCACATGTATGAACAAATTATATTGTTAATAGGTGGACCGACGGGGGGTCCGGGGGGCGCAGCCCCCCGGCGGGGTGAAGGGGCGAAGCCCCCTCCTGGGGGCGGAGGGGGCGAAGCCCCCCCTGGGGGGTTGGGGGGGCGAAGCCCCCCCCCCCCCCCAAGACAACATCTCTGTTTTTAAAATTACTCGAGATGCGCCAAAAATCATTTAGCACACTTTTTTGTATCGTCGAAAAGAAAGTCTGTATCAAGTTTGAGCCAAATCCCAGGTACCAGTGCTTTAAAAATAAAAAAAATTAGTATTTGTTAAAAAATTATATTTTTTGAAAAATATTGCGATGCGCCAAAAATCCTTTGGCACACTTTTTTGTATCGTCGAATACAAGGTCTCCACCAAATTTGAGCCAAATCGGATGTAAAAATCATTCAGAAATGATAAAAAACTAAAAAATTTCAAAATTCGATTTTTCGAAAAATATTGAGATGCGCCAAAAATCCCTTCACACACTTTCTTGTATCATCGAATAGAAGGTCTCCACCAAATTTGAGCCAAATCGGGGGTAACAGCTATTCGGAAGTTTATCCCAAATTTGAGATCATGAAATTACCCCTGAGCTTCGCAATCCAAGAAAGTATCTACCCCCACCGGCGGAATCGCTTTTGTCAGAGATAATATACTCGAGTGAGTCTCGCGCCAGCAGACGACGTTGTCGAATGTACTCGGCCCGAGACTCTGCCGAGTCTCTGGATACGTTTTTTGGCCCACCCCACGGCCAACTTCCTTGCAGTAAATTCCCAGAACAATGATGCTCATGTGTTCTGTGAACCTGCCGCGATGGTACTTCCTGGTGGACAGAAAAAGTTCATCGACCTGCACGGTTTTGCCATCACCGCCCAACGACATCTCACATGAGACGAGATTCTCTCAGCCACTTCCCGACAGTAACCATAATAGTCGATGACCGTGGACTTGCTCAATTCTTCTCCATCATTTTGCTTACGCCAAGTCAGCAAATGAGCATAAAGCTTATTCACTTTCATTTCCGTAATAAATTGCAATGATGGTGGCTAGAACTTCGCGAATCTTGATTCGGCAAGCACCTCCATCGATGACAGTACCGGTTGCTGGATTTTCGGTATGCTGACACCGTTTGGAGCCTTTCTCCTTCGAGCCTTTTGAGCTGCATCTCGAAACCCAGCCAAGTTTCGCCGATTCTTTCAGCTCAACCAGCATCGGAGAACCACAAATACAGGGTGGAGGAGTTGATGACTTCTATTGAATCAATCCAACTTCCTCGAAGAAGCTAATAGCCGGTTCATCCGTACTAATAAGGTTTTGGAATGAATGAAAAAACGAAAATTTTTGAAGTTTGGGATGCAAGTGAGGATGCTCCGAGCTCGTCATCACTATCTCGATTCAACAGGGAAAAACACACGGTACAAAACCTACAGCTGATTGGAATTAGTTTCGAGAACGGAAAACAATGACGAAATCTCGAACTTTTGCAACAAATATACGTTTTTGTTGCGACTTGTATAAATTGGACGTGTGCGTTCGCGTGTGCGCCAGTGTGCGTCCGTGCATCTATTTTTTGGATGCATGCGTGCATTTTATTTGGGTTTTTTGAACGCACCCCTGGGTCCCACGCACCCACACGACATGCCCCGCACCCACGCCACTGTATTACCCACCATCCGACATGCCCCGCACCCATCCCACTGTCCCACCCACCATCTGAGATGCCCCGCACCCACCCCACTGTCCCACCCAGCATCCAAGATGCCCCGCACCCACCCTACTGTCTCACCCACCATCCGAGATGCCCCGCACCCACCCCACTAACCCACCCACCATCCGAGATGGCCCGCGCCGCCCCACAGTCCCGCCCACCATCCGAGATGCCCCGCATCCACCCCCCTGTCCCATCCACCATCCGAGATACCTGCACGATTTCATCTCAAAATGTCTCTGCACCAGAATGCTCGCGCCCCACGCGTTACGAATGTAACGCACCCCATCCAGCATGTCCCGTACGCACTCCTATGTTCCATTATCGATATCTCACACATGGAGCGAAATATCGATTCTTTTCACTCTTCTTCGATCTATTTTGATGGTAGAATCCCAACAATACCGTCAATTTGTTTTTTTTTTTAACTTTGCCAAAAAAAATTTTAAGCTCGATATCTCGCGAGCAAAGCATCGAAAATGGCCTTAAGAAAGTCATATCACGTGATTACACCGAGGACGAAATCGCTGTGTTCATTCACGTGGACGGCATGTCACACTTCAGAAATTCTCCCACGCAAATGTGGCCGACCTCTTGTCGAGTATTTCATGAATACTATTCAATTAAATCATCCGCTGTTTCGATATTTTGTGGCAATTCTAAACCGTGTAGTGTTCACGAAAACATGGAGAATTTCGTGGCAGAAGCAAACAAGCTTATTAGAGATGGCGTAAAGATGGCACAACCTTCGATACAAAAAAAAAACTGTATCGAAGGTTGTGCCTCTATTTGCCCCTCGATAAGCGTTGTTTACATTTTTGGAGCAATTCTACGAACGTTTTCTCAAAGCAACTCAGTTCTGTTAAAATTTCAAACGCGAGTACGTCTCAACAAAAATCGTTCTATTCTTTTCCACAATAACCGAAAAAATGGCTCCAAAAAAAGAAATTGAAAAAGAAAAACACAGTGGCATAATGGCGCTCTCCAATAGAGGAATGTCAATGTGAACAAATCGCCAAAGAAATGAGAATTTCATATAATGAAGTACGAACAACCGTGATGAAATTTAAAAAAATAAAATTCTCATTGTAATCGTCATCGTTCTGGCCGGCCGAGAGTAACAACACCACAGGAAGCCAAGGTAATCGTGTTGATTAGCAAACGAGATCGACGATTAAAAGCGACCGAAATTCGTGCAAAATTTTCCAATATTAACAACGGTTGAATCACACTGCCGACAATAAGACGACGATTGGTGGATGCTGGTCTGAGAGGTTGCGTTCCGGTAAAGAAACCACTGCCGCGTCCGATAAATCGAAAAAAAAATGATATCAATTAGCCCTGAAACATCGCGAATGGACGGTGGACCAGTGGAGAAATGTTTTATGGACGGAGGAGTCTAAATTTCTCATTTTCGGTTCAAAACGGAGAATTTATGTACGAAGAACAGTCTCCGAAAAAATGGCATCATAATGGTTACTGCCCACGGTGAAGCATGGTGGTGGTTCGGTGATGGTGTGGGACTGCTATTCCGGTCATGGTACTCGAGATTTGATAAAAGTTGACGGTGTTATGAAAAAAGAGTATTATCACCAGATTCTCGTAAGGCGAGCGATTCCTTCAGGTCTCCAAATCCTGTGTAGAAATTCACTTGGCGTATACTATTTTGACCCTCGCCGCTGTCTAGATTACGCTAGATAGCATAACTCACGAGGCGCTAGGTTGTCGCTGGCAAGTTTTTGCTGGCTGGTTTTGGGCACCTCGCCGCTAGGTGATTGCAAGGTAGTTTTTCTCATACGTTTTCTCGCAGTGTTGCTTGATCAGCCATTAGATGGAGAAAATAGATTTTATATCACGCGGTACGTAAATGGACGCTTTTCCCCCCATTTTCGCACCTCGTAATATAAAATTTCGTATAACACGCGTACGAAAAACTTCCTAGTGATATAATGTACTATTTCTCGACACATCGATTCACCGGTCTGACTGCTTGTCACGGTGGATCATAATCTTTTTTTTCGTGTGACAGTTCTAGCCAAAAGAGAAAAATTGTTCCTGCGATAAACACAGTTAAAAATTATGGACGAAGAGCGAAAGAAAAAATCCAGTCGAGATAGAGTCCGTAGACATCGAGCTATAAGAGCCGATATAAGAAATGCGATCGCACAACGTTTGCAAAATCAAGAACGCAATGGTAAGTGCAATTTTGAATAAAAGTTAACATTCATTTGTAAAAAAAAAAAAATTCATACGCGGACTGGTTTTAAAAAAATACAAATAATACTATGCAATGATCAAATTATATCGACATATATTGTTTTTAAAATTTTGCTAAAAAAAATTAAGTCGATTTTTTTTATCCGTTACCTTTTCCGGCGTGTCGAGTAATTTAATTTGAATAATATCATAAATTGTCATATTTAATCAATAATTATTGACTGAATTTAATTTTCCATTTTCGAATCCTAAAAATACTTTTGCTTGAAAAAAAATTAAGCGATAGCCTTTGAGATACATTTTTTTTATTCACTTCGCCTTGCTTCGCGGAGCAGATTATTTTGAATTCAAAAACACTTCAGTTAAGAGCTATTCTAATGCTTCTTATCTACATTCTTTTATAGCTAATCCGAGTATTCCACAGCCTCAGAATATTCGTGAAGCTGAAGATGAAGAAAGGCCACCGGAGATAATTCTGCAAAATGATGACGTTCAGAGTGAAATTGATCGATGCAGCGACGAACAATCATTGTCATCCGCAGCAAAGAACGAGGAACGTGCGCCAGCTGGAGAGCTCGAGGATGAAAACGCTCCAGACGAATCCGAAGCGTCAACAATGTCAGAGCCGGAAGGAAATGTTATCGGACCGAATGAGGATGAAGACAAAGAATTTGACGAAATAATGGAGATTCGTCGTTGGGCCATTTCGAGGAATATAAGACAGAACGCGTTGGACGATATCTTACGAATTTTACGAAGAAGAGTGCTCCCACAGTTGCCGAAATCAGCAAAAACCTTATTGCAAACTGAAGCCGCTGCATATAATATCCAACCAATGGAAGCGGCTGATGACAATATGGGAGAATTTGTGTATTGCGGCATCGCAAAAGGTCTCGAAGCGTGTCTTATCGAAGCTTTACATGCCAACAACGGAATTTCTCTCCAAATAAATGTTGACGGAGTGAAATTGTTTAATTCGGGCACAAAACAATTTTGGCCAATAATATGCCAAGTTTTGCATAGTCCTGACATTTACGAGCCATTTTACTCCGGAGATGCAAAGCCTCGGAACCCTGAACACTTTTTGCATGATTTTGTTCAAGAGGTTAACCATTTATTAGCTGAAGGAATCGTTATAAATGGTCGACAACTTGAGATTACCATACACTTCTTTATTTGTGTTACGCCCGCACGAGCGTTTCTAAAACGTATCATAGGACATGGAGGATATTATGCTTGCGAGAGATGTGAAGTTAAAGGGGAGCGCTGTCACCAGCGAACGGTGTACGCTGACGTAGATGCCAGAGAACGACACGATTTGTCTTTTTGATTAAAAAGGCAACCACAGCACCATAAGCGTGATTCGCCCCTACTCGCTGTTGAACCTCGCATAAACATGATTCACCAATTTTTGTTAGATTACATGCGCCTATGTTGTGAGGGCGTGATGAAAAAATTGTTGGACTATTGGGTTGGTGGCAAACAACGAAACTTTATGCGCCGGCGACATAAGCTGGGAAGTCGACAACAGCAAGAAATTTCACATCTACTGATGCAGCTACGTCGATGTATACCGCTGGAATTCCGACGCGAGCCCAGAATTTTACGCTTTATTGCTGACTGGAAAGCGGTCGAGTTTTGATTCTTTCTTATGTATTGTGGGCCAATCGTTTTAAAAGGAATCCTCGCTGGGTATTGACCATGTATGAGTCTCAAGCGGTGGACTAATAAAGTCAAGACCCTGTACGAGTTTGCCTCAATCCTGTGCGAGTGTTGGCGAATTCCAGAAAGAATAGTTATTTCGCCTCAACCCTGTGCGAGTGTTTGCTATGGCGATTCCAGAAGGAATATTGCTTAAAAGACCGTGCTGGACGGCCGGTTCATTTGCCCGCTAGCCATCCTTTCGTGTACGAGAAGCGACGAGCGGCCCGACGCCACCTGGCGGCGGATTTCGAAAGCTGCCGTACACTGAGCGCGGCCCATAGGTATAACTGCCGCGTAGGTTCTCCGCGAACGGCAAACAGCGCTATCTCTTCGCGGCCGGGGAACTAATTCCCGCGAGCTATTGCGAAACATGAGTTTTTCGAATAATCTTTGATAAATCTAGATAATTCGTGAAATTAAGAGTACGGTGAGACGTCTGTAATGTACGTCGTGAGGATAAGAGAGTGAGTCCGAGTAGGGACCACACGATGTATGGAAGAGAGTGGGGTTCAGGGCAGTCGCCCGGGAACCGTCCAGCGTTATGCATCGAACCAAATCATTAGACATATATTAATTTGAATATCAATGGTTATTCAGCTATTTCCCTCAATACACCACAACGTCAAAAGAAGGTGATCATCTTTCTATAAGTTTCTATGGTAATTATTTACAAGTGGTCCTTTTGCGAAAATCGAGCCCATTTTTTTTTTCAACCTTTTTATCAATAAAAAAGCATGTAACAATCAATTTTAGGGTGGGGGAAGGTAAAAAAAAAAAATTGAGTGCGCATACAGGTTGCGGACTTGTTCACGTTTGTCTTCTGTGGGTGATGGTTGTGTGTGTTTGGGTCTTGGTAAGTGGGGGGCTGCGCCCCCCCCCCTTCCACACAAAAATTTTTGAATTTTTGAAAAAAAAAAAAAATTGGGTGGGCATACAGTTTGCGGACTTGTTAACGTTTGTTCGACTGTTCACGTTTGTCTTCTGTAGGTGATGGTTTGTGTGTGTTTGGGTCTTGGTAAGTGGGGGGGGGGGGGGGGGCGCAGCCCCCCCCTTCCACACAAAAATTCCGCAAGGAATTTGAAAAAATGTAAACAAAGTACGAATTTTGTAAACAGAAGCATCAGAGGTGTATGGATTTGAGTATCAGCATAGCCATGTGTGACGGATGTGCTGTTTCGTTAACCGAAGCTATTCGGCAATTTCAGAATGAATCCCAAAATATTCAATTTTTGGTAATTCATGGTATCGTGGAAAAGGAGGTAAAGTGTAGCCAGTGCGGTAGTAATGCTGTTTATGACAGTAATCGAAAACTGTGGCGGTGTCAAAAACAGATAATCAACCGAGTTGGGAAAAAAGTAATTCGAACAAAATGTTCCTTCAACCAGTCCATACGTACAAATACGTGGTTCAGCCAAACTCATTTATCATTTGACAAATTTTGTATGTTTATTACTTATTACCTTTCGCTGAATCCACCGCATGAGATCTTTTTAATGAATGAGATCGACATGAGCTTAAAAACTGTATGTGACTGGAGCATTTTTATTCGAGAAGCGCTGGAAAATTTGTGCATTGAAAATTCAGCAGCAAAAATTGGCGGTGAAAATAAAATCGTAGAGATTGATGAAGCGAAATTCGGCAAGCGTAAATATAACAAAGGACGAATCATTGATGGAGGATGGGTTTTCGGTGGTATCGAACGAGATTTGAAACGTGTTTTCATGGAGCCTGTGCCAGATCGTACAGCGGAAACGGTATTATCTGTAATAAAAAAAAAAAATTTGCCGGGCACAACAATAATGTCGGATTGTTGGAAGGCATATAACTGTCTCCAGGAAGAAGGTTTGTGAAAATCGTTTTGATCTATTGTCCGTCAAGTGTACATAATGTATACTATAACGTACTTGTTTTCTTAGGATATCGACACTTAACCGTCAATCATGGTATGAATTTTGTTGATCCGGATTCCGGTGCGTTCACCCAAAACATTGAGCGAACGTGGCGCGATGCTCGATCGTCCATACCAAAGTACGGCCGTCGAAAATATTTTATGAGCGAATACATCGGGGAATTCATGATTCGCCGACACTACAGCAACCACACTGAGGGTCTTCATGCCTTTTTCATCGCCATGAATGATTTCTTCCAAAATATTAACAACAATGACGATAGTGATGAGAGGGAGGCAGAGAAAGAGGGAGAAAATTGAAAAATAAATTTTTTTTAATTTTTGAATTTTTTTTTTACCTTCCTGTTCCCTAAAATTGATTCTTCTATGCCTTATTATTGATAAAAAGGGTAGAAAAATGTGGAAGGGGGGGGCTACACCCTCTTCCACATTTGGGGGGGGGGGGGGGTGTAGCCCCCCCACTTACCAAGACCCAAACGCACACAAACCATCACCCACAGAAGACAAACGTGAACAGTCGAACAAACGTTAACAAGTCCGCAAACTGTATGCTCACCCAATTTTTTTTTTCGAAAATTCAAAGAATTTTGTGTGGAAGGGGGGGGGCTGCACCCCCCCCCCCCCCACTTACCAAGACCCAAAAACACACAAACCATCACTCACAGAAGACAAACGTTAACAAGTCCGCAAACTGTATGCTCATTTTTTGTCACGGCAGCACCCTATAAATTCTTTTCGAAACTCTTTCCCACATTCGTACCCGATACCTCACATCCGTTCTTAACTCTTTCTCACACTCAAAACTCCTAGCGCAGCATCCTAATCTTATCACCGCATTCTTCAGGACTTACTTTGTCCCACGAGCCACAACTTCTCCTCCGCTATATCTCTCCACTGCCACTTCACCAAATCATTCTCCTTTATTCTAATCCTCGACTCTTCAGTTCATCACCGTCCTTCGAACCACCAATATATCGTGCACTCCCTAATTACCAAGTCTCAATATACTTTATCTTTTACCTAATTCTTCTGTCTCATCAATCATTATTATTATTATTATTCACCCTCGTAAACCTGGTCATCACAACCGTTAATAGAAGGCAGTAATTATGGAACACCCGGAAGAAATATCACTTTTAACATTTTTTTTTTTTATATTATATTGCATTTCGGATATAATATGTAAAATATATTGAAAACAGTAAATAAATAATTTCTAACGAAGATCTTTTATGGAAAACGACGGTTTGCTTGAGCAAACAATAGAAAATAACTCAGACGTAAACAAATTTGGATGCCGAAAAAACTGCAGACTCTATTTTTAACTTCTTTCACTATAAGTATCAGCAGTAAAATGATTGGGCGATAATAATTTTAATGTGGGATGTGGTATTCATCTGGCAAATTATATGAACCGTAGTGAACCATGTGAGCAATGTTATCTTTATTTATTAACGAATTACATAACAAGTTATTTAAATATTTATTGAAAAACGTTGAATAGAAGATCTTTGAGCAATATTTGCACCGCTAATGACTTAGATTTAGATTTCCTCGAATATCACGTCCAAATCGCTCATAGTTCGGTGATCTTCTGCATCCGTTGTTTGTTTGTTTGAACCTTCGTACAAAATTGCACTCGTCATTCGACTATGCATCGCTTTCGTCGGCTGAAACGCGGCACAACACTTGGCGTTCAGTTTCACTGCTTGCAAAGCCAGCATAGCGCCTTCAATGTTCTCTACCGTCAGCCTGTTCCGATTTTTTATTTTAACCAAATTATATTTGCTGAAAACTCTTTCGCAATCGGCATTTGCGTGAGGAGTACAGAGAACTGCCAATGCGAATGATGGTAGTTCTGTATATTTTTTGCAGCCCTCAGAGTCGGTCAATTGTGAAATTTTGTGCCAAAAAATGTCGGGTTCTTTTTCCTTGGCCACGTCTTCAGGGATTTCGTTGAGCGGGAGACAACGCCATTCGTCATCCAAGCGCTGGAGAGCTTGCAAGTTCTCGGGCTTGGCTCTTGGAACGATGTTCTAAAGGTCGACGAGCGACTGATGTTTGCTTTGCTCATTCCTTGATAAAGCTTTAGATGGATGGAGTAAGGGAAGCATATTCAGTAGCGGATCATCGAAATCGAATCGCTATTAAAATCCCTTGTAAAGTTTGATCAGGAAATTGCGATATCTTGCCCGAAAATCTCCTATCAAGTCCGGTCTTATCGACACTTCGGGTTTTTTCAATTCTTCCAACACTTGTACATCCAGGTATATATTTTCAAGTGGGATGAATTCGATTTTATTCTCAGTATTAACTTCGCTGTGTGGAGTCGTCGCTATGTACTTCTGCGTCATATACATCGTGAGAAGCTCTTTGACAGCACACTCCATTTTTTGGGCGAGCGATGTGATGACCACCGATTCCGATTGGAAATATGCGTTCATCGTGACGACCTTGGGTAGAACCCACGAGAGAAAGTGATAAAACAGCTTCACGAACGGGTCTCTTAGCCACATTGTTACCAATCCCTCGAGACGAGACGAAACATTTGGAGCCGAAGTGAGAGCGAAAAAATAAACAAGAGCGAACGAGATGTTATTCCGCTTTTCGATCTCTCTTCTCTGGCGAAACGATGGTGGAAACCACACAAGAATCGGACCAAGATCGCTTTCCACGAGTCGGAAGCCGGACGAGAATTCGCTTCGTCGGTTCTTTAGCAGGGGGACGATTCTCAGGATCCCTTGCTGGTGTTGGAATCTCGATGAGCTTCGATTTCGATCGGTCGCCCGTTCCGACCTTGGCCGGTTTCGTAGCGACCCGGGTGCAAATCAGGTGGTTGGTGAGATTACTTTGCAGTGGGATTTTTTGACGTTTTAGCGGGATCGGAATACGGCGTACAGTCTGTGCAGGAGAGATGGGACGAATCCTTGAGAGTGAAGCGGATGGAGGAGTGGGAATACGAGTTTCGTTTGTAGGTAAGTCGACGGTTTCCGACAGTTCAAGTGGTGGAGGGGGAGGCGGTGTAGCGGCCTCAGGCACCCGGATCGCGTGGAGTTCATCACCAACCGAGGTGGGTAACTCCGACGACGGGAGAGAAACGACCCACCGACTTATTTCCCGAGTAGGAGACCAGGAAAGCAAACGAAATTCAACACTCCGATTAGCCGCGACAAAGCCTTGACGACGACCGACCCCCGGACGATGTATTATCTTGCTCGACAGACCCGCGAGGTCCTGCGTCATACGCCGTTCTCGAGGACTTTGCTTTCTCTCTTCTTTTGTCATGGAGTAGTCACGGGAGGTAATAGTATATTACGCAACTAGGGAGGGAAGTATGCCATTTCAAACCGCGTGCAAAATGCCACCCGAGCCGAAGGCGAGGGTGGCATGCACGCTGTTTGAGATGGCCTTTTTCCCTCCCGTGTTGCGTATACGATTTTTCACCACACCTGTAACGGAAAGTTCGAAACATTGGTAGAAAAAAGATGTAAAAAATTAGCTTGATTGTCAGGTTAAGCCATTTTCTGTCTTTTGCATTTGTTTCCTGCGTGGTGGGCGACAGGCCAGCGAAAAGGGGGGGGGGGGAATGCCCGCCCGACATTTGCACAACCGAGGCGAAGCCGAGGTTTTGCTGGTCGGGGCGGGCATTCAGAATATTACGAAAAAGTAAAAAAGGACACACGAAATAATCGCACATCAGTCATGCAATATTATTGATGTCAATTGTGACGGTTTTTTTATTTGACCGTCACTAAAGCGCCAAGTTCGTAAAACAAGCGCTTCCCGATGCTCCTGCTCGGTACTTCGGCCACACGATTATCTCACAGGGCTTGTCTAGGGCGATAATTTATTTAATTATTTATTAATTTGCGTTCGGGAACATTTTATTTCCATGTGAGCGATCCCGGGAAAGATCGAGAGAGAAAGGGATTCGAATTCTGTTGTCAAAACAAGAACGAGGCAACGGAAATCTCACGGAAGGCTCGAGAATATTCGAGTTGGAAAATATTCGTTCGGCTTCGAGGACTTGGTCGTTTTTCTATCGTTACGTCAGGGCCGTCGTACCCGCCGGATTCTCCCGCTGTCAATCATCGAACGGTGATCATCGCATCATTCTCGCGAGATCCCGTAAATCAGGCGAACTCCATGGTCCGTGTTATCGCGTAAAAATGTAATGGTCGAGCTAGGGGTGAAAATGCAATAATATCTTGTGCAGCATTTCCCGATTTTGAAACTCGCTTTGGGGCCCTGTCTAACGCTCGGACCAATTTTCTAATTGCGCCGGACCTGTCAATCATTTTCGGGAATATTCGAAATTAGGAGAAGGGCGGGAGACAAAATCCTCGTTACTCGTAACGTTCTTGTTCTCGAGGAGATTCTCGTGAAGTATCGAGCAGAGAGGACGTGTCGCGAAAATGGGAAGAAACACCGTGAGTTCCTTCCTTTTCACTTTCTGGTTTGGTTAGTGGGCCCTCGCACATCTTTCCCGGGTCATTTTTCGCGTTCTTTATTAAATTTCAAATGTTAATGTTCCTCTCATTGTGTTGAGAGAAATTTGGTCGCGGTGACGACTTTGTCACGCGCTTCTTAGTCAGCTCTTTCGATTTGCTTTGTCCCGCGTTCGCCCGTTTTGCGTATCGCGTTTATTTAACGTAAATTTAAAATATCGAAGAGTAATCGTGGCCGTACTCGAGATCTCCAATTTTGTGTTTTGTTGCGTAAATAATTGTTCCGGTTGGCGTAAGTTGTTTCCCGGGCTGAAGGGTCGCGAAAGTGTGATTTTTGTGTGCGTGTGTGAGTGAGATTGCGTGCGTGGGTCGGGATAATCATCGAATAACGTTTGATAGCTCGGCCGAGTAACCGATTATCGGGGGCTCGGTTTTCCGAATTAAATATCTTGAATTTTCGTGATTTTACCATCTTTAAAATTTATTTTCTCGACCGTGAGTAGAACCACGGAGAGAATAAATTCGAGCTCGGTTTTAGATTGTCAAGTATGCAGGATCCCGACCAATTTTGAGTGTGTGCGAATTATTGTGTGAGTGAGTTCGCGATTATTCCCCCGCGGTTCATTAGAGACGCGTGATTATTATTTTTCTCGTTATTCCGGTTAAAGTTTGATTAAATTAGAGTCAGTAAATTTTCTTTTGTAACAAAATCATGTAAAATTCGTCTGCGACGAAACTTATCCCGAGCGTGGGTATTCTTTGTAATTTTTCCCCATCATATTTTTCGACTTTAAAATTAAATTTGTTATTATTCTAAAACGTAATTTTGTGTTTGCAAATTATTCTCGCGGAGACCTCGCCCATTCCGCTGATTGCAAGCTGGTCAACTTTGTCTCTCTCTCCTTGCCGTCGAGTCGCTTTGCGACTGGCGCCCAACATTAAATTTTTCCATCTTTGATTTTCGATTAAAATCGACGGTAAAGAGAGCCAGACTTTTGTGGCGTTTTTAGGGTCATTGAAAAATATCGTCACACAACATAACACATTTTTTTTATTTAACAATTTTAAACAATTACAAACATGCTTTTTAGAAACATAGGTGATGAGAATGTTTTTTAAAAGAAATCATTAATTATTTTTCAACAGTTTTGTTAGTTTTCTTTATTTTGTTTGCATTCGCAGTAATTTATGATGATTTGTTTTATTTTTGAGTTTTTTATTTTTATAACAGAAGGATCTAAATTCAGAGGTTCCGCTTCATTTTGACTATTGACTTCCGAAATATTTCTTGAACTGGAGCGCTTTTTCAATTTTTCCGCTGGTGTTTTGGTGCACTCGATGGTTTCGACTCGGTTTTCGATTGGTTGGAGCGGCAATTTGGGTGGTGAATTTGCAATTTTTTCTGTGTTTTCTTTTGAAGCTGAAGCAGATGAGGTAGCATAGTTGATTTCTTGATTTCTCAAGGGTTGGAGCGGTAATTTTGGCGGCGAATTTGCAATTTTTTCCGGCTTTTCTTTTGAAGTTGAAGGAGATGAGGTAGCATGGTTGATTTCTTGATTCCTCGAGAAAGTTGTATGCCGAATTCCCGTCGATGTTGAAGGTGCCGAACTTACTATATTGTCAAAAATTTTCTGTTTATTCCCCAACGAGTGTCCGATATAGCCTTCTGCAACGGTATTAGACCCTGGCAGATTCTACGACCAAGTTGAAAGTCGTCTTTTTCCGAATGTCGTAAATGGAAATTTGGGTACCATGAAAATAAGGTCGTCAGCGACTTTGAGCGTGCAGTTATTTCCAAGTCGCTTACGACGATAAATTGAGAGTCGTCAGCGACTCTGGGCGCGAGTTCATTGAAGTCGTTGACGACCCTAAAATGAAAGTCGTCAACGACTGTAGGCGCGAGTTCATTAAAGTCGTTGACGACCCTAAAATGAAAGTCGTCAGCGACTGTAGGCGCGAGTCCATTGAAAGTCGTTGACGACCCTAAAATGAAAGTCGTCGACGACTGTAGGCGCGAGTTCATTAAAGTCGTTGACGACTCTAAAATAAAAGTCGTCAGCGACTCCGGATGCATGCCCATTGAAAGTCGCTTACGACCGTGAATTCCGAGTCGTTGGCGACGATGAGCGTGAGCCCATTTATAGTCGTCAACGACCGTGAATTCCGAGTCGTTGGCGACGATGAGCGTGAGCCCATTTTTAGTCGTTTACGACTCTGCAATGCGCGTCGTAAGCGACCCCGGGCGTAAGTATTTAGCGGTTGCGAATTAATTTTCTTCTCGTTGGAGGCTGCGGTGGTTCGTCGGGGCTGAAATGTTTATAATTGAGGAGAACAAATAAGACAAGGATCAACACACCGGAGCAGGAGATTAGGTTCGTGGGTATGGCGTCCCTGGAGCCGAAACAAAAATGATTGATTTATTATTCTTTTGTTCCGGGGACGCGTCGGGGGTAGCATTACAACATTCAAAACAATTTATTACAGTAAACGTACAACAAAACAGATGCAAACACATAAAAAAAATGGAGAGAACATTGAACAATAATAAATCAACTTTGCATCATCGCACGTATCCGATTTCACAAACTCTCAAACCGATGTCGCGACGATTTTTCCACATTCGACCATTACAGACGGGAAGCACAAGGAAGAAGCGCCAGATTACGATTATTTTAAAAAAATCGCGCAACCCTCGAAAACTCGGTGATTTTTCCCGGTGCTTACCGTCTAAGCGGAAGTCGTGGTACCAAAAAGACCATGCATTTACAGAACACGAGGCAAAACGATACATCTCCATTACATTTTTCGTAGTTTTACATTTATTTTTATCATTTCAAAATAAATACTAAAAAATATATTAATTTAAAATTTTTTTTGGGTATTTTCGATTTTTTAATTACTGCATATCGAGTACTTGGATGGACACACGCATACACAATTAACTGACACAGTCATTCCAATTAATGGCGTTCCGTAGCGAATCGAAAATACAGCAAAACTAGTCAGTTTCCCAAGTATTTGCCATTCTTATCCCGTACGTTTGGGCGTTCACGCTAATAATTATGACCGGTAATTGTACGTCTTCTGTCTTTATGAAACCTCGCCTCGAAATGCGCAGAGCTCGCACGTGATTACTCAAAGGCACTTCATCCGTATTTTGAAACCATTTTATGAACATTCCTCTAACTTGAATCCTTTCTGCAGTTTCGAACTGTACAATGCTCAAAATTTCTGCGTATTTCCCGTCCTTCGTGTACACGTATTTGTCGCAATCGAGCGTATTTCCTTTGTCACTGTTTCTGCTCGTATAGATCGTTCCTTTAATAATTACTTTTTTAAACTCTGTCATTCTATCGTCGCACGTTAATCTATTTTCCCGTAAAACGTTTATTTCCCAATTATTTGGAACGCGTGATCGAAATGTTCCCAAAAATCTGATATCGTAGTAATGTTCATAATCTGCTTCGTTGCGAACGGGTAAGTGCTTACCGGTATTTAATATATTTCTCACCATTTCCTTCACGAATGCGTTCAAGTTGCGATCGTCCGACACGCTTCTTATGAAATCGTTCAATAGATATCTATTCATTACTTGCAGCTGTCTACCGGTACCGCTGTTCAACGATTTCAAGATTTGGTTATTGAAACTTTCGAACGCGTAAGCGTTGTGAGCCCACACCGGTCCCCAACTCTGTACGGTATCAGTCAAGTGTCTTAGTAAATGCATGTTTGTCGTCATGTTATTGATTCCAAAAATTTCTTGATATTGCATCTCTAAATCCTCGATCAATTCACGCGTTCGTTGTAGTTGTCGCGCGGCTATAGTTTCGTTGTTAAGTACGTGCATGACCTCCGACAGTATGCAGAACAATCGCAAATATTCTTCCGGAATCAACCCGCTTAAACAAGGTACGCAATAATACAGAATCCAATTACGCCATTCTGTAGCTTTCCACAAATTGGACAATTGTATGGCTCTCGGTTTTCTCGAAATCGCACTGGGTGTTCGTATGGATTTTAATCGTTCGTCTATAATTCTGCGTATTTTTACACTCGCTCGAAACCAGTTATCGGTCTGTTGGCCGAATATAATCATAGTTGTTAATTTCTTTACAACGCCGATGTCCACGCAATGCATCGAGTCCACGACAACTCTACGTCGGAGATTAAATTCCGGCAGATATTTCAGTACAGAATCCCCCATAAAACCATTCTGCCTAATTCCCGTTTGCATCGCCAGTGTCATATCCCGGCGAATTTCACCATCGGTACGCTCGACTATATTGTTGATGGGATATTTTCTAGAGCCGTCTTGCATTCTTTCGCCCGGCGCGTAACAAAAATTGCACCCGAATTCACCGTTATAACTCGTCGTATTCAGGATTTTAGCTCTAGCCGGGGAATCGCACGTACAAATAATCGTCACAAATTTGCTCGTTACCGTTTCCTCACCATCATATTTCCATTCAATACCGGTATTATACAATTCGCGCAATTCCCTGATTATGTCTGGCATGAATATAGCAAAATCGGGATGTTCCTTGTCTACCCAAATTCCCGCTAAGATAATAAAACGTTTTCGCGCTTGCGGCGGCAGCTCGTTGATTGTTATTAATACGGGCCAAGCACTTTCCTTCGACGATGCAGCGACTTGGCAGCCGTCTGTGTTGATTGTTAGCGAAAAATTGAAGTTTGAATTTAGAAAACCCCCCTCCTCGCGCAACTTTCTATACTCTTGCCCATCGAAAATATCTTCCATTCCGTTAGGATCTATTTTTTGTCGAGTGTTGCGAGAATTAAGAAGATGCCAAATATTGGGTTTTGACAAAATTCTTTTCAATTGCTTCGTAATATCCAATTTTATGAAATAAGACGTCTTCGATAATGGCCGTTCCGGCCCCGAATCCCCGCACGGACAGTCTGTCCTGGGCTTTTTTCCTTCCCCAATTACAGCTTTACACGTCTTGCAATAGATAATACGTTTTTGCGAATTACTCTAGTTTCTACCCAACTTCTTCCACAGCGCTGTCTTTGTTGTCGGCAATGTATTGTGGTTAGAAAATTCCTTAAACAATTTAACTATGCCTAATATCGCTTCCAAACTCAACTTGTGGCGTTGCGCAACAGCCACGACCGCAACAAGAATTTCATGCTCACGCACACCAGGTCGCAGCGTTATCATTGGTCCTTCCACTACGGAAAACGCAGTTATGTCTTCGTTATCTCCGTCTTGACCACGGTCGTCTTCTTCGTTATCACCATTACTGGAATCGTCGTCGTCGTCGTTGTCAACCTCGTTATCATCATGACTGGAATCGTCGCCGTCGTCGTCGTCGTCGTCGTCGTCGTCGTCAACCTCGTTCTCACCATTACTGGGATTGTCGCCGCCGTCATCAACCTCGTTACCGGTATCGTCCTCGACTTCGTTGTCAGCGTCTTCGTTGTTGTCCTCGTCCATACGCGCTTCCCCGACATTCGATATACAATCCATATCGTCGTCGTCGGCATCGTTGTGGCCATTATCATTATCATCCGGCGGAGCGTCATGAGCGACGTCGTTGTCAAACCCTTCATTACTATCGTTGTCGTCGTTGCTACAACAATCCGTTGCAGCGTCATTGCAATCACCGTCGTTATTGGATTCATCATTCATTTCTCCGCTCCTTTCGGAGGCAGGCAATTTATTCTCCAACACCGCATCGATCGATTCTGCACTGGACGTTTCCTCATTGCTGTCAGAACCGACCTAGAAACAATTTCACCATCGTTAATTGTATTTCCTCAACTCGACACATATACTGAACCACATCCATTTATTCTATCTGTCTTACCTCGTTTCTCAATTTGTACGTTGGGATTTCATTCTCTGTCGGTAAACGTTTAAACACGTCGTAGTAATCCCTGGCAAATTTCCGTTTTTTTCCCGCTATAGTGGGTTTACTTTTGTACGCTTTCGGAGATGTATTCCTCTCCATTGGTGCAGCTTTATTTTCGATCACGTATTCCAACTCGTACGAATCACCGCTGACGACCAAGAATCCTTGAGGCACGAGCGTCCAATGGAATACCAGCAATTTCCGTTCTGCGAAATATTCACGTCGAACTGTTATTTCACGGATAGTTTTAAATTTTAACATTCGCAAGAATTTCAATTTTTTCGGTTAAAACATTTATTACACATGGGAATATGACCATGCGATACCGGTACTCGCAACAACGTTTACGGAAAAATTGTTTTCTCTTCAAAAATTTGATTCGGATAAATCCGCGGTTCAATCTCTCGTAATCTCTAATCATGAGATTTGCGGATTGATTATTTTTTATTCGGATATTACGACGCCGTTGAAATTCTTAAACTTTTACTACCGCTAAGAGTTTAACGCAAGATAAATTTATTTCTCAATCAATTATAGAATATAATGGTAATCTCTTTAATCATCATCGCATAAAAACGATGAGTTCTCGTAAAAAAAAGTAATGCGATGGAGCAAGCGTTTTTATACCGACTTGCCGTACGATGCTTCCGACGAGCGCCTCTTGCCGAGTACCGCCTGTTTAGCCACCGGAAACGCATAAATGACTTTTTGGAAAGTCATCCTCGGTCAACAGTTACTCCATCATTTCAATTCGTTACTACTTACCGCTGAATCTTTCTCTTCACGTGCGACAATCCGTTGTCAGAGTCCACTCTCATTCCTTTTTCCAATCTTTATCCTCGCCCTTTTCAATCACGTTTGGGAAATCGTACGAATCACCGCTGACGACCAAGGATCCTCGAGGAACGAGCGTCCGATAAAATGCCGGCGATTTCCGTTCTGCGAAATATTCACGTCGAACTATTATTTCACGAATCGTTTTTAATTTTAAAATTCGCAAGAATTTCCATTTTCTCGGTCAAAACATTTATTACACATGGGAATATGACCATGCGATACCGGTACTCGCAACATAGTTTACGGAAAAATTGTTTTCTCTTCAAAAATTTGATTCGGATAAATCCGCGGTTCAATCTCTCGTAATCTCTAATCATGAGATTTGCGGATTGATTATTTTTTATTCGGATATTACGACGCCGTTGAAATTCTTAAACTTTTACTACCGCTAAGAGTTTAACGCAAGATAAATTTATTTCTCAATCAATTATAGAATATAATGGTAATCTCTTTAATCATCATCGCATAAAAACGATGAGTTCTCGTAAAAAAAAGTAATGCGATGGAGCAAGCGTTTTTATACCGACTTGCCGTACGATGCTTCCGACGAGCGCCTCTTGCCGAGTACCGCCTGTTTAGCCACCGGAAACGCATAAATGACTTTTTGGAAAGTCATCCTCGGTCAACAGTTACTCCATCATTTCAATTCGTTACTACTTACCGCTGAATCTTTCTCTTCACGTGCGACAATCCGTTGTCAGAGTCCACTCTCATTCCTTTTTCCAATCTTTATCCTCGCCCTTTTCAATCACGTTTGGGAAATCGTACGAATCACCGCTGACGACCAAGGATCCTCGAGGAACGAGCGTCCGATAAAATGCCGGCGATTTCCGTTCTGCGAAATATTCACGTCGAACTATTATTTCACGAATCGTTTTTAATTTTAAAATTCGCAAGAATTTCCATTTTCTCGGTCAAAACATTTATTACACATGGGAATATGACCATGCGATACCGGTACTCGCAACATAGTTTACGGAAAAATTGTTTTCTCTTCAAAAATTTGATTCGGATAAATCCGCGGTTCAATCTCTCGTAATCTCTAATCATGAGATTTGCGGAATGATTATTTTTTATTCGGATATTACGACGCCGTTGAAATTCTTAAACTTTTACTACCGCTAAGAGTTTAACGCAAGATAAATTTATTTCTTAATCAATTATAGAATATAATGGTGATCTCTTCAATCATCATCGCATAAAAACGATGAGTTCTCGTAAAAAAAAAAGTAATGCGATGGAGCAAGCGTTTTTATACCGACTTGCCGTACGATGCTTCCGACGAGCGCCTCTTGCCGAGTACCGCCCGTTTAGCCACCGGAAACGCATAAATAACGTTTCGAAAGTCGTCCTCGGTCAACAGTTACTCCATCATTTCAATTCGTCACTACTTACCGCTGAATCTTTCTCTTCACGTGCGACAATCCGTTGTCGGAGTCCGCTCTCATTCCTTTTTCCAATTTTTATCCTCGTCCTTTTCAATCACGTTTGGAAAATCGTACGAATCGCGGCTCTCGACCAAGGATCCTGGAGGCACGAGCGCCCCATAAAATGCCAGCGATTTCCGTTCTGCGAAATATACACGTCGAACTATTATTTCACGAATCGTTTTTAATTTTAAAATTCGCAAGAATTTCCATTTTCTCGGTCAAAACATTTATTCCACATGGGAATATGACCATGCGATACCGGTACTCGCAACAACGTTTACGGAAAAATTGTTTTCTCTTCAAAAATTTGATTCGGATAAATCCGCGGTTCAATCTCTCGTAATCTCTAATCATGAGATTTGCGGATTGATTATTTTTTATTCGGATATTACGACGCCGTTGAAATTCTCAAACTTTTACTACCGCTAAGAGTTTAACGCAAGATAAATTTATTTCTTAATCAATTATAGAATATAATGGTGATCTCTTCAATCATCATCGCATAAAAACGATGAGTTCTCGTAAAAAAAAAAGTAATGCGATGGAGCAAGCGTTTTTATACCGACTTGCCGCACGATGCTTCCGACGAGCGCCTCTTGCCGAGTACCGCCTGTTTAGCCACCGGAAACGCATAAATGACTTTTTGGAAAGTCATCCTCGGTCAACAGTTACTCCATCATTTCAATTCGTTACTACTTACCGCTGAATCTTTCTCTTCACGTGCGACAATCCGTTGTCAGAGTCCACTCTTATTCCTTTTTCCAATCTTTATCCTCGCCCTTTTCAATCACGTTTGGGAAATCGTACGAATCACCGCTGACGACCAAGGATCCTCGAGGAACGAGCGTCCGATAAAATGCCGGCGATTTCCGTTCTGCGAAATATTCACGTCGAACTATTATTTCACGAATCGTTTTTAATTTTAAAATTCGCAAGAATTTCCATTTTCTCGGTCAAAACATTTATTGCACATGGGAATATGACCATGCGATACCGGTACTCGCAACAACGTTTACGGAAAAATTGTTTTCTCTTCAAAAATTTGATTCGGATAAATCCGCGGTTCAATCTCTCGTAATCTCTAATCATGAGATTTGCGGATTGATTATTTTTTATTCGGATATTACGACGCCGTTGAAATTCTTAAACTTTTACTACCGCTAAGAGTTTAACGCAAGATAAATTTATTTCTTAATCAATTATAGAATATAATGGTGATCTCTTCAATCATCATCGCATAAAAACGATGAGTTCTCGTAAAAAAAAAAGTAATGCGATGGAGCAAGCGTTTTTATACCGACTTGCCGTACGATGCTTCCGACGAGCGCCTCTTGCCGAGTACCGCCCGTTTAGCCACCGGAAACGCATAAATAACGTTTCGAAAGTCGTCCTCGGTCAACAGTTACTCCATCATTTCAATTCGTCACTACTTACCGCTGAATCTTTCTCTTCACGTGCGACAATCCGTTGTCGGAGTCCGCTCTCATTCCTTTTTCCAATTTTTATCCTCGTCCTTTTCAATCACGTTTGGAAAATCGTACGAATCGCGGCTCTCGACCAAGGATCCTGGAGGCACGAGCGCCCCATAAAATGCCAGCGATTTCCGTTCTGCGAAATATACACGTCGAACTATTATTTCACGGATCGTTTTTAATTTTAAAATTCGCAAAAATTTCCATTTTCTCGGTTAAAATATTTATTACACATGGGAATATGACCATGCGATATCGGTACTCGTGGCAACGTTTACGGAAAAATTGTTTACTCTTCAAAAATTTGATTCGGATAAATCTGCGGTTAAATCTCTCGTAATCTCTAATCATAAGATTTGCGGATTGATTATTTTTTATTCGGATATTACGACGCCGTTGAAATTCTTAAACTTTTACTACCGCTAACAGTTTAACGTAAGATTTTTTTTTTACTCAAATAGTGACAGAATAAAATGGAAATATATTCAATAATCATTGTATTAATGCGATGAGTACCCTTTAAAAAAAACATTCAAGCGATGAAGCAAGCGTTTTTGTACCGACTTGCCGTACGATGCTTCCGACGAGCGCCTCTTGCCGAGTACCGCCCGTTTAGCCACCGGAAACGCATAAATAACGTTTCGAAAGTCGTCTTCGGTCAACAGTTACTCCATCATTTCAATTCGTTACTACTTACCGCTGAATCTTTCTCTTCACGTGCGACAATCCGTTGTCGGAGTCCGCTCTCATTCCTTTTTCCAATTTTTATCCTCGTCCTTCGCAATCACGTTTTGAAAATCGTACGCATCACCGCTGACGATCGAGGATCCTTGAGGCGAGGCACGAGCTTCGGACGAAATACCGGTAACTTTCGTTCTGCGAAATATTCATGTCAAACTGTTATTTCACGGATATTTTTCAATTTTAATATTCGCGAGAATTTCTATTCTCACGGTCAAAGCATTGTTTACACATGAGAATAGGACCATGCGATACCGGTACTCGCGACAACGTTTAGGCAAAAATTGTTTACTCTGTAAAAACTTTATTATTCTGATAAATCGGCGGTTCGAGCTCTTTTTGCTGACTGATTATTCTTTATTCGGATATTACGACGCCATCGAAATCCTTCAACTTTTACTCCCCGTTAAGAGCTTTACGAGAAATAATTTGCTTCCTCAAATAATTATACAATTTAACGGAAATCTCTTCAACGATCATTGCATTAAAACTACGAGTTCTCGTTGGAAAAAGAAAATAATTCATGCGATGGAGGTAGCATTTTTATACCGACTTCCCGTACGATGCCCCTGACGAGCGCCTCTTGCCGAGTACCGCCTGCTTCACCACCGGATACTCATGCATGACATTTCGAAAATCGTCCTCGAAAAACCGTTTCTCCATCATTTTCATTCCTTGCTACTCACCGCTGAATCTTTCTCTTTACGTGCGACTATCGGTTGTGGGAATCCGCTCTCATCCCTTTTTCCAGCTTTTATCCTCGTCCTTCGCAATCACGTTTTGAAAATCGTACGCATCACCGCTGACTATCGAGGATCCTTGAGGCGAGGCACGAGCTTCGGACGAAATACCGGTAACTTTCGTTCTGCAAAATATTCACGTCAAACTGTTATTTCACGGATCTTTTTCAATTTCAACATTCGCGAGAATTTCCATTCTCACGGTCAAAGCATTGTTTACACATAGGAATACGACCATGCGATACGGGTACTGAATGTTTAATAATTGCGGGCGTCACAGACATATATGAGACTGCTGGGTCGTTCGGTGCGAATGGTAAAATCGAGTGTTTCCTGAAACTGCAAACCACTTGGGTTGTCGCCAGCTCACTTTCTGCTCCGACAATCTAGCAGCGGTTTCTGTATTTTCCTTTCGTTGTTTCAATAACGCTTACATCCCCTCGGCAGATCGTTGCGGAAGAAAATGTATCCTTTCAATGCGAGCACAGAATCGATGCCAGTAATTCATGCCTTTTGCAAAACACATATGAGTCGCTTAATATTTTTATGATCGCACGTACGATTAAAACGGCCTCGTTACACCACAGTTGTACACAGAATCATGACGCATGGATCTCTTTATCATGCATCTGAATCAGCCGTCATGATACCGCGGTATTGCGCAGAGCTTTCACAAATTTTTTTCGGTGCAATCATTAAATTTTGGGGTGAACGAGCCGGACGTTTACCAGATCATGCAGAGTATAGCAAACATATGTACAAATAATTATATATTGCCTTTTTTGGCCGCTACTTCCAGGGAGCCCAGACGTTCCGTGCTTGTCCATGTCATTGCGAGATTTCCCTTTTCAAATAAATTTTTTAGCACAATATTGCCGTTATGATTGAACTTTACAATTACATAATTAGGTAGCAATATCTTTTTGATCGCGATTGTCAAATTTAACCAAATTGTTCGATAGCGACGTAACGGAATTTCAGCGCGATATACATAACCTCCAAACTTGGTCGTTATACTGAATAATCGATATGCCCCGAAAATATAATTTCCAATTTTGAAATATTTTCTTTCGTGTATATTGCTCTTATAATTTATCTTGCTACCGGTAATTGTGTAAAAAATTATCACATACCTCAGAAAGATGGGATTTTCTTCAAACAGTCATTTTATAATTTTTTTCCACACACCGCATGCTACGCGAGAAGCAATCGACGAAAAATTCTAAAATTACAATGGCAGGAACAAAATGGCGTCGTGGCGCTGTCCTCATACGGAATTCGGAACCGTAACGATGCGCAACGGACAACTGCGCATCTATGTTTGTGACGCCATCGTGCGTCGTCCCCGCGCTCGACGTTCTTTTGCGCGGTGGCCTGTTGAGCCTCATTATACGCATGCGCACATTCGTTCATATCAAAAAGATGGGCACTCGACGAACACGGCCTGCGTATAGAAAAAGACAACGCGCGCCGCCGCAATGCCCGCAATCAGCATATATTCATACGTATATGTTACTTCGCTCCCGCGCTCTTTGTTCGTCCGCGTGTCCTTTGCGAGTGTCTTCATCGTCCAAAAGTGCGATTCAGCTTCGTTCCACGCGATTTATCTGTTTTACAAGTGATAATACAGCGCGCGTGATAAAAACAACACGAATTAACTTGCGATATTGTTTCATTTATTTCGACATCGAGCGAGTATAAACGCCGCGCGGTGAACTTTCGTACGCAGGACAAATTCGACGTATTTCATAACCTCAAAAAATCGGATCGTCGCATTTTGTAACACACACGCGTATCGTTTTATATATTTTTTACCGGTAATTCTACGGTGCACGACGTGCGGGGTCTACTTGTGAGTTGTGAATGTACCGGTATTTCCAAAAAAAGAAAAAATTGAAACAAGTGTTTGCACGCGCCCGACTGTTTGATGATATATGTATCACCTCGATTTTATTCTCATCGTGCACACGTCACGCCGCAATATTTTGGAAAGAAAAATCGTGCAGAAAGAACACGCACGATAATAATAACGCTCCAAAATCCCAAACGCCGTTATTATGGATTCTTCTGTACGATCATCATGTAGCAACAGCGGCATGACGAGGGAAAGAAACAAGAGAACATGTACCGAAAACATCAGCTACGACTGTAGTGTCTCAATAATCGACGACATCGTAACCCTCTCGCCGAGTCCACCGCTGGAAAGACTGTAAAGAGTAAGTATATAAAGAAACAATTTTATTGGCAAAAAATGATAAATTCCCATTGAGAACGACGTTGGGATGCGAATGTCGCATACATAAATATTAATGTCGCATAGGCAACTTAACGATGTGTGAAAACAATCATGTATATCGTTATACTTTATTTTGTTACAGAAGAAAAAGCGTCCGAAGGAGAATCGGGCCAACCGACTCAGCGTTCGCATGGCAAAAGAGCCACCGTCGGATCTGTTAAAAAGATTATTAACGCCGCCGTCGATACTACCCTTGGTGAATAATGGATTACCGCAGAATTTGCAACGGCGCATGCTTAAAACTCGTCCAACCGCTGGATAACGTTAAAGTTATTGCGATTATTTTGATTCCAGTTAGAGGACAACGCGCACAACAGCTCGACGATATGTGTTCTTGACGACTGCGACGAAACAAGTTTTGAACCGATCGCAACGTCGTCACCTGTTACGGCTCCGAGGGTAAGCGCAACATGAAATTTATTTTAATATCAATAAAAACCGAGCAATGGAAAAATCATGACGATGAATATTCTTCGTGGTGTCTTTTATATTTCTTTGTATTTAAATGCAATTTTTTTTCCTCCCAGATACCGGTAAGACTAGATTTCATCCCTCGTGATAAAGAAATATCAATGGTGATGGAAATTCATTCTGCGGCCCGCCGTAACTTGTGCCCAATATTTCAACTCATGGAACCTTGCGGAAAGGCGAAAACTAATGAGTTGTGAAATACCGGTAAGTGTAAATCGGTTAATCCTTGTCACTTTTGCGAGGACACGTTTAAAACCACGGTAATAAACCGGATATCATTTATTCCCGTGACTTAAAATTCTAGAGGAAAGACAAAATGTTGAACGGCTCGAGGATGGATGTTCTTAAGGAATTATAGCATCGAAGAATCTTCATTTCCGGACGCAGTAACGCAGTCACGCGTGGTGAAAAGAGTAAATATCGTTTTATACATGAGATCGATCGGTATTAAAGATGAATAGTCCTTGGATATTATTTCGCATGTAATTTTATTAATTATCGTATTACTTTTCATGCAGAACGGTGTACCGGTGACACTCGTAATGGTCGCTTCGCTATGTGTCATAGGGAATAACGAATCGTTTGCGGTCGTGCGACGACACGCATCAAGATCCGTAGTAATGCCGATGGGATTGCCGTGACTCGTGCCCAATCACCGAACGAGCAATTCAATGAAACATTGAAAAGGACGGATAATTGGATCAACAAATGCCATGAAAGTCATAAGATAAGTTTAAATTTTGTAACGACGCTCGGTATAATGAAATGGTATTATATATATATATATATATATATCTATGTATGGAACCTTGAGTATCGAGTCTGAAATTGCAACATATATTGCCGTATTTCTTCTGATGCGTTGTCAATTATTCTACGATAAAATTTCAACGCATCTCAACGATTTCGTTAGGGCGTAGTAAACTAGCTGAACGAAATGTCGTCGATGCTGTGGAGAATATAAAACTGTATTTTCGTATAATTCCAGAAATTACCGGTACCATGGAAGGCGGCATTGAATCAACGGAAAAACCGCAAAAAAGGATAAAGACAGCCGGCGAAGGAGGAGGCCAACGAAGCACCGACGGACGGTGCAATTTGTACGGATGAAAAAACGCGGGTCAACGGCGATATCGTTGCAAAAAAACGGGTTAGTCGGAAAGCGTGATCATTTTGCTCGATAGATGGAAGGAGAAACGCGAAAAGACTTATTTCGTAACGATTTAAGCGTCCGTAATATTTTTTTTTAACAGTTTTGTAAAGGAAGCAAAAGCCCTTGGTAGGAAAAGAGAGAAGAGTAAATTCTTTTTTTTCCTAAATCGGTGTGGAAAGTTATTATAGTTCGCGAAAGATGAAGTTCTGAATGACTTTATATAACAAATACTTGAAACTATGAACAATTGGATGAGGGGTTACGAAATTGCAACGGAAAATGAACGAAATAGTTGTTATTGAAATTAAAAACCCCGCAATCTGTTGGACCAGAGGGACGTGAGCTTACGAATACCGATAGAAATCTGAAATGACCGTCAATTCAACTGCTTATTGATGATTGCAATGAATCGCGGAATTTTTTATTAAATTAACACGAGAAAACATGGAAAACTGTAATTTTCGTTTAATAATAAGTAATGTGAATACAGTTTGGGAAACGTTTTTTCGATCGATGTAATGAGAAGAATTATTTTTTATTTTCATGTAATGTCCGAGAAATTACCGGTACTGGGCAATGAAGCAGGACACTCGCTGCGGCAAAGGATGCAAAATCAGCCACCGACAGGTGAAAGGAGCGAATTACGGACGGACGATGCACTTTTGACGGAGAAAAAAGCGTGGATGAACCGCGATATGGCCGTAAAAAAAACCGGTGAGTCTGGGAGCTTTACCATTAAGCGTGATTAATGATGAAACAAAACGTTTAAAAAAATTATTTTGTTACGTTGCGAGCATTTATGATAGTTTTTTTTACAAGTGCTGGAAAAGAAATAAAGATCTAATTGCAGAAGCCCTTGGTTGAAAAACAGTTAATTTGAAAAAAGAGTTAATTTCCAAGAGTCCAAAAAGAGTTAATTTTTGGATGTCCTACATAGGTCGAGAAAAATATTATCGTTTCGGAAAGATTGAAGAATTAAAGACTTTACAATAAATACTTGAAATGGTGAACGGGTGGACGAGTTGTCACGAAATTGCAACAGAAAAGGAAGGAAATAGTTTTTAATGAAATTTTAAACGCCACAATTTTCTTTTCACTCAATACCTTCGACAAATACCGGTAAGACGTGAACAGATACCTCACGAATATAGATATAAATCTCAATACCAATGAATCAAACCGGCTTATTTATGATTGCAATCAGTAGCTAAATTTTATATTCGATTAAAACGAGAAAATATTGGTTAATGGAATTTTCGTTTAAAAGTAACAAAGAATAGGATTAAAGTTTCGAAAAAATTATGTTGAGCAATGTAATGAGTAGTAATTTTCTTTTTTTCTTTTTTCGTATGCTTGGAGAAAATACCGGTACGAGGCAAGAAGGCGGGAAGCCCGTCACGGGAAAGGATCGAAAGTCAGCCGCCGGAGGATGAAGCCAGTGAAACATGGACGGACGGTGCAGTGTTTACAGAGAAAAAACGTCGTTTAACGGTGATATGGTTATAGAAAAACGGGTGAGTCTGAAAGCTTGACCATTTTGCGCGATTAATGATAGGAAAAACGTTAAAAAAACATATTTGGTAACGATAAGCTTTCATAAAAGTTTTTACAAAACTTTTGCAACAGAAATAACGATTCAATTGTAAAAGCCTTTGATGGGAAAAGAGAAAAGAGTTAATTTTTCGTTCTTCTACATTGGTTGTGAAAAAAGACACGGGGAAACATTGAAAAGTTGAATTTTCGTTCCATAATAATAAGTCATGAGAATAAAGTTTCGAAAAAATAATGTTGAGCAATGTAATCAGCAGTAATTTTTCTATTTTCATATCCTTGGAGAAATTACCGATACGGAGCAATCAGGCACAAAGCCCGCCGCGGAAAAGGATCAAAAGTCAGCCGCAGGAGGATGAAGTCAGTGGAGCACCGACCGACGACGAAATTATAACGGAGGAAAACAGGTGGACTAACGGAAATGTGGATAAAAAAAAAAAAAAAAAAAAACAGAGGTGAGTCTGAAAGCTTGACCATTAATTGTGCGTAATTAATAATAGTAAAAACGTTTTAAGAATCAAAGACTTTATAAGAAATACTTGAAACGATAAAAAGTTCGACGAGGCGTTACGAAGTTGCAACGGAAAACGAAAGAAATAGTTTTTGTTTAAATTAAAAACTCCGTAATCTGTTGTACCGGTGAGACGTGAGCAAATAACACGATGATCGATAGAAATATTAACGAAGATAAATTAAACCGCTGACTCATGACTGGAATGAATCGGGAAATTTTTTATTCGACCAACACGGGAAAACATTGAAAACTGTGATTTTCATTAAATAATGAACAACGTAAATTGAATTTGGAAAACATTTTTAAGAGCAATGTAATCAGGAGTAACATTTTTATATTTTCATGTAATTGGAGAAATTACCGGTACCGGTAAACCCGCGGCGGAAAAGGACGAAAATCAGCCACCGATGGATGAAAACAGCGAAGCGCGGACGAATGATGCACTTCTAACACAGGAAAAAGCGTGCACGAACCGCGAGATGGCTGTAAAAAAACACGTGAGTCTAGGAGCTTGACCATGTAGAACGCTATATCAAAGGAAAAACGTTTAAAAAAATTTTCCCGTTACGATGCGAGCATTTATGATAGTTTTTTTACACTTGTTGGGAAAGAAATCACGATTCAATTGCAAAATAAGCCCTTGGTTGGAAAAGACGAAAGACTAAATTTCTTTTTGTTTCGAAATTGGTTAAGAAAAGTATTATCCGTATCGGAAATATCAAAGAACGAAATACTTAACAGCAAATACTTTGAATTGCGATCGGCTCGACGAGTTATTGCGAATTTACGATAGAAAAGTGATGAAATAGGCGTTATTGAAATTTGAAACGCACCAATCGAATTTTATCTCAATACCTTAGAAAACTACCGGTAGACGTGAACAGGTACCTCACGAATATCGATATGAACCTGAACGCCTTTCGATGAAACCGTCTTAATCACGATTTCAATCGGTACCTGAATTGTAATATTCGATAAAAACGGGAAAATATTGATTAATTAAATTTGCGTTTAAAAGTAATAAAAAATGGGAATAAAGTTTTGAAAAAATTATGTTGAGCAATGAAATGAGCAGTAATTTTGTTTTTTTTTTCGCATACTCGGAGAAAAAACCGGTACGAGGCAATAGGGCAGGAAGCCCGTCGCGGGAAAGGATAGCAAGTCAGCCGCCGAAGGATGAAGCCAGTGGAGCACCGACGGACGATGGAATTTTGACGCAGGCAAACGCGTCGATAAATGGAAAGGTGGATGGAAAAACAATAACGGGTGAGTCAAAAAGCTTTGCGTCATTAATAAACGAAAAAACGTTTTTTTAAAGAATGAACAACTTTATAACAAATACTTGAAACGGTGCACGGAAGGAAATAGGTGTTATTGAAATTTTAAACGCCGCAATCAATTTTTCTCTCAATACCTTATAAAAATACCGGTAAGACGTGCACAGGTAACTTACGAATATCGATAGAAATTTCGAAGACGATAGATTTGACCATGTACACATGATTGCAATGTCTCGCTACATTTATAATTCGATTAACACGGGGAAACATTAAAAAGTTGAATATTCGTTTGAGAATAATAAGTAATGAGAGTAAAGTTTCGAAAAAATGTTGTTGAGCGATGTATTCAGTAGTAAATTTTCTTTTTTCATACAGTTGGAGAAATTACCGGTACGAGGCAATGAGACAGGAACCCCACCGCGGAAAAGGATAAAAAGCTTGATTCCGGATTCTCTCAACAGCTTGGGAACATACCGTGCACCGAAAACAGCCGAACATCGATGGAAATTTCAACGGCGAACGATTTTAATATATTGATTATAATTATTGCGTCGACAAATGAAACCATAAGTAATGTTGCTGCAATGAATAATTTGCTTCATATAAAATGATATTTAAACACTCCCGCTTAGTGCATTATATCGAAACGACGCGTACGTTATGTAACAGATTAATAAGTTATGTAATAATAGAAACGGTTTTGAGACCTTGGAAGCAATCGAAGAAAGAACATAAGAATGATAAATCGCCTTCCGCGCAACCCTCGAAAACTGCTCTTTTTTCGAGACACTTGCAAGGTTCATAACGCTATCGCAAAATATGCACAATCTACGGAATTGAAAAAAACATGTCGAGTCGTTAAAACATTTTTTACGGTGCACTGTACGAAAATGTTGTCGTTTCGGTAGAATGTACGTCAAAGGGAGAAATGTGAAATTTTTATGGGCATAATTTTTTTTTCATAAGTCATCATTTTTATTCTAAATCTTTTTTGTAATGAGTTTCTACATTTTGTGCAAATATTATTAAATCGCATTGACAAATTTCAATCCCACCCCCGACGCGTCCCCGGAACAAAAAAATAATGAATCAATAATTTTTGTTTCGGCTCCAGGGACGCCATACCCACGAACCTAAACTCCTGCTCCGGTGTTTTGATCCTTGTTTTATTTATTCTCCTCAATTGTAAACATTTCAGCCCCGACGAACCACCGCAGCCTGCAACGAGAAGAAAATTAATTCGCAACCGCCTAAATACTTACGCCCAGGGTCGCTTACGACCCGCATTGCAGAGTCGTAAACGACTATAAATGGGCTCACGCTCATCGTCGCCAACGACTCGGAATTCACGGTCGTAAGCGACTTTCAATGGGCATGCATCCGAAGTCGCTGACGACTTTCATTTTAGGGTCGTCAACGACTTCCAATGAACTCGCGCCCACAGTCGTTGACGACTTTCGTTTTAGGGTCGTCAACGACTTCCATGAACTCGCGCCCACAGTCGTTGACGACTTTCGTTTTAGGGTCGTCAACGACTTCAATGAACTCGCGCCCACAGTCGTTGACGACTTTCGTTTTAGGGTCGTCAACGACTTCAATGAACCAGCGCCTACAGTCGCTGACGACTTTCATTTTAGAGTCGTCAACGACTTCAATGAACTCACGCCTGAGTCGCTTACGACTTTCAATTCAGAGTCGTCAACGACTTTCATGAACTCACACCCAGAGTCGCTGGCGACTCTCAATTTAGTGTCGTAAACGACTTTAGGCCCAAAGTCGCTGACGACCATATTTTTTTGGTACCAATTTTTCCATTTACGACTTTTGGAAAGTCGTAGAATCTGCCAGGGGATTT